>OY992528.1:8990378-9590378 GCA_963921215.1 Scoparia ambigualis | reverse complement strand
CTGGCCCAACAAAGACACATACATTATTCGATGTTACAAATCGATGTACTATTTACCATCGAGGTATTGTTACTGGAGATGTCACCGTAAATCAATTTGTTGCGTACTTGGGGGTTAAAGTTACTCGCGTCCGTAGGTTTACCTTTGAGACCCTACACGTGACCCTGGGTGGTGCTAAATGAGTGACACAGACTGAGTGGTAGAGCCACGCTGCGTTGCAGCACGCATTGGGCCGGCTCGCCCGGAGTAAGACCAACTCTCACTAATCTCCGGCGTGAAATAATGGCAATTGTGCTGTTGTGTCCATGGGCGGCGGTGATTGCTCTCCATCAGGTGACCCGCCTGCTCGTTTGCCTCCTTCTTAGGTACATAAAAAAAAACAAAAAAAAACTTGTTGCGGCCCATGCACATAGGCTGCAAACGTATCAGTGATTGTGAGTGATCCAAGCGGTTGTGGGCCTTGCGGCCGCTAATCAGTGCACAAAAAGTTACTTCGCGGTGTTGTCTTTAGTTATAATCTCTCAATGGCTTTTACACTATATATAGCCTGTCCGCACCCACACAGACGTCCCACATTGCTAACAGCAGTTGGGCAGATTGGGCCATTAAAGCCCATAACCCACCACGCTGTCCCAATGCGGGTTGGCGGGTTTTTATGACTCGGATGATAAATATAAAGACATATAATCAAGACTATTATCCCCGAAGGGTTAGTCAGAGACTAGGCAATGAGGACCGCAAAAGCAGTCGTCTACCATAGTCCACTTTTCACGAAATAGCGGCTGCACATGTGCTTAGCGTAGCAGTTGGTGAGCAGATCGCCGCTCTATGCTGTTAGAAGTTTTAGGAGTATTTAGTCCGTTATATAGTTTCCTTTTACAACACCCAAGGGAAGAGATGGTAGTACTCTTTCACAGGTTAAATATAAAGATAAAAGACAAAAATAAAAAAAAATGTTTTATTGTACACCACAGAAAAATATAAAAGGACAAACACATTGTACACACAAATTGGCGGCTTTATAGATAAAAATATTTCAAATTCTTTCAGGCAACCATGTTGGAAGCATAGAGGAGCTAAGATGTTTTTGTTTTAATTCTGCCAAACATCCAGAGAGCCAGCAATGTAAAAGTTGCTTTGTTGGCAAGAGTTCCTTTCGGCTTCTTCCAGAAACAATACGCAACATTAATTCGATGCTAACATAGATTACTGGGAAACTCGCTGGCGATGAAAAAACAGATGTTTTATGTAAGCAGTACCGCCCGTGCAGCAGTACTTAGCTGGGCGCATTAAAATTGTAATTCAAACGGTCTACCAGGAAACGAGTCAATTGATTTGAAATTTCCCCTACTACGAGTAGTCGGCTGGATTACAAGTTGGAGGGATTGTGTGAGGGATGACCGGAATGAGAAGGGATTGGATGATTTGATGACGAAATAACGAGTTGTATGGAAGAAAATACTCCTAATAACATGGGAACAGGGCAAGCGAATGATGATGGCGGAGATTTACTCGCTCACCACAATGATATAGACATTTTCGCTGACCATTTGGGGCATATTTTTAATAACTTTCGAATAATTTTATGTAACGTGCATACTGACTGATTTGTATTTTTACTATTAAATTAATTGGTATCTATATGAATTTACTTATTACTATAACAGAAATAAAAAAAAAGCCTATAAACTAAAACAAAATAACTTAAAAACTAAAAACCTATAAATACCTTATAAATAAAAAATATCTCTAAGAGAACCGCTGCCGCGAGGCAAAGTCCCCAAATGGCTGACAGCGTTGCCCTTTTGAATGGCTAAACTGACTCGTTGGCAAAACGAGTAACTCGCTCGTTACATTTGTATTTGAATTAAATTTAAAACTGTAGTTGTTATTGGCGTATTTTTATTACTTTATTTTATTTTACTGACATCTTCTTGACATCGCAATCGAATTGACATTTTATCTTATTTTTTTCCTATTTTATTGTATTAGAATGAAATCTGAAATTGCAATTGTTAGCTTAATTTTATTTTATTTATTATATTGACATTTTTATAACATTGAATTTTAATTGACATTATTTAATGTTTATACTGGTAAAGTGGTACTTTAGTAAAATTTTTAATTGTAGCCTTATTTATCTCTTTTTTCTTATTGACATTTTTTTTTGTTTTATTGAATTGGAATTAAATTGTAAGTGTTAGCTTAACTGTTATTTTTATATATTGACATCTTATTAACAATGAATTTTAATAATTCATAAATTGGGTTTAAATTGTAGTTTTTTGCCATAAGTAAAACATTTTCTTTTTGTATTCTTATTGACATTTTATTATTAATAACATAATATCTTAATAGTTTTTGTATGCCTACTACTGTATCTGACTAATTTAATTACCTATATTTCTGCTTAATCTACATAATTGAAAGTGTTTAATGATACCTTTAATATTGACATTATATCGCAACTGACAATAAGCTTATCTTGGCATGTAAAAGTAAAATTCTAAGTGATGTGTTTTTATCATTATTTTGTACAAGTTGTTTGAGTTTAATAGTAGTATTGTGTCTTAATTATGTAAACTAATCTTGTAAGCGTTTTGGATGGAAATCTGTAAGCAACAAGAAATTTAAATAAATAAATAAATAAAATAAATAAATGACAAGTAGCCGGCTCGCCCGGCGTAATACCACCCTCGGTATTTAAGCGTGACACAATAGCACTCGTTGATGTTGTGGTTCATCTGGTGAGTGAAAGTACCGGAGGCCTATCTCACCCCCCTCCCCCTCTCACTATTCCTACACCTTCTCCAAAGATCCTCCTGCTTCCTGGCTGGCACCGCATCTGCGACTGTTTTAGTTTTGGGTGTCCATGAGCGGCGGTGCCTGCTTGTTTGCCTCCTTTGCACATAAAAAAGGTGTTCGCATAATAAGGTACGGCCTTCGATCAACAATGTACGGCAGCGAAACAAAGAATTCCAAACTAATTAGGTGTGTAAATTATGTTCCTGGGTTTTTGAATTAAAATTTGTGATGTATTTGTAGTTTTTGGCATTCTGAGCTGAATCGTTTCTATCAAATACTTACTAATTATTTTAATTTTCTGTTTTTTTAGTCTCTCTCGACCTTTAAGCCCTGATGTTTTGAGTTTACTCTGACTGTTTCAGTTTCTCAATATGCCCTACAAGTTTAAAGTAGGACTTATTGGCGGGAAAGTGAAGCGTCATGTCTGCAGTTTTTGTTTTATTTTCTATATATAATTTGTGTATTGTCGAATATTAATGTGAAATAATGGTGGATTATTTACTGTTTAGTGTTCGTGAACGTGCATGAGTGTCGGCAGAAAAACAAAACAGTGCAACATCATTTTCAAATTCTCTCAAGAAGTCCGTGTGAGATCTCAATAAAGTCCCACAGCTTTGAGTCTTAAGGGGTTTGGGGGAATATCATTTACCATTATACATTCATTATCACTCATTATCATCTAATTTATACAAATAAAACGTTCACTTTAATAGGACAAGGATCATAAGACCGCCGGCGGTCGCGAAACAATTGATTTTCAATTGTGTCTGGTTTTACGGTGCTCAAGGGGTTAATATATTACTTGACACTGGCTTAATGTGCTGACTGCACGAAGCCATTATTTAAGAAATAAAAAGTTTAAAGTTATTTTTATTTTCGTCACTTCCTTTCGCAACTCGTGGTAGGGGCGATTGTTTTGCACTGGCGTCGCTAGATGGCGTGACCCGCTTAATGGTTTGACACCGCGTTGTCGGATCGAACTGCAGTTTGATTGCATTCTTAAAAGTTGCAGTTTATAGTTAAGGAACTAAACGAACTTGTAACATGCTAGGTACGTATTTTAAAATAGGACAGGATTATTTCTACATTTATTATACAGTTTATCATTATTTCTACAGTCTTTAACTGCTATGTTAAAAATCATATGATTTATGAATAGACTACAGCGACAATACAACGAACTCTGCAAAGTATGTAACATCGACATATTCGCAGATAAGTCCCAGAAGTTCAGACAGGAAATATTAAAGTCATTTGGTATGGCGTCAAACGATTGTTAATTTTATATAAAAACTCATTATTAATTTTGTTTTTCTTGTTGCATTAGTTGGCCCTAGAAGGGAAGCATTACATACTTTTATATAATGCTTCCTATAAAGTAGGTATTATAAATAAATAAATTGTTTTTTTTTAAATGTAAATTATAGTCCACTTTGCATGCCGTGGCAACCTGTAAGTATGATGACGCTATGTTTATGTTTGTTTCTTCAATTTTTGCTTGTATCAGTGTTTGTCTTGTTGGTTGTCCTAATAAACAAACAAATAAATAAATAAATTATTATTTTTAACAAACTATTGGTCGTGTGCTGTATGTTGTCGGGTCAGCATCACTACTTTTATTACATTTTATTATAAAGTCAAGTAGCTGTTTTCCTGTGCCTGTGTCCGCTTACTCCTACTAAAACACGCAATGGATTTTACTCGGTTTTCACTGATTTAAAGACCGATAAAGGACGATAGTTTAATTATATAATTTGTAGATATTTTGTGCAAAATGGCTGAAAAGAGAATTACCTTTTTACTATGGGAGTTAGGCTAGTTTTTAGCTACCTAAGGTAACACAGCGCTTTAATGAAATAAATGGTAATCAATAGTAGCAATGCTCTGAATTATGAAGAAAAAAATCCATTACAATATCATGCGGGAGTTTGAAGCTATCTTCATTTTTAGCTTAAGACTTTTTAGGTATTTTAAGGTTATGACAACTGTGTTATCGTATGACTATCAGTTCAGTTCAGCATTTATTTATCACTTGACTCTTAAAGCGGCGTTCTATAGAAAACCTTTTTTAACAGTAATCATTATAACTTAAGAGAACACTTTTGATATGTGAATGATGCGATGCAATAGATATCGAATAGGCTGGTTTGGTCATTCTCCTTTGACGGTGTTTCTAAGTTAGTGTGGACGAAGGCGCGGGCTGCTGGTTTAATGTATAAAAAAGTATTCATAACTTCAAGGTCGAACATAGTCAAACAACTATTGATGCGTGGACATTTATTGCGTCGCATCGCATGCCATTCCGAATATCTTGTAAAAGTAGGCTTACCATACGTTCCAGTTTGACCGGAATTCTCCCGGTTTCAAGCATTGGTCCCAGCGTCCCGGCCGGTTTGGTATTTTGCCCCGTCGTAAGGTGTATTAAGGAAAACGAACGTACTAAATGCCATAGAACGATGCCATAGATAATAATGCTCAAGTAACTCAGTAATTAATAACTAAAGCAATGTCATTTTCTGCTTCAGCGGCCTTTCGGTACTGTGAGTATCTTTCCTTTACTTTATATTTTGCAATATCTGTTTTTTTTTAAATAACAAAATAAAACATTGTTTGGTAGAGCTGGTAAGTAATGTGTTTTTCTTCAGCGTCACGTTTTTTTTTTGTCTTTCGCTCCTGCCCGATTTGGAATTCTAAAATTATGGTAAGCCTGTGTAAAAGTTACATAAAAGCGATCGAAGTTCCCACATGAGACCATCGGACTTGAGGTGACTCAGTCTACCATCACGCCGAGCGGCCGCCGCGGGTGGTCGCCCATCCAAAGCTGACCTATCACTCCCCTCGCGTCCTTTAATCTCCCGCCAAAAACTTACCGCAACGCAAGCCGCCGCAGCTCCCACTAAACTGGTCATCTCAAACTTTTGTCGATTTCGTCTAAACCCCTGTCAGCGGGATTTTTAGCCTCAAATCAGTTTTGGCATAATAAACTTTTGTTGTTGGCGATAGAGTAGCTTTCAGAGTTACGCTTGTTTGTCAGATTTCTAAGAAACAATTTGAGTGGGTAATTATTGCAGTTACATTGGCTACTGGCTGTGCGTTATAATCGGGCCATAATCGCGTACCGAAGTGAATTCTTATTACGCATACAGGAAAGACAATGGCTCCCTCACCGCGCGTTTTAGGGCCGAAACGAGAAGTGTATTGTCGATTGTAGCGTCGCGTCGTCGTAAGTTATAGATAAATTAACAAAATAACATACTTTACGTAAAAAAATTGTAATAATTAAGTACTCCACAGATTTTTTTATATTACTTTTTCACGATATTTAGCATCATATTTTTAATAATTCTTTTTTGACAATCTTAAGGCGAGTCTCCTGCTACACTGTTTTCTGTTTTCTAACACCTAACATCAAACATCTAACAAAATGTGTCAAAATATGAACGTGGGCCACGCCCATATTTGTTAGTATGTTTGATGTTAAACATAAAACAGTGTTGCTTAAGCTGGGTTGTTTTCTATAATGATATCAAGGTCTCCAAAAACTCACAGAAATAAATAGAAAAAAGGCTTTGGGCTTGTGCGAGAAAATAGGCTGTTAATAAAAATAATAGTAACGGTGATAATAAAGATTCTTTGCCCGTCTTACCAACGCAAAGAAGATGAAGAATCAAGAATTAATATCTTTTATTCAGTTTAGGCTACAATATCCATCCATAACCGTGTTGTGTAGCGGTGAAAGAATACTACCACCTCCTCCTCTCTTGTGTGTCGTAAAAAGCGACTAACGGACTAAAGACTGCACATGCATTCAACAGCATAGAGCGGCGATGGGCAGCACATGTGCAGTCGCTATTTGGTGAAAAGTGGACTATGGTAGAGAACTGCTTCTGCTGCCCTCATTGTCTAGTCTCTGACTAACCCTTCGGGGTTAATAGTCGTGATTATTATGTATGTATGTAATGTATCCGTCAATCCATCCATCGCCATCGGTTCGTAAGTTTCAATTCCGCGGGATTGATATGCGGGATTACTCAATCCCGCGCGGGATCACGCGGGATCCCGCATCTTTGAAATTATGTTAAAAATCAACTTTTATTACATTAAGCAACTGAAAATTTTCTCTTATATTAATTAAGTAAGTATAAGTAATTAGTAATCTGTTTTTTAAATTTATCTTTAAATGTTTGGCATTGCTTAATAGTTTTGTTTAATTCTACCCTTACTCCTAACAACAGTTTTATATTTTGAAATCAGTCTTATTCATATAATGACTAATAATCAAATCACAACTTTCTCTTAGATGCTATTATCATGATATCAACCTATGGTGATAACTTTTGAAAATACGCTCTTAAGAAGCAAATGGCATTTATTGCATCATCTCCGAGCCTGCTTCTGAATGAACTGCAAATATATCCTTTTGCTGAAAACGCTCTCTCGGCTTCTACGTGCTTCTACGCTAGAAGAAAATTCTACGCTAATTAGGCGAGCGTCCTCTGATACCATCGGACTCAAAAACGCCAAATTTTTTATTTGCGGCATCCGCGGATCCGCGATTTGAAGGTGCGGGATCCAGTCAAATTAATAAAAGCAACGGGATCCCGAGGGAATGCGTGATCCCGTTTTGCGGGATTGCAATCCCCATTCGTAAGTCTATAATAGAAAAGTTGCTACAACTTCTTATTTCTTACATTATATATGTAGTTAGTTCGTACGACTTGTATCCAGCAACTAGTATAATGCCGTTTGAAGATTGTCAATACATCATTGCGAGATGCCTGATAATTGACAGTGTCAATCATTTTGATTTAGAACGACAGATGACTAATGACGAAAGTCTTGTGCTCGCGTTTGGGAGACCTAATCAGTGACATCTGTTTTATGATTATGTACCGTGTGTGTTATACTAACGTTAATTCATTACTTTTATCTTAATAGGTATAATAGAGGATCCGAGTATACAACGACCTTCACCGGGCCGGTTAATGGATGAAAAGTATTATAAATCAAATTTAATATGTTAAAAAATATATTGCGAGTGGATTGGCTGAAAAATTTCAGTCCATAATATGATTAATTATATTTAAAAATTATTTTTTAAGCATTGCAATGGTTTGGATAATAAATAAATTACATATGTACCAATCGAAAGTATGAAGCAGAATTTGCAAACGTTAGATTGACAATTTTTTCCCGTCATAACATTGGGTAGGCAGTAGAGGATCCGAGTATACAACGACCTTCACCGGGCCGGTTAATGGATGAAAAGTATTATTAATCAAATTTAATATGTTAAAAAATATATTGCGAGTGGGTTGGCTGAAAAATTTCAGTCCAGTATATGATTAATTATATTTAAAAATTATTTTTTAAGCATTGCACTGGTTTGGATAATAAATAAATTACATATGTACCAATCGAAAGTATGAATCAGAATTTGCAAACGTTTGATTGACAATTTTTTCCCGTCATAACATTGGGTAGGCAGGTGTAAACAGGTAAGTCAATATTAGTAATTTGCAACCGTCTAGTTAAATTAATAAAATTTATGTTTATAAAGATAATCTCATTACAAACACACACACACCAAACAAGTGCAATGTTAATTTTTTTATATATTAAATTCTTATAGGTACTGGGCTGAATTTTTTCAGCCAACCCAATCGCTATATATTTTTAAACATATTTTTGATATAAAATAACTCGGATCTTAGACTAGCATAGGTTTATAGGAGGAACAGCCAATGATGCCAATGACCGATTTTGATACGACATCCAAATTATTATTTCTAGATTTGGTTTTCTAATAATATAAATGCCTAATAATTTTATCGTTGAAGAAGCAGTAGTTCTTCACACTTTGCTTTTTAGGGCAGCCCCTTACAGGGTGTCACGTATTTACTGTACTTTCATATTTTTACATCACTTGTAAATACCATGTGACCTGAAAATAAATTAATTAATTAACATTCATACATATAATCACGACTATTATCCCCGAAGGGTTAGTCAGAGACTAGGCAATGAGGACAGCAAAAGCAGTCCTCTACCATAGTCCACTTTTCACCATATAGCGACTGCACATTTGCTAAGCGTGACAGGTGGTGAGCCCATCGCCGCTGTTGCGTTGGTAAGCTGTTGAATGTATGTGCAGTCCTTAGTCCGTTAGTCGCCTTTTACGACACCCAAGGGGAGAAAGGGGTTATTCTTTTACCGCTTCGCGACACGACACGGTTAATTTAATAGTATATTTACATTAATAGGAGGAAGAGCTAATAATGCAATGACCGATATTGATACGGCATCAAACTAAAGATTCCTAGATTTAGTTTTATAATAATTTTAATGCCTAAAAATTTTATTGTTAAAGTAAGCAGTAGTTCTTCACACTTTGCTTTTTAGGGCAGCCCCTTGCAGGATGTCACGTATTTACTGTACTTTCATATTTTTACATCGCCTTGTATACAACATACGAGTACATACATGATGTCTTTAGAGCAACGTCGTAATTATTTTGACACCGTGAGATTTAAGATTTTAAACAATATGGTCGAAACCCTGCACTACTGAACAGTTTATTATTTCGTGTGCCTCGTAGATGTAGGCGGTTGTACACTAAGTAACATTTATTTTATGTTCCTATTGGCAAGACTTGTTATGTTCAAAACAGTTTTATCAGAAGAACTTCTAAATTTTATAATGATAAATTAGTCGAAATAGATTTGTTTTCTGGCTGCTCGTTGGCTTGTTTCAGAGTTTCTTTGATTAATTTGCTTCAAGGTCTTTGAATAAATTTTGTAAATTTCCTTTTATTTGCGACACTATGTTATTTAGCAAAAAATAATCTTTATGATGAAGCCTTTCGATCTGTATGATAAAGCTACATGATGCTGATTATTTTTCTCATGTAACGGGTTCGATTCCCGGTTCAACCATGTAATTATTTAAAAATCTATGAATACAGTTTAATTTGTTTTTTAAATTCAAATAATGTCTTCTTTCAGTAAAATGTTCCATCTACAATATTCAACGTACTTTCCCTCCGTGTGGCATGTCCGTGGGACGCCCTGTATATCGCTGCCTATGACCAGCAGTGGGATGAGAAGGGCTGGAGATGATGATGATGATGATAATTTATTCTTTATTAGAGTTTAATCATCATTTACTTTACTAACCATGTCGCGTAACGGTGAAAGAATACAACCACCCCCTCTCTTTCCTTGGGTGTCGTAAAAGGCGACTAACGGACTAAATACTGCACATACATCCAACAGCTTAGAGCGGCGATGGGTTCCAACCTGTCACGTTAAGCACAAGTGCAGTCACTATTCGGTGAAAAGTGGACTATGGCAGAGGACTGCTTTTGCGGGCCTCATTGCCAGTCACTGACTAACCCTTCGGGGATAATAGTCGTGTTTATATGAAAAGCTTAGGTCTCTGTCTACCCATCTGGTAAACAGGTGTGATCTACGCATGTATGTGTGTGTATCAATTAGTTTCTAGAAGATTAAGCCATTGTGCCCCGAAGTAGGGATGCGCCGATCCGATCCGATCCTTTGAAAGATCGGATCAGCAGTCATACGATCCAGCGATTTTCGGATCGGATCGAGGTCATACGATTTTTTTCCGGTTCGATACAAAACTTGAAAGGTCGGATCGCTTGGATCGTATGCAATAAAACGAGGTTTGTTTAAAAAAAATGGGTCCATACTTAGGTTTATTTGTAACAAACGTGTTCTATCTTTGTTTACATTTTAATTTTGGTAGCAACCTTTGTGGGTAGATTGATATAGCTGTTAAATTGTTATAAACGAACATTGTGGGATAGGTATATAGGCATAAAATGTGTGTATCCAGTCACGATGCATACTTTTTCACAAGGTTTACATGGGTTTATCTAATAAAGATCTACAATTAATTGTGTCTTACTTATTTGCATACGATCCGGATCGATTTCCTGAAGATCGGATCGACGGCATACGATCCGAGAAATCGGATCGACGACCCGGATCACACATCACTCCCCTGAAGACATTTCTGAAAGCTGGCTTGACTTAGGCAGCCCTCTAGCCAGCCCTTTGAGCCTTTGAGGTGTCAGGGTAGGCTCATCGATAATGTTGTCTTAACCAATATTGACGTCGGCATAGCTATAGCAACATGCTTGTCGCTGTTAGCATTGTGAGAGAATAGGATGAAAGTTACGTGCGTATACCTGTCTTGATTTGATATTTATGATTAGGTAAGTAACATAATTTTTATCTGTTGTTGTGTTTAATGTAAGTAATTTTGTTTATTTTTTTTCTACTTAATTTGTTTTAAACTACCTATTGATATTATTTACTGTTTTTTTTTTTAATTGTTTTATTGTTGTTTAGATTTTTTGTAAGTAAGTATGTTGTTTGTATTTTAAGTATTTTTAATATTTTTTCTACTATAATTTTATTTTACAATTAATTTGTGTAATTGGACAATTTCGCACTAATTAAATAAATAAATCCCAAAACCATACTACTACGAGTAAAGCGTCGGGCCTGCTATTGTGTCCAAGAAATATATTTCCTCACTGTCCACTTCACATATAAGATTAAACTTAGTAAGAGAATATTTAGAAAAGCTCGATGGCGCAGCGGCTCGAAATGCTGGATTACCGGATGGGTAACAAAAAACATACATACATACTTACATACATATAATCACGACTATTATCCAGAAGTTAGTCAGAGACTAGGCAATGAGGACCGCAAAAGCGTCCTCTACTATAGTCCACTTTTCGTCAAATAGCGACTGCATATGTGCTCAGCGTGACAGGTGATGATCCCATCGCTGCTCTATGCTGTTGAATGTATGTGCAGTCTTTAGTCCGTTAGTCGCCTTTTACGACACCCAAGGGAAAAGAGGGGGTGGTAGTATTCTTTCACCGCTACGCGATACGGTTTATTCATATTTGAGGTAGGTATAATACATAGTTCAATTATGTATTTATATAAACGCCGGTTTACTACAGTCCATATACAAAGATTTGCGAGATAATGAAAAAAGTATGAACAATTTCTTCTTTACAAATAGACTTACATTTGCTGAAAATGTTTTCCCTTTCAATACAAGATATCAACGGACCGAAAAAATCCGGTCATCCAGTACATTGTTTGGGACAGTAGGGCAAGTAGAAATAGGAATGATTTTGACTAAATACTTACTTAATTTTAAGGGGGGTTAGGCGGTGGAAACGGAAAAAATTGGCTGTTTTCTATTATCTGTTATTCAAAATATTTTAGATATTTCGCACTGAAATTTTCAAGTATTTCAGAATGTATGTGTGTTGACGCGATCACACGCTTGCGCTTGCGCTTGCGGCTTGCACTTGCGCGCCGCGATTTGTTCGACGGATTGTCTACAAGCGAGCCAAACGCTCCATCCACACGTTTGAATTTGTGAAGGCTTGTTGAGGTTTGCCCAGCGTGTGGAGCCGGCATGAGAGGATGACTGTTTCTAAAACACGATTTGGAAACAATTTGCTCGATAAAAAAAAATCCTGAAGCTACCTCAAGAATTTCATATTAATGCACATTACGACCGTGTTTTACAACAATAATTCCTATAAAATCATAAACAAATACTAATAGGTTTATTTACCTTTTCGATTTCTTGACTGTTTTGGAGTTCCAAAAAACTAAATATTTTTATTAACTTTTAGATAAAAATGTGAATGTTACGAATCACCGCGGACCCCGCACCGCGCAAAACCCGCGAGAGCCCGGAATTTTTACTGACCGCTTATAAGGGCCGATTTTACCTTTATAAAAATTCACACTACTTTTTTTGATTTTTTGCTTTGATAACGCTCAAATAAACTCGAACATAACGAAACATTGAAAAAAATGTCTACCTCAGGTGTAAATCGATGGAAAGGACATTGTTGAAGTTAGCCTACGAACCAACACAAACATGACATACATGATAATTCTTAGCTTATTTTTTACGACATATAACAGTATTTAAATTTTGGCGGACACTTTTAGACAAGTAACCAATATTAAAAAGAACGTTTGGGTCAATAATATTGAGTATCATTTTTTTATTATGGTTTGGGTATTGAGAGTTTAGTCCATTCAGCCAGTGAATTAAAGGTTTGTGACCAAAATATTTATAATATGTACAAACAAACCTAATAATATTATGCATGCATGGCTGACTCGAAATACTTAGTGCCAAATACTCCAAGCATCATTAGAATACGATACATCGCATTTTATTCCAAACTAAAAATAGTAAAAAATTAAAATAACACGTTCTTAGAATTACTTTTTGAAGTAGTAAACCTCGGACCAAATATCACAATGGACAGAGTCTTTGGATTTTTAGCATGTCCGTATTTTGTTAGTGTGCAGCTTTCTATCTGTACATGTGTGCGGGACTAAAGATGTGACTAGTATATCGATATAATCACTTTAATGTGGTGTGTACCTAGTTCGTTATTATAATTGGGGGTTAAAGTTACTCACGTCCGTAGGTTTACCGTTTAGACCCTACACGTGACCCTTGGGTGGTGCTAAATGAGTGACACTGACTGTAGAGCCACGCTGCGTTGCAGCACGCCGGGCACGCTGGGCCGGCTCGCCCGGCGTAAATACCAACCTCTCACTAAGGGTGTTACCCGACCAATCGATCGATCGTCGATCGACGGCATCGATCAACGTCGGTCAAAGTTGATCGACTGGTCTGGTAGCTTTAATCGATCGACGGATACCTACCGTTTGACTAACCAATCGATCGACGACGGTCGGTCGACGTTGATCGATAGGTGTGGTTTAATCAATCGACGGATACCGTTCGTCTAACCCATCGATCGACGGTCGGTCGACGTTGATCGATTAACCCTGGCTAAATTCCATCAGCGAAATCTATTCAGAAAAGGACTCGTTGTTCTTGGCCAGTACGATGTTGCTCGTACTATTATTACGGAGACGCAAACGCAGAAGAATCTGGATGCGGCCGTTTTTTAATGTATTTTATCCAAATGACATTTTAAACAGCGGTTTTTGTTTTTGTTTTTTTTTGCGTAGCGATTGTCATGAATTTCGAGGTTAGTAGTTTCGAGGGAGGTAGAGAGGAGGGGGATGGAGGGGGTACGGTAATGGTAACTTAGTAGAATATTTGTTTTTTTTTCCTAAAAATAACCTAAAATAACCTCAAAATAAAAATATCTTGAAAACTATGCATTTTCGCACTTTGGCTCCCCCTCCCCCTCCCCTTCCCCCCCTTTTTCGGTGTTGCTTAATCTAAAGTGCCTTACCGTTGTACCGTCGAGAGAACGAGAGGGAAGCGCTCGAAATACCTCCCCTTTCTTTTGCTTTTCCAATGAGGAGAATTTTACTAATCTGCGGTGCTGTGTCACTCGCTGACTGACGTTACTGTAGTCTGCTCTCCGAACATCTAAGCTTTAGTTAATATTCTGAGAGTCTGCTGTACACAGTGTTGCCATATACTTATTAATGTCTGTAAAATAATGTCAATATTCAAACCGGACAATGAATGCACACGGATTTTTATACGGAATTTTCAGACAAATGAGTAATAACTTTTAATACAGGCCTCCCACGTGAACAATAGCACGTGGGGATAATGGGCCATAACCCACCGCGCTGGCCCAATGCGGGTTGGTGGGTTAATAAGTAGTACCTACCTACTAATAGCTTTTATTATTCCTGAGAAATATGTTACATTTTATTTGATTCTGCGTAAACTAGTGAGTCTTATTTAATTTTCATAGATTTTTAGAACTGAACCAGCAAACTGCATAGGAAAAACTATGGCTTCGAGGATTCCCATTGAGATATTTTCTTGGTCGGCTAATATGAGAATAAGAGCCAGAGAGACTTGGTGTTATTTAGTGTTTGTGCAAGCAAGACGTAAAATACTTTGTTATGAATAAATCATTATTTTGTCTGTCTGACATCCATATTGTTTTAGTGTGTTGCCGTTATTAATTATCCTATTACTTTCATTGATATATTTATATATAGTTGTAAGTATGTATATACATACAGAGTTTCAATCTAGACCTTAAGATAAAATAGTTTTTGTTTGTATTTTACATGTCTATAACCTGTATAATGCATTCAAAATAAATAAAACATCCCATACGGATTTCATACGGAATTTGGCAGTTATTACAGAAGACTGGCTCTAAGATCTAGCAACACTGGTTGTGCAGTTGACGTTCTTTGGCAAATAAAACAAAACAACATCACTTTTCAATTTCTCTCAATAAGTCCGTGCAAGATCTCAGTAAAGTCTCACATCTTTACTGGAACTCAAGTGGTTTGGAGGAATATCATTTAGCATTAAACCGAACGTTCATAATTATCATCACTCATCATTATCATCAGTTTAAGCATAATCAATGAACTCTAATAATACGAACGAAGGACTAGTACTTATCCTTGGTCAAGAAAAAAAAAGTTGTCGTTCTGGACTTGTTGGCGGGAAAGTGAAGCGTCATGTTTTGTTTTATTTTCTATAATTTATGTTTTGTTGAATATTAATGTAAAATAATGATGGATTATTTAAGTGTTAGTGAACGTGCATGAGTGTTGGCAAATAAAACAAAACAGTGCAACATCACTTCTTAAATACTTTGATTAAACATAACCTCAAAATAATTATAAGCTTTTCCTGATATTTAATTCTTAAGAGTGTCCGTCAAAAATCTTTGTTTTTCCAGTCATTTACTTGCAATTTCAAACCTAGAAAAGAATATTTCATAATTGTTGGTTCTTAGGCTAACAATGTATGGGCGCGGAACATTGTCCTTGTTGCTACTCGTATAATAACACTAGCGATCAGCACCGGCTTCGCACGGGTTACTACCCGTACCCGTATCCGTACCTAAACAAATTATAGCCTATAGCCTTCCCCGATAAATGGGCTATCTAACACTGAAAAATTTTTTCAAATCGGACCAGTAGTTCCTGAGATTAGCGCGTTCAAGCAAACAAACTCTTCAGCTCTATAATATTAGTAATTAGTATAGATAAGAGTCAACAGAGTAAAAAAAATTCTACAGGTCTCACCAATACCGACCAATAATCGACAACCTCAAGGAGGTTGAGTGGTTTGTACACCAGGTTTTCATGGTGTTGCCATCTCTGAGGTCCCGGGTTCGATCCCGGTCGGGTCAATTTAGAAATTATTGTTTTTCTAAATTGTCTCGGGTCTGGGTGTTTTCTATGTATAATAAGTATGTATTTAAGTATTTCAAGTATGTCTATCCGTTGTCTAGTAACCATTTAACGAGTTTCTTCGAAGCTTCTCTTGGGCTAGATAATTGGTGTGAGTGTAGGAAAGTTTTATTTATTATTATTATTTATAATACCTCGGTGGCAGAGTGGTGGAGTCACTTTGCTTTCCAATCCAAAAGAGATCACACTAACTTGTGTAATACTTCTTTTACTTTTACTTTACATAGCATAACACGAACGTAGGTTACTGTCCGACGATTTCACTTCGGCCGAGGCAACAATGGTGCGTGGCAAATAAAAATAATAAATGTGCAATTCTTTAGGCAGGGCTGTAAAACTGTCGGTCGCACTCGCGCCCTTGAGTTGTTCTAACCTGGGTTGGCTACCCCTGCACGATTGATGTCGCGTCAGGCCGGCCGAACATTTTAATTTATACGATTCGGTTTTTGTCAGTTTCGGCTTTGAGGCTCTTTTGTTTTTTGCATTTGTTTTAAAAACAAATGTTCATGATCCATTCTGGGATGCAAACAGTTGATAAAAAGGATTGTCATAGTCACAAACGACTACGATTGTCTACACCACCTGTTAACAGTGTTGTTTTGTCTCTTTATTTACATCTTCTTCATACTTTATGTGAGAATCAGACATTCTTACCGCTCACGTGATGATGAGCGGTTATGGTAGCCAATAATATGACATGTGTTAGTAAAAATACAGCCGACATATTGTCCCACTGCTCGGCAAAGACCTTCACAACACACATTTTTTTTGACTTGGGAATTGAACTGCGATACCATCGAAGCATTATTTTTTTAGAAAACATTAAGTTATTACTCTATAAGTTATCTAAAACTTAAAGACAAATCACATTTTTTTCTAGTAAACATTTTATCCTCTATCTATATAGTATTGTGAATGCTAAAATTTCAATATTAAAGATATTTATAAGCAATTACGTCTTTATCGATTGTTAAATACTTGCAATAGTATTTCTTTCGAATGTGAGGGTAGACTTCACAGTGACGTAATACCGCTGGCTTGCAGCGTAAATCAAACTACTAGGAAAAATTCAACGAGTCTCCTGGGGTCTCGGTAGCTCAGCGGTTAGAGCAGTGGACCGACAATCCAAAGGTCGTGGGTTCGAATCCCACTCGAGCTTCCTGAGGCTGGCTGATTTTTTTCTAGTAAACATTTTATCCTATATCTTTATAGCATTATGAATGCAAACATTTCAATATTAAACAAAACACATGTTTAACGTTTTAAAATTAATCTAATTGAGTTATTATTTTAAAAAAATATTCGCTGTTCGTAGTTTTCTGTTATAAATGTACCTTCTTGACCGCATTTTATTAGTACGTTTTATGAACAGTACCTACAGTGCGTACCATTACTTTGTTTGTCCTGCAATCTATTATATAATTTGGGTAAACTTCGGATTGAAAACCACGCGGGATTAAGGTTTCCAGATATATATATATATGCTTCCACAAATGAGAGGAAAAACTTCGACCCTGTCGGAGTTGGCCAACTTTTTAACTGATTGAAAAATAATAAAGTGGATTATTTTCCAGGATAAAAGCTTTGGGTGCGGGGCGAAGGAATTTCAGGTGGCCCCCGGGAACTGGATCGGTTCTCAAAATGTTTTCGGCGGTACTCAATGCGTACACGGGTTCTAGAAAGTTTGCCTTGTACGTGCGCGTACATTAGAAATGAAAAAGTTTTTTTTTGTTTTCCCACCGGTAACTGAATGATAATAATGCTGAATAATGTGAAAGGCCAAGCCACCGGTATTAGATCCGGAGTGCCCGGCCCAGGTTCGATTCCCAGTGGGGAGTAAAATTTATGTTACTTGTTAAGTCCGCCTGGTTAGCTACCAATACCATCATCATATCTTATCTTACGTAATGACATTATCTAGACCGGACCATTAGGATCATGTGTTTAATTTATTTTACATTTATAATACATTTAAACAGACTTACATACTCCTATAACACGACTGTTATCCCCGAAGGGTTAGTCAGAGACTAGGCAATGAGGACAGCAAAAGCAGTCCTCTACAATAGTCCCTTTTGACCAAATAGCGACTGCACAATGTGCTCAGCGTGACAGGTGGTGAGCCCATCGCCGCTCTTTGCTGTTGGATGTGTGTGCACTCTTTAGTCCGTTAGTCGCCTTTTACGATACCCAAGGGAAGAGAGGGGTGGTAGTATTCTTTCACCGCGACGCGACAATTTCAATTTAAAGTTAATCAGAATTAAAAAAAAATCTTTCTAATCACATTATTTAAACCAACAAGGATAGTTATACAATATACATGGTATATATAAGTACTTATCTACGTACCCTCAACATTTATTTGTCTGATAACCAGTGGTCGGAGTAGGTATATTGATTTTAGATACTTGCGTCATGATATCATAACATGGACATGCATTTCTTCCGGAATGTACCGGAGTTTCCAAAAATTTGGTAAATAGAGTAATAAAATAAAAAACCATATGTAAGCAAACAAAATTGTTTATTGTTAATACAAATAATCATTATTACAGTTTTATTAAAAATAATTATTTTTAATCCTCATCGGTTACAAGTTCTACATTTTGATTTTTTACTTAGGCCTTACACTTTTATTTAGGCCAAAGAGCCGGCTCAACATTAGCCAACAGGTCGAAACAATAAAGCTTTGGTCACCTATCCGTTGACCGGCCTGTGTGAGAGTGACTTAACCTCTACAATCAACGACCAAATGTGCGGCCAAGTGAGTCAATGAGTTCCAAAGGGGAAATAAGCCCAACAAATCTATAAACTACATTTCCTAAACTAGTTAATCGTTACTTACCCTAAATAATTATTAAAAAGCGACAATTATTAATAATTGTACCATCGTGATGGTTGGTTAGCGTTAGACGGGGGTTTTATAAAGGGGGGACAAAATTTCGTCCATTTTAGCGTAGGACGCACCGTTTCCAAGATATTTAAAGATTAACAAAAAAAAATCACTAATAATAATTTAAGACGTGATTTCTTTTCTTTTGCGAGATTGAGACAATGGATACGGCCAACATTAGAGATGGAGACCAGCGCCACTAGCAGCATAGCGTTGAGAGTATTGATACATTTTTAACTAGTTTCATGTAATAATTTCGATGTTTCGGTATTTTTATCATAATAATCCGGAAACTCGGAGGAGTATCCATATTAACATATACGTTTGATGTCAGTGACCTTAATTCAATATACCTACTCCGACCACTGCTGATAACACAATGTGGTAGGTACCTATTACGTACCCATAAAATGTGATAGCATAGCCCTCCCATTCCCACATACTAAAGGGCTGAAGAATTTGTAACACGAAAATACGAATTTTAAGATTGACAAGCAAGTAATTTTGCCTTTTAACATAATTTTACGCGTCAGCTGTACGGGATGGAAGCAAGATGTGCATGACGTCATCGCTGGTGACGTCACAACTCGGTCATGCGTCTCGGACATGTCGTCAGGACCTACTTAAGAATGTTGCTACTTAAAAAATATATATACTTATAAAATATTCTCTTAGTAAGCCGTGTGCTACCAAGCCCTCTCTTCCCTTGCGTGTCGTAAAAGGCGACTAACGGACTAATGACTGTACCCGGGACCTATGGGTCTAAAACCAGTGGCTTAGCCACTAGACCACAGAGGCGATAAGTTGTCTAATTAGAATGTTAGGAGGATAAAGGTGTGTTGATATACATCCTAGTAGTTTCGCCCTGGTATCCGGATAATCATACCCGGGTACAAAGGCTAGGTCAGTAGGCCAACACAATAAATAGTAATAAATCCAGAGGCTCGACTTTGACAAATGAATGTGAAACTTTGTGCGGGTGTGGTACAAGTGAAGGGAGGAATATCATTTTGCGAATTTCAAGGATGTGGTAGGTAAATAAAAGGGATCTTAAAACTTAAGAGGGTTAAGAGGCCTATTACATCTCGACTGTGATTTTTGCGTAAAATGGCCAATTTTAGCGTTATGGATCTCAGAAACCAAAATACATTAACAATTATGACTTATTGAATAGTGTAGCATAGCTATTGGAATAGTGTGTAGCGGCCTCGCTTTTTGTAAATTTTGCTTAACTTTTTAATTAAAACCAAAATTGCAGAGAAAGATTTTCATAAACTGCGCGAAGGCACTTTTTTGAGTTCATCGATTGAGCTACTGTTCCAAACAAGTAAAATAAAAAAATTATAATGGTATATTGTCGAATTTTTAGATATCATTGATTTTATATAGGAAAAAAATCTTATTCTAAACCAAAAAACTTCGAAAAACGCTATAAGTTAACAGTTAATTTCTCCTATTTACGATAATATTATTGAACAAAATGTATACCAGAGTAATTGTTACTTTATGTGGAATAAAGATTTTATAATGAATTTATTATCCTATTTCGATAAAAACGATAAAAACAACTGCAAAATTACTACAAAATGCGATGCGCCGGCCATCCGAATTCAACTTATGCTCACAGAATGGAGATTTGTAATATGATGCACTAATTTATTATCCCATTTCGATAAAAAAGATAATAACAAATGCAAAATCACTACAAAATGCGAAAATGATCATTTTACGCAAAACTCACATTCGAGATGTAATAGGCCTCTTAACGCATTTCGGTTCTCCATACAAACTTCCAAGTCAACATTTTTAAAAACCAATAAGCCAATTTTGATGAAACTTTGCATGCTAAAGTAAAACACAGGGATCTAAATAGTTTGTTGAAAACATTTAAAAAAAAAAGTTTTTGTAGCTGAGTTATTGCATATACATATATCAGCCAAGCAGTAGAATAAAGGCTGTATACGTAACATAATAGGTGTTCTTTGCATTTAAATGGGTGGTCCAACTATTATTATATTCACCTCGCTGGCCGAGTAGTCAAGCGCTCGGCTCGATATCCGCAGGTCACGGGTTCAATTCCCAGGTTGTGTTTTCGGATTTTTCGATTCACAGCCCGGGTTTGTGATCACCCACCCGCATTAGGCAATTAAGCGTGGTGATGAAGCCATCTATTGTAGCGATGACTTGGTTTCAATGATGGAGGCCTTTGCCCTGCAATGGGACTGTATACAGACTGTACTTTACTTTTACTTTTATTTTTATACCAGCGACCGCTCGCGGTTTTTCCCGCGTGGTTCCCGTTCCCGTGGGAATATTGGGATAAAAAGTATCCTATGTGTTAATCCAGGTTATAAACTATATGTATTGTGTAAACTTGAACGCACCCGGTAAAATATAAAAATTATTGACGGTAGGCAAATAACTTCTGACAATGAGACGACCAACACCTCAGTCTCCCTGTGACCACGGACCCTGTAAAGGGTTCGAAACGTCAGGATAATATAAAAACTATGTAAATAGTAAATTAAACGCGAGTTAATCCGTAAAAAGTGTTTCATTTCAATGTGTAGTGCTCGCTTAAACCTCAGAAAACAATATAACTATATGTATGCCGAATTTCATCTAAATCCAATCAGTAGTTTTTACGTGAAAGAGTAACAAACATACACACTCAGAAACTTTCGCCTGATTACCAGAAGAAAGTAGTTCCGTCATACTGTCCGGATGTTATCGTAAGATACCACTGTGACCTGTGACCGCTTTTCGCTCGAAAGAAACCTAATTTGAGTCAGAAAGTCAGTGAGTTTATGTAGAAAAGGGTTTTGTACATAAAAATAGAATTAATCAAAGTTGATTAACCCCTTAAGGATCGTAAAACCAGACACAACTAAAAATCACTTGTTTCGCGACCGGCGGTCTTATCATCCTTGACCTACGCTGAGCAAAAACAAAATAAATCAACCTTTTATTTCATCCGCCTCCGCCCTTAACTTGAAGTCGCAAACAAGATAATGATCCAATGAAAAGCGGTGTTTATCTCGCACATCTAAATTTAAAAGAAAAAGTCTTTTTTTAATTAGCTTAAGCCCGTTTATATGTGTTTCATGCTGCAGGATATTACAGTAGGGTTTTAGGGAATTAGTCAGGATTAAATTCCTATTATTATGTAACATGTAAATGTGTGTGTGTATTTTATAATTGACTAGAATTTGCTTGCGACTTTTTGCGTACGTGTGGACTTGATTATTATTCAACAGGATTTTTTTTAACCGTGTCGCGTATCGGTGAAAGAATACTACCACCCCCTCTCTTCCCTTGGGTGTCGTAAAAGGCGACTAACGCACTATAGACTGCACATACATCTAATAGCATAGAGCGACGATTTGCTCACCACCTGTCACGCTGAGCAGATGTGCAGTCGATAATTGGTGAAAAGTGGACTATGGTAGAGGACTGCTTTTGCTATCCTCATTGATTAGTCTCTGACTGAAATTTTACAACGCTTTTGACTATAAATTTTTTATAACAACAGTGTCTTAGCAAAAGAGGTCTGAACGAAATTTTTTTACAATATTTTAAATAAGACTGCTATATAGATTCGTAATAAGTATTTGAATTTTTGCGTTAAAAAACCGGAATTTTTTTTTTCAACGTTTCGTTATCTTTGAAATTCGTCGACCTCCTTGGTCGAGTGGTTTGTACACCGGTTTTCATGGTGTCGCCATCTCTGAGGTCCCGGGTTGGATCCCCGGTCGGGTCAATTTAGAAATTATTGTTTCTCTAAATTGTCTTGGGTCTGGGTGTTTTCTATGTATAATAAGTATTTTAAGTATGTTTATCCGTTGTCTAGTAACCATTTAACAAGTTTCTTCGAAGCTTCTCTTGGGCTAGATAATTGGTGTGATTGTAGGAAAGATTTATTTATTATTATAATAAATAATAAATAAATAAATAAATATTATTGATTTCATTTGATTTCATTTGACTGTAAATAGGGTAGGTACTTACTATAGTTTTTAACCATCGGATCATTGATTTTTATTGCCGAATAGTTACTTTCCATTATGCATCGCTAAAGTTCTGTATACTTGCTTGCGTTCATGAATGCTTTAATTAATCAAAGCTTCGAACAACGTACAGTATGGTGTTTTTTCAGTTTTTTTTTAAACTTTGCAGTTCGTCAGCGAAGTGAAAAATGCAAACTAAGCACGACTCATATCATATCGGCCAAGCCTGAGCCATGTTTTTATTTTATACTAGCTGACCCGACAGAGACGTTGTCCTGTCTTAATTATGAATATTGAATTCGAAACAAAAATAATTCTAATTTTTCCTTTATAAAAAAACCTTCTCCTGACAATAACAAACACAACAAAAAAAGAATTACCGAAATAGTCTAGCCGTTCACGCGTGATGGCGTGACCAAGGGAAATAGGGATTCATTTTTATATATATAGATTATATAATGTAGAGCCGTATATGTAGCGGCTTAGTAAAAGATTACAACGAAACCCTCTCTTCCGTTGGTTGTCGTAACAGGCGACTAACGGACTAAAGACTGCACATACTTCTAACATCATAGAGCGGCGCTAACCACCTGTCACGCTGTGCACATGTGCAGTCGATATGTGGTGAAACGTGGACTATGGCAGTGGACTACTTCTGCCATCCTCATTGCCTAGTCTCTGACTAACCCTATGGATATGATAATCATGTATGTATGTACGTTTAACTAGTAACCCTAATTACCGGGATCAGTCCTAATAAATTGACAAAACCAATAACACCACAATGGGTCGTCGAACGGACGAAATCAAAAGAGGGCAGCAGTTGGCTGTTACACCGTAGCTTGCCAATTAACAGCTTTACTCGCAAAAAGGGGAATGTTGATTTTAGCCGGACAAAGAGCGGACCGGACAAACGGCGAATAAATAGTTTTAACCAATGAATTGTTAGAACTAGAGGTGACACCGCGAAGCAACTTTTTGTGCCCATCGGCTGCAAACGCACCGCAATCACTTTAAATAGAACTCAAACTCAAACTTAAAATTTATTTATTCAATAAACTTAAAATAAGCATTTTGAATCGTCTAAATTTATTTGGATGGATGGGCACCCGCCACCCGCCCACCCACCCCACCCATTCAGGAAGTCTTTTAGCTGTGGAGAAGAACGGGCGTAAGAAACTCCACAGCTTTAAAATAATATAGAAGTAACGACATTTACAAAACGACATGTCGTTACCGAATTATACAATTAGTTATAAAGATAATGAATTAAGAAAAATTTATGTAAATATATTACTATAACCAGGCTGTTTTGTCTTCTAAATATTCCTTAACTGTGTAATGACCATTCCTAAGTACCTAAACAAGATTTTACATGATTCTTAAACTTATCTAAAGGTAAATCTAGTACAGTACTTGGTATTTTATTATAACAGTGTATACCTTGCCCCAAGAAAGAGCCGAGAACCTTTTGTGACCTAAACAGTCGCATTACTAGTTTTGACTTACTTCTAGTATTGAAATTGTGTACATCACCGTGTTTAGAAAAAGTGTTAGTATTGCAACGCACAAAAACTATACAATTATAAATATACTGCGATGCAACAGTAAGAACACCAACTTCCTTAAAAATATTTCTCAAAGAAGTTCGCGATCCCAGTCTATAAATGGTTCTTATTGCTCGTTTCTGTAAAATAAATATAGTTTTAACATCAGCCGCTGTTCCCCACAAAAGGACGCCATACGACATAACACTATAAAAATTACTAAAGTAAATAGTCCTAGCAGTTTCAACATCTGTTAATTGTCTAATTTTTTTAATCGCATATGCTGCTGATATAAGTTTGCCGGCCAAATTCGATATATGTGGATTCCATTAGAGTTTTGAGTCAAGGGTTATCCCTAGGAAAACTTTCGAGTCTACCAAATCTAATTTAAGGCCATTCATTCTAACATCGGTTTGTTCGGTCTTGACATTTGGTAGTATAAATTTAATACATTTCGTTTTTTTAGCGTTTAGCTGTAAATTATTTGCACTAAACTAACTGAGTACGTCTGAGAGAGCATTGTTAACATCGTCATAATTATTCTTACATCTAGTCACATTAAGAATGAGTGAAGTATTATCTGCAAACAATACAATATCACAGAAGTTTCTACAAAGAATGGCAAGTCATTGATATATATCAAAAATAAAAAAGCCAAGAATTGACCCTTGTGGAACTCCCATTTTTACATGAGAACCGGATAACTTAGTTCCATTAGAGGTGACTAGGCCAGTCTTGCTGAACAATCGATATAGGTTGGCTACCGATTGTTGACTTCGAAAACTAATTAGGATATCGTTATTATCGTCACGTGTCTACTATCGATATTGGTTGAGCGAAGCGATGGCTGATTCACATGTAATACTCGTGAACGGGTGCCGCCTGTGGAGGCTGGTCTGCTCTTGCTAACTTATTTTTATTGTTAGTATATTATTATTTGCATTCTTACTTTTTATTTTTATGTACTGTAAGAAATTGATTACATTGATTATTTAATATTGATAAAAAACGGAACTTTTTATTTTTATTATTATATAATTTTTTGTTTTTATATCGTTGTGGTTGTTTTATGTTTTAATTGTTGTAATGGAAAGTGCCCTTCTATGATAGGGAGGCCATTTTTCAATTCTAATTGACGCTGTAAAAGAAAGGGAGAAAAGAAATGCCCTTGCTGAGTTCCTTGCCGGTTCTTCTCAGTACAAGGCTCCCGCCCCATAGTTGACATTTAAGTGCTGTAACCTAAACATGAGCTAACCTGAATAAATGATATTGATTCTTGATTCTATCAATAGTATCGATAGCACTCTGTGAGCAATGCTATTGATAACAGAGTGTGAATTGTACAGTGAATCAGTAAATTATTTTCCCTATATGTTTCAAAGGATCTAAACAATTCTATAATTGAGTGAATTTATATGCAGAATAATAGAAGATATTTATATTTTTTAATTCAATAGTCAATAGTCAATAGTCAAAATATATTTATTCAATAAACTCAATTAATAAGTACTTTGAAACGTCCAAATATTTTTTAACCTACCACCCATTCAGGACATCATTTTTTAACTGTGGCAAAGAACGGGCGCAAGAAACCACAGTGCACAGAAGCAACGACATTTACAAAATATATATATATTATATGTCGTTACCAGGTCACAAAATACAAAATATGAATTTGAATGTAAATAGTTTAATTAAATATGGTGCTCTATATAAATTAATTATAGGCAATTAGAAATAGCTGTTGGAGTAGGTACTTGGAGCATTTCAGACCCAAGCTGTTTTGTCTTCTGTATAATCCGACACTTTATAATAAGCTTTTTTATAAAGCTTTTCTTTGATTTTGATTTTAAATTTATCAAGATCTAATTTCTGAATATCATTTGGTACTTTGTTGTATAATTGTTTACATGATTTGTGGTGCACAGAAAAAGTTTGAGTATTACTTAACTGTACCTAATCATCAGTTGGAGCACAGGGCCTTATAAGTCCCCGTGCTTCACCCAGGTAGAGAACCTAGGTGAAGCACGGGTCCGGACCCATTATATCAAGCCGTGTCGCGTAACGGGTCATTAAAAGAACACTATCACAATCTCTCTTCCCTTGGGTGTCGTAAAAGGCTACTAACGGACTAAAGACTGCACATACCGCACCTTTAATAATAAACCGAAATAATACAAAAATCACGATTTTTGGGAAATGGCGTTTAAAGTTTTGCAAGTTAGCCGTTGAGTACATTTTATGAAAGCATTAGGTTTGTAGACGCTATAGTTAGAATGCAACGAATGTGCCTATATTTTATACATTTAAAGATATTAAGACTCAAACTACATATTAGCGACTTAATACGTTTTATGATGAAAAAATCAAGTTAGTTTTAAAATTATACACGGCATAAAGTCTATTAATGCAGTTTATGAATAACAAAAATATTTATATTCCATGCCTGTATGAAATATAGCTTTTTTATAGTAATCAAAATTTAAAGCACATGATAAATTTAGGATTACGAGAAGTAATCTTAATGACAATGATAAAATGTTAGCATAATTACTAAAAGGGTAATTTTAATAATAATATTGGTAATATTAAATAATTATACTTAGATTCAAAGAAAAATTGTTTGTTTTAATGTATTTTAAGCTTTTAAACACAAATAATATTAAAATTGGAAATTTGTTTCATACTAAATTGACTATCATAATATATTATACAACACACTGTGATACTTTTTATTTTACATTGGCATTTAAGAATGAGATCAGAAGTTTTTAATCTAATTAGGAACTGTTATGTGTTGTAACTATGTTTAATCTAGTATTCATCATCGTCATAATCATCTACCGAAGGGCGTCAATCGTTAATCTAGTATTAATATTAAGTATATATTATTATGTACTTCTGCTTAAAAAGCTTCGCTTTCAATTAACAATCAACATCGAAAACATAAGTCTACTTAAACTAAATCTAAAACCGATTCGCTGCCGTGGAAACCAGAAATGCTCTTGATGTCAACCAGGCCCTCGAAACTGGAATCCTCAGGAAGGAAAGTTTGAGATTTTAGCGAACGCGAAATTAAGCGTAAAGGTAAGATGTCAAAGTGAAGAAACGCTCAGGCTCATGAAGAGACGGCGCGAAGACCCACCCAGATCCAGGTGGATTGGAAAACCGGTTCCACCAATGCTCCAACACACGCTTGACTGAACGGGCAATTGAGCAAAATCGAGGGTCAAAAGTGTTTATCCAGTCTCTTGGTAGAAGCCACTTGACGAAGTTGACTACGGTCAGTGGAGCAGTCGTTGCTTCAAAGTCAGATGTCCTTTCGGAAATAGAAAACTTCTACAGCCAGCTATACGCCTCGCATACATCTCAATCTGATCCTGAAAAGGATGAAGATAACAAAGCCACGTTAAGCCGCCACTTTACCGAAGACTGCATGGCCAGAAATCAGCCTAGGCGAAATTGAGTTTGTTTTTATAATTAGCCCGACAAATGACCCCATTACACCTGATGTTTAGTTGAAGTGAAGTCCAAGCGCGAGGACAACTTGTGCAGCGTAAGAGACGTGGCATTAGTCACCCTCCCTCTGCCGGCCCACAAAGTGCCTCTTCACGCCGCGTTTGAAGGACCCTATGTCATAGGTAGGAGTAAATACGTGTGCTGTTAGACTATTCCATCTTTTGGAGGTGCAACAAAAAAACTTGGCACCAAATTTCTTTGTGCGTGATGCAACATTAGAGACTGTAAATTGGTGACGCCGGATAGCAGCACGCGTACTCTTATGCAGGAAGAGAGAAGGAGGGATGAGGTCACAGAGTTCTTCAGAGCACACAGTAAAAGACGCTGAGTGACGCAATATCTCTACGCAATTGCAATTACAAAGATTGCATAGATGGCTTTTAGACAATCTTTAAAAACGGAAAAGCCCCTACATTTATGCTCCTGAAAGCTTGCGTTAAATCTGTGTTAAAGGACAACAATACATCTTTAACACCGATCTCTTTGATGGGAAAACTCCGGAGTCGTGGAGTAGGAGTGTCGTCGTGTAGTTCTTAAAAAAATAGACAAGACACTACTGAAGAACTACCGACCCATTTTGTTAATGAGCCACGTCTACAAGCTGTTTTCAAGGGTCATTACAAACCACCTTGCGCAAAGACTTGATGAATTTTAGCCCCCGGAGCAGGCCGGGTTTCGAGGAGGATACGGCACCATAGACCATATTTCGACAGTGCGGCAGATTAAACTGAAGGCCGATGAGTATAATCGGCCCCTGTGGCTTGCATTTGTGGACTATGAGAAGGCATTTGACTCTATCGAGACTTGGGCTGTTCTAAAATCCCTGCAACGATGCCAAGTCAATTGGCGATATTTACAAGTGTTGAGGTTTCTCTACAATGCCGCCCCCATGGCCATCCAAGTACAGAACCAGCAGACAAAGCATATCTACTTACATCGAGGTGTAAGACAGGGGGATGTAAAAAGTGTCAATTTGGACACTGTGTCCGAATTTAAAGTGTCCGAGCCGCAACTAAGTGCTCGAAAAATTGCTTCGGTGTCATCTCTAGTTATAATACACCAATGGTTTAAACGCGACGGGGATATCTGCTAATTGATAAAGCGGTTCACGTTTACGTATCCATTGGATTACTATGTCGATGGCTACAGGAGTGTGTGTAGATGGGATTGTCTATGTTGATTATGTCCTAAGTACCTGCCTTAAAAATAAATAGTACTTAGTTGTTTACTTATGTAAGCTCGCTTTTAGTAGTGTTTGCTACAGGTCGCAGATGACCTTTAGAGTGTAAACGGATTTTTATGGGTGGCGAGAAGCTTACAGATAGCTCCTACCCTAAGCCCAGTGGCGTATTTACCGTAGGGCCAAAAGGGCCATGGCCCGGGGCGGTGGAGCTGCCTTTTTTTTACATGCCTGAAGAAATTTAAAAATCTTACCTAATTAACAATAACTAAAACTCAACGGTTGTAAGTTCAAGATTCATTTACTTAACGGAACTGTTCCGTAAACATGTTCACGGAACTATTTAGTTCCTCTGACGCTGGCGGTGTTGGTGGTCGGTGAATCGGTCTTAGTTCCAACTGTTACTTTCGTTCATCGGACACGTCAGCTCAAACATGTTGGAGAAACTAATTAGTTCTATTGGAGTTCCCGGTTTAAACGGTTACTCTCTTCTATTAGACTTAAGTCGTACCTGTCCGCAACAAAAATGATGTCTCAAAGCGCTTTGTGCGTATGGGTGGGTGGTATGTTGACAGTGTAAGGGTGTGATCTCAGTCCGCGTCTCGATCCCCGTAGATAGAAAGGAGAAGGTGGAATCAGCTCGTGTAGTTCCTGCGCACACTCGCCGAAGTGCATTCGATAAAAAAAGCAAAGATTCTTGGAAGTGCATTCGATAAAAACTTGGATTCGACAAGTTGAGAGTCGCCAGTGACCTCTTAGCGCGCTTCTCAATAGAGTCTCAAGTGGCTAAATGATACTTGTCAGATCCATCCCAGAGGTGGCAGCAGTATTCCTACAGGATCGGACTTGTGCGTGGTGAATCTGAAGCGGCTGCCACGGTGTAAAATACCGCCTTATCTTAGAAAGAATGCCAAGTTTTTTAGCTGCGGTTTTTGTCATGGACTCTATGTCGACGTTTAGGTTTGCAGAGATGGTCATACCTAGATGGCTAAGATGGTCAGACATCGGCACAGATACACCACGGAAATTCGGAGCGAGTTGAAAGGGACTCCGTTTGGCATTGAATAAACACGCCTGTGTTTTGGTGGCGTTGAAGTCAACCAGGTTAGCATCACCCCAGTCGGAGATAGCTTCTAGGGCCGTGTCCAAACGCTCAACCATGGTATCTCGACAAAGCCGAACTTCATCCCCCTTCACCTTTGCATTTGAGAAATATCTGTCCACAACAGTGCTATCGTCTGCGTACCCCAAAATTCCGGGTACCAACAGATCGTTTATGTGTAGCAAGAATATGGTTGCAGACAGAACAGACCCCTGAGGAACTCCGGCATCAATAGTCTGTAGATCAGACGTGCAGCCATCTAAGACTACACGTATAGATCACTCCTTCAGAAAGTCTGAAATCCAATTGCTTAGGCCAAGGTGGATCCCATAATACAACGGAAGCTTGTTTATAAGGCTAGCGTGCCAAACCCAATCAAAGGCCTTAGGATGCCAAGAGACACAGCAAAAGCCTCACCGTATTTCTCTATAGCCTCACTCCATAGATGAGTGGCATATACAAGAAGATCTCCTGTAGATCACCCTGAGAGTCTCTTAAGAGGTTATTGTCTTCAAGGTATGTGAGGAGCCGGTTGTTGACTACACGCTCCATAGTCTTACAGAGTATAGAGGTGACCGAAATTGGTCTGTGGTTGGCAGGACTGAAGAATGTGAATGTTTGGAGCCTTAGCACGAGCACAGTCGACGTTAAACCATGGGCAAACTCTGCTAGCTCGCTTATTTTTTAAAGAAAGGATTTGAAGGAAGCATTTCCATAGACTGAAATAGCATTACGCATACTTCTGTGCGCTGCGGTAACAAATTGCAGTGCGGAACGTTCGTTTTCCGTATTTAAAAGAATAAAAAATTATCTACGTTCCTGTTTATGCGAAAAACGATTGAACAGTTTAGCTATTTATATTATGACAGTGTCATTGAAGAATTGTTAATCAATCCATTGAAAAAAAATGTAAATAAAAAATATTAATAATTATTATTATGAGCCTATATTTTCCCACTGCTGGGCAAAGGCCTCCCTTCCCACTTTCCACTTTTCGCGGTCTATTGCTTGTGCTGGCCAATCCTTTGCATAGGGATCAAGCTCGTCCCTTCACCTGCGTCTAGGTCGGCCTCGCTGCCGTTTCACTCCACGTGGGATCCAGTCGGTAGTGGCCTTTGCCCACGATTCGTCAGGCATGCGGCAAATATGTCCTGCCCAATCCCACTTAAGCATGGCGGCTTTTTGAGTTACATCGGTGATTTGTGTCTTGGAACGCAGTATCGTATTTCTTATGCGGTCTGTTAATTTTACCCCTAAGATACTGCGCTCCATCGCCCGTTGGCAAACCTCGAGTGCGGACCTTTGCTGAATCGTCAACGACCAAGGCTGAGCGCCGTATGTGAGGATGGGGAGAATGCACACGTCCATAAGCTTACGTTTCAGGCACATTGGAAGGTTTCCCTTCATTATTTTTGCATAGTCAAGTTTATCTGATTTTACTGTTTCATAGTTTTACATATGCTGTTGTAATGTTACTTGTCACTTGTATTAATAAATTATTCTTAAATTATTCTTAATTCTTAAATTCTATTCTAAATTAAGTCCTTCATGGCCCAATAGCTTTTCCGGGCGTTTTCGGTGCGTCTAGCAACTTGTATATCTTGTCTCGCCTGGAAAGAGACTATTTGACCAAGGTATACATACTCCTGGACACATTCAAATAAATAAATGGTGTTTATTTATTTGTATGGCTACTATTTAGTCTTTCATTCATTACCATCATTCTCAGCCCACGTCAACAAACTGCTGGATTTATTTTAAAATTAAAAGTTTTGTTTTTCCTTTAATTTATGGGGCGGCAAACCTTACAGGCCCAGGGCGCAGAATCTTAAAATACGCCACTGCCTAAGCCATGTGATATCGGCCGTTTTTTTTTTCAAGCGGATTTTACAACTCAAACTATCGCTGGGAATCAACTCAAATTGACTGACTCAAAGCTCCATACAAATTGTGTCAAATTTTTAACTCTAGATAGGCCATGTTAACGACACCAACCATCTAGTAGGCTAAATAATAGATGGTTATGTTAACGACACCGGCCATTAGTCTAAGATTTCTTAAAAAGTCGAAATAAGCTGTTTTGCACAATCATGTCAATTATAAATACGGACAGTAGTATAAAAGTGAAAAGTGGGCTATAAATAGTTGAACGTAAAATGAATCATAAACTATCGCGCTCGACGCAAGCACTCTAAATAAAAACCTACTTTTATTATGGCAATAAAAAAATTGTATTGCCACTTACGATCAGTTGCTACGGATATAGTGGATTAGTTATCAGTGTGCGAGCGTTTCTGCTTTATTTATTCTATAAAGTAGCTCTTACAGTACTTAACTCAAGGTCTTTCGGAGTGATATATTTTTTACAAATATTTTTTTTATTCTGTAACGTTATATTATAAGTATAGTTTAAATGATGACCTTGTTAACTAGATTTTTAAAAATATATTAGTTTTTAAGACGAATCTAAATAGTTTTAATAATTTTAAAGAGAATAAAGTATATTTTATTTTATTTTATTTTGACCTTTAAGATGACAATAGTAATTTATTTATTTATGCAATTTATTTTTATTGGCAACTTTAGTTAGGTACACTAAGTAGATCAAATTTAAACTTCTACGAGTAGTTTTACTACTACAAAGTAGTTTAAGGATCAGAGAGCCTACTGTTACTGTTAATCTTGCCATACAATATTTGTATGCGAAATTGCATAGTAAGATTAAAGTCTGTTCTAAGAGTCACTGTTCTAATAAGTGACAGTAGGCTTACCGGACTACTGAGTGTGGTACTCAGTAGTAGTGTGGTACGCGCTCGGCGTAACAAGTATGGTTATATGCGGTTCCCCCACCTGCTCCCACCTTCCTGTCCAGACCCGAAGGCTCGACGGGGATTCGGGAGAGGGGGCTATACCTTCTAAGAGCCCAGTATATCCCCTCACTTGCTGCTGGAGTATCGAAGAGTATCTCTGTACCAAGTTGAGTAACTATCACACGCCAGCAAGTTAACCGAAACTTTCAAATATCTATAATCGATATTGTAATAATAATAATAAAGTCTTTATTTCGGATAATGAGATCCATACAACGCAAATAAAGTTGAAAATAAATATTTAAAACATTGATTAAAACTAAAAATAAAATTGAAATTCAAAAATTAATTAAAATAACATATACCTAAGCAACATTTTAAAATAAAAGATTAAAAATACAAAATTGAAAATACGAAAATAATAATAAATAAAATGAAGACAAAAAACAATTTTTTCTCATAGATGAATTCAATAAGAAAGAGGGGACGCACTGACGTGCAAATGCATCCACCTCCTCAACAGAGGGGAATCCCCGCACGCAGAGATGCACTTCTCTTTCTCACAATGGCATAGAAATCGTCTGCGTGTGCCTCAGCGAACGTGGCAGATGCGCAATATTGACCCTCATTGACCAATTCTAAAGTTCAAATTTGATTGAAGGTCATTTTGTGGTAGGTTGATCGTCTGGCGTCGGTACCATAAATGTTGCTTCTCAATATATCAATGAAGTCACAGTAAGGTTCACAGTTCCGGCACACTGTAAAATATTATTTCATACATTCTCTACGAATTTTGTCAAAACCAAAGACATTAAACTTAGATCTCTTTGGTCAAAACGAATACGGCCGTGATTTGCCGGTGGCGGCACTGACACTGAGAGCATTATCACTGAAAAGTGGGTATGCGTTCATAGAGAATTATAACAAGGTAGCTAAAGCCTTGTTGGTTTTTGTGACCTCCTTTGTGAATGACATTCTTTTATATTTAGTTTCAAATTTAAAATTCGAAATATTTATTGGCATTCTCTGTCTAGCCTCTGTTTTCATTATAGCTCTACTCTTTGATGTAAACTCAGTTCAGATTCATCCGCGGAGCTAGAATGAGCTCCTTCCAATTATTGTTTTCCTTCTGAAATATTGTTATTGTGTATAGTGCATTATTATAACTAGGCATTTCCAGGATACGTCCTGATAATAATAATAAGTTATATCCTAAACCTTTACCTAGTCACAGTTATACTAACGCTTAAATTGTGCTTCATATAATAACTAACCATTTATTTAAAATAATATAGTCTGATCTCATCGTGCTTTTATCTTCATTCTACTCCTCCTCATCGTGTCACTCCTCCGTTTCTCCGTACCGTGACAGAATGGATGAAAACACTGTGCCGGTCAGTGTCGGATCTGTGGCTTCACTGATATGTGTGAAGCAACCTTAATATATACATACTCGTACAGTCACGAGCACCGATATGTATACACAAGAGTTACAATTGTTTACATATTTTTGTACGTCCACATCACGCCCGCTTTCTGGAGGGGTAGGCAGAAACCACAGCTTTCGATTAGCTGTGATCCTGACACCTCATCCTCAGCTCCACTTATTCTCTTAAGAGGGGTCCTGCACGAAATTGTGAAAATTAACGTATTTTTAAGTCACTTGTACTATGCGCTGAATTAGTTAAATACATTAAAAGAAGTTATGTAAGTTAGCCTGATCACTGCACAAGGTCATGGCTTTGTTGAAATTTGAAACAAATTCTTTAAACAATACATAAATCTAATGACTCCTAAAAACACATTTTTTCGACCACTTTCTTAATTTTGCGCGTGAAACATTAATTCTTACATGAAAATATTTGTATTGATATTCCCCTTCTTAAAAAAAAGGAAATTTAAATTTTAAACGCAAGCATGTGATGGTTTTGTACATTTCATAGAATAAAAACAATGCTCTAATTAAATTACTAGGTCTTATACTTCAAAGCAGAATTATTGTTTCAATTTTAAATATCAATATGATTGATTTTGCTTTGAAGGTTATTAAAAGATATGTCAGTTTTTGCGATCGCGCGGCACCCCTTTCACGTTCTTCATTTGTTTGGTGCTGTGCTGGAGCGGCTCAATAAGGTAATAGAATACTACCACCCCCTCTCTTCCCTTGGGTGTCGTAAAAAGCGACTAACGGACTAAAGACCGCACATACCTATATCCAACAGGTATGATTTGGTGAAATGTGGACTGTGGCAGAGGACTGCTTTTGCTGTCCTCATTGCCTAGTCTCTGACTAACCCTTCAGGGATAATAGTCGTGATTATACAGGATGCCAATATATCGAATGCCAGTTGATCGGTGACAATTAACCGAAAACCCAATATATTGACATGGCATTTGATCGAAATTTCAAAAATTATTTTTAATAGATCGCTGTGATATTAAATCGAAATTTCAATAAATCGATTTTCAATAGATCGCAGTGTCATTAGATCAATATTACAATAAATTAATGTGCAACATTTGGTTAAGTACCGTTTGACATGTCACGAATATACAAATAATACAAACTCTATCGTCATAGTTTGTATTACTTTGTGTTGTCTTTGGCATACATAATGCCAAATTGACATTACTGTCATTAATATACTAATTAAAAAAATTTAATAATTAGTAAATAATTAAAATATTTAGTTTATTGGGTGTGATGAAACGAGTGATTTACTATGGCGCAGGTTGATGGTGGTAATAAATAATAAAAAAACAATAATAATAATAATAACAAATTGCAATTCGATCTTATAAAACATCGATCTAATTAGCTTTTGATCTATTGGCCTAACGATATATTGATCTATCGATTATTTGTAATTCGATCAAATGGCATGTCGATATATTGGTTTTCGGTTAATTGTCACCGATCAACTGGCATTCGATATGGCGTAGTAAAACCTTTTTTTTTATCTGTGCGTGCGCATATTTTTTTATACTATAAAGTAACTTAACCTAGAGCTACATATTTTCTTTGTTTTTAAGTCATTACTTATTCATTATTTATTTAATTTATGCGGCACAATAAAAAATAACTCGTCGATACCGGGCGAACGAAAGGTCACGTGTAACGTAAAGGTAACCTAACCTAGGTATCCTGTGGTATCGTAATGTGTCAGAGCGCTCCCGATCGATTGACCATGATCAACGGTATTTTTGTATTTTTCATCAATTTTAGTTTCATTAAACTTTTCATTTATTGTGCCGGATAAATTAAATAGACAATAAAAAAATGATGTTTTTTTTTGACGTGACAACGTCTTATAAATTGGTTTGCCGGGTGACACTTCAAGAAACTGCGTTACGCTCCGCTCACGTTATGCGCTCACAATGAGAGCGAGTGAGAGGCACGCGTCCCTTCCACTCGGGCATGGTTAGCCCGCCTAAGAGCGAGAGAGACAGACATAAAAAGTGAAAGGCACGCGTCCCTTCCATATAATTCTTTGTATAAATAAATGTTTTAAATTGTTACTATTATTTCATCCTTCTTCCTACTATACGAATGAATATTCACATTAAAATTATTTTACCACTCAAAGTCGTTGTCACGTAAAACTTTCGCCCGTATACCGACTTTACAGGCAACCAATTTTTTTTTATAAAAGAAGAAGGTAAACGAGCAGACGGCTCACCTGATGGAGAGAGATGTTTATTGACGTTACTGAATGATATAAAAAATTATGCGCACACATAATAAAATCTGTATGTATATGTTACCGGCAATCTGCATAATTCAGGTATTCCATACAATACCTAGGCAATGTATAGAATACCAGCGGCGTCTAGTCAATGTATCAAATATTAAGCATGTTATTGTCCATTACATACTTTACCTAGGTAATGTATAAAATTCCTAGGAATTGTATAGAGTACCTGCTGGTCTACCGGCAATGTGTAAAATAAATAGCTTTTTGTCAATATTTATCAATGTTAATCAGCAGCCTACCTATAAAATGACAAAATAATAGTTAAAAACAACTTTAATAAAATTAACAATTAGGATGCTCCTTAAAAATAATCTTTATAAAAAGGGTAGACCTTTTTTTTCAGTAGAATAAAAGAATTACTGCACTCAAAAAGATTTATTTAATCTTAAGTTACTAGGTCCTATGTAAGAAAATATTAGACTTTTAAGACATGAAAACTTTTTAGTCATATCAAACTTTTAAATAATCAATGAATTATTCTTTTAGATACTTTTCAAAAGAGCACCTAAGGCTGGATTCGACCAAACTGGAATAGGACTTACTCGGAGATTAGTCTATACAAATTCGGTGTTTAATCTAGGTATAACACCTTGTTCCAGTTTGGTCGAATCCACCCTAAGTAGTATATTTCTGTTACTACAGTAAAATCACTTTAAAAATAAAGTGCAACTAAAAATTATTTTGTATATAAGTAACACAAAGTAATTTTCTTAAAAGTAGGTACTTATGTACGTAACAAAACAAGTAAGTATAAAATTCCAAAAAATAATAAGTACGTCTACTGCCTTTTCACACATTATACCGGATGCGCATTCGGTACAGAATACCTAGGCGAATTATGAAATAAATATATTTCATACATTACCTACACGTTTTAGGTATTCTATACATTGCCTAGGTATTGTATAGAATACCGGATTATACAGATTGCCGGAAACATATATAATGTTCTTCATTCATTCATCATACGAGCCTCAATTTGTCTCTTTGCAGGAACACAGATTTCACTGTCCCAATTAAAAAAGTGCAAGGTTTTTTTTTCTTGCAGAATATTATTTATCTCCAGCCTGTGTCCCACAGGAGTCTAACGACCTCCTTTGTGTGGAATGTAGGCCAGTGCTGATGCCAACGTGTAGACAGATCTCTTGGAAATAAAAAGATGGTTATGTGCAGCGAGAGCTTTTCATTTACGTATTTTTTAAGATTTCCTTTTTTTTAATGTTTTATATTTTAGCGTTTTATTAACGCATAAATGTACTTGCAATGTTGACTAAAAACATAAGCATCAAGCACTGACAAATTTCGACGGTTGAAAACCAGACCTCGGTAGCCAAGTGGTTAAGGCAGCCGCCCGGAATGCGGAAGGTGCGTGGTTCGATTCACGCCTGAGGTTGTCGTCTTTTTTCAGTGTTTAAAATTTTACTTAAGTATATTTAAGCGTTAATAAAACGCTAAAATATAAAACATTAATCTATAAACGCAGCTTCATTTTAACCGAATGTTCAAATATTTGTAAAAATATTTCTTTCAGATCTCAGAGGTGAAAACTTCTAAGATTGGATGAAGCAATGTTGACTAAATACATAAGCATCAAGCACTGACAAATTTCGACGGTTGAAAGCCAGACCTCGGTAGCCAAGTGGTTAAGGCAGCCGCCCGGGATGCGGAAGGTGCGTGGTTCGATTCCCGCCTGAGGTTGTCGTTTTTTTTCAGTGTTGAAAATTTCCCTTTTTTTCTATGAATTCATTCATCATCATTGGAATTCATCCACATTATGTGAAAAGTTAAATCATGTGATAAGTTTATTGAAATCTCTTCTTCCTTTATTGATATGTTTATATATGTATGTACATATAATCACGATTATTCCCCCCGAAGGGTTGTCGGAGACTAGGCAATGAGGACAGCAAAAGCAGTCCTCTACCATAGTCCACTTTTCACCAAACAGCGACTCGACTGCACATGTGCTTAGCGTGACAGGTGGTGAGCCCATCACCGCTCTATGCTGTTAGAAGTATGTGCAGTCTTTAGTCCGTTAGTCGCCTACGCGACACGTTTGATACATACATACAAACATTGATTCACGATCACGACTATTTATCCTCAAAGGGTTGGATGCAGAGGCTAATAAATTAATAATATAACTGCACATGTGATCAGCCTGATATGTGGTGAGCTGAGTAGTTTTAAATGATAACTAAATTTATATTAAGCTTCAAAAACTTCTTAGTAAAAAAAACACTGGAAGATTGGGTTATTACCCACCAAGCTCCCCAAATGCAGGTTAGTGGGCTAACTATTAGTCATTACTATTCTCTTTTAAAAGTACAGTTGAACGTCTGAAACGTGCATCATAAAATTACTCAACGTATACACACTTTAAAGCAATCAGTATACCAATGATATGGAAATCAAAGCCAAAATAGATTGATCCACTGACTTCACTTTCTTTGATGTTATATTTAAAGTAAGATTGTACCAAGAAGGCCATGACCTGCATTAGTAGATAACTAATATTACTCATTTTACTGGCCCTTTTAAGATCTGAGGCACAGACGTACGGTCCATGATGACGTAATGTTTCTTAACTATATTTTTAGGGACTTCTGTTAGCGCTAACGCTGTTGTATGAATGTATATTATAACAATAACAAAATAACAGTGTCGCGTAGCAGTGAAAGAATACTACGACCCCCTCTCTTCCCTTGGGTGTCGTAAAAGACGACTAACGGACTAAAGACTGCACATATATACTTCTAACAGTATAGAGCGGCGATGGGCTCAACTGCTGTCACGCTAAGCACATGTGCAGTCGCTATTTAGTGAAAAGTGGACTATGGTAGAGGACTGCTTTAGCTGTCCTCATTGCCTATAGTCCCTGACTAACCCTTAGGGGACAATATTCGTGATTTACATATAATCACGACTATTGTCCCCTAAGGGGTAACGTGTATGTATGTATTATATTATTTGTATATACTTTATTTGGAACTGTCATCCATGTTATGGCATCTTTAATTTGGCTAATTTTACTTAGGTAACGGCTTTAATAATCTTTTAAAGCGACGTCATGGTTCTTTGCAACAAACTTATATCTATTATGACAACCTCTGTGGTCTAGTGGCTAGCGCGCCGGTTCTGGCGTCGCGCTATCTCTGCGGTTCTATTCGCAGACGGGTAAATTTGGGAAAAACTGTTTTTTAAACTGATTATTATGTTTAAGTATGTTTATCTGTTATTATATAAATAGTTAACCATTTTAACAAGTTTCAATAGAAGTTTATGTAGTGCTTATAATGTGAGCGTAGCATATTTTTGTATGATTATTTATTGTAGTTACGGACTTGTTTCTTAAATTAAATGATTTAGATTGATCACCTTGTATATAAAAATATACAATACCTACCTATTACAAGTATAAATAGCTCAATGAACACATAAAAGACGTGTTTTTAACACGACCTCTTTAAACAACTCGGCTGTATAAATGTTTGCCTAAACAAATCGGACCATTAAAAAAAGATTGTTTTTAAAAATTGGCGCGATAATCCTTTTTAGCGTCGAAATAATTATTTATATAATCCGTCCTTTCCCGCCCTAAGACAATCGGCCGGTAATTAACGAAATCATGATAAAAAATACTGAACGAAAATCCGACCCCTCTCGTTAAATTTATTTTTAACCGCTTTTATTTCCACCACTTTTATTTCGGGCTAGCCGTAATTATAGAAAAAAGGATTAAGTGGAAACACGTATTTTATTGCATCGTTAAACTAAACTAAACTAAGGTAAACGCACCAGTCAATGGTCACGTTAAGATGTTTTCATGTTATTCCGACATTTCATTATCTAATTAATGTAAAATAATTATAATTAATTTAAATAATAAAAAAAGATCTGTTTCAAAATTATTAGTTTTGATAAAAGTAGGGTTCCCTTATAGTAGAGGATCCGAGTATACAACGACCTTCACCGAGCCGGTTAATGGATGAAAATTATTTTATATTAAATTTAATGTGTTAAAAATATATTGCGAGTGGGTTGGCTGATTATGAATTTCAGTCCAGTATATGATTAATTAAATATTAAAACAATTTTTTTTCAAACATTGCACTTGTTTCAATAATAAATAAATTATGGTACCAATCGAAAGTATGAAGCTTATAGAATATGCAAACGTTAGGTTGACTATTTTTTTCCTGTCATAACATTGGGTAGGCAGGTGTATTTATTTATTTATTATTTATTATTTATTTATTTATTTATTTATTCAGCATACAATGTGGACTTACAGCTAAACCAAAACATTCACATTGGGCAATTTACCTATACAAAAAAACAATTTCCAATAAATGCAACTAATAGGGTCAGCATGGATGTCGGCGTCTTGGACACATTGCAAGAAACGGTTAATAAGAGCTATAGCCCTAGGAGTGGGCGCATTACGAGCATGCCGCGTGCGCAAAGCAGAAGGTAGTGCTAACAGGTCGTGCCGACGACGTAGACCAACACGCACATAATTCTGCGGAACGTAGTAGCCAATAGAATTTAGCACTGTGGGGTTGTCCACCTTATTTCGCAGCAAAAAACAATAATGCATTGCAAGCAAGAGTTTACGCCTGACTTCTAAAGTTACAAGGCCTACCATGCCTGTTACAAATAATGACGGGAAAAGGAAGGGGTAGTAACCAAAGGATCTTTTATAAAGGTACCTAGCAAACTTTCTCTGTACTCTTTCAACCATGAGAGTATACTTCTTTGTTCTAGGATCCCAGATAATTGCACCAAATTCCAGCACACTGCGAACGTATGCATTATAAAGCATAACAGCGACGCCCAAATTACAAAACTGAGCAGCGGACCTACAAATAAACCCAAGGATCTTGTTTGCTTTCTTACAAATGGTCTCGATATGCTCACGGAAGCTAAGCTGACTGTCCATTATAACACCAAGATCTCGAATTGTGTCAACTTTCCCTAAGACATTTTTATCCAAAGTATACTCATAAGTAATAGGTGTCGGGGACCTAGAATAGGTGACCGTTTTACATTTTGAGACATTAAAGTTCAAATTGTTCGTCATCACCCATTGCAAAACTGCATCAATATCACGCTGGAAGTCTATACAGTCTGAGATGTTACCTATTCTGTGAAATAACTTCATGTCATCAGCAAACATTAAACATTTAACAGTGCTCAGCACGGTCGGAAGATCGTTAATCATTATTGTGAACAGGGTAGGCCCCAAAATCGACCCTTGACTAACACCAGACCTCGTGTAGTAGTCATCCTAAACGTAACTGCCCAATTTGACATATTGCCTACGGTTTCGTAAATAGTCCGCAAGAAATTTAAGGAGCCTGGGAGAGAAACCAAGACAAGAAAGCTTAGTGAGAAGAACATCGTTATCAACCACGTCGAACGCTTTCCTTAGGTCGAAATAGGCAGCGTCAACTTGGTAGCCCATGTCCATCTGAGTCGTGACGTAGTCCACAAACACAATCTGATTCGTAATAGTGGAGCGGGCCTTACGAAATCCATGTTGCGAGTCATCAATAAGATGGCTAGTTTGGTTCGTAATGCTTATAGTAATGATGGTTTCGAAAACTTTTGCAAAGGTACATAGCACGGCAATAGGCCTCTGACAAGTTACGTCTGCTGAAGAGCCACTCTTAGGGACCGGAGTTACACTTGTTACTTTCCATTTAGTGGGATATACGCAACTTTGCAAGCACAAATTGTAGATATATAGAAGGGGAGATTCTATTGTACTAAGGCAGTCTTTGACTAAAAATCCTGGTATGCCATCAGGACCGACGGCGGAAAAAGGTTTGAGTCTTTTAACAGCTTTGCGTATATCAGAAACAGTGACTCGGTCAAGTTTAACACATGTTGCAGTTAAAGGATGAGAATGAGCCGCACACTCAGCAGCTTGAACGTCTAGTTGAGGGACATCGCTTAAAAATACAGAACTGAAATAGTTCGCGAAAGCAAAAGCGGCTTCTTGACCCGCTACACTTGTACCGTTATATGTGTATTCACGTGGTTGCATTGTGCTCTTACGCTTATTCTTGATATGGGCCCAGAATTTGGAAGGATTATGGTGAATATCACGTTCAATAGATTGCAGATACTGGTTATGAGCAACGTCTATTAAATCTTTAACCTTGGTCCTATAGTATTTAAACATCTCACGATTACATTCGAGCCTATTTGCCTTATAGCGTTTAAGATGAAAATATTTAGTTTCAATACAACGAATGATTTCCGAAGTAAACCAAATAGGATAACTATAATTTGCTCTTTTATTATTATTAAAGTTTAATCTTTTTAAAGGAACATATTCACTAATAATTTAATTTAATTTAGAATAAAATAAAGATACAGCTACATTTACACAACCTTCATTGAATACGTCAGTCCAATCTACATTAGAAATCGCTGAATATAAACCATAAAAATCAGCTTTTTTAAAATTCCAACTAGGGATATTGTTCCCGCCAAAGCCGGGACGGACTCAGCGGTTGTTGACGACCGCGTCCGCCTGTCTGCCGCGGCGCCACCGCTGCGCGAGCCGCCGCCGCTAGCTTGGTGAGCCGCGCGCGCCGACCAGTCTTCTGCTAGCTAACGCGAGACGCCCACAAAATACGCGCGCTGCTATCTGCCTTATTATAGTGACTCCTGAACCTAAAGTGAAGAGCTCGACCTAAACGCCCTTAACCAGTGCCCCTAGTGAACTGTTTAGTGTAGTGACTGTGCGCCAGGAACCAACCTACATCGCCGCCCGCAAGCCTCGCCGCCCGTGGTCAGCTCGCACGACGGTTCCTGACTCATCATCCCTGTAAGTACATCCTTCCTACCTACCTACCTACCAGTTCCCTACGTCGCGTAGTCGCCACGTCTGAGTGGCGACTACATTTGGTCCAATCGAGCACGGAATACCTCTAAATTTCATGGTCTTTCGACCATAATCAGCCCCGAATCAGCCCTTAACTTTGATTAATTATTTACAGTCCGCTAAAAATAATGTTTCATAATTATATCTATTTCACTTCCTAACATTTATAATTTCATCTCCATACAAAATCTTTTCTGCACGACAGTCGTTGCAAAGTTGACCTACCTACACGAATAAAAATTCGTGTTTCGGGTATCGTGTTCCAAATAAAAATTCGTACCAGTATCCGATTCGTGCTAACTCCTAGTTAATTTACGCTAACAAGTTTAGTGTTTATGTTGTTGATGTTGATTTTATGGTGTCATACAATGTCTTTGTGATTTGAGCGAGCTAGTGTACTAATTGTGTATTACTTGTACTAATGATGCGTTAGGTTTAGTAGTTAAATTATTGCGTTTTACGTTTTTCGGTTGCACATATAACTTTGGTTACGTAATAACACACCCGCGTCTAGACGACGATATTGTTGTTTTTCCCGTTTTATTTTTTAAGGAATTTTTTATGTTCTTGTCGTGTTAAATCGGCTCAGATCTCGTGCATGCTCACCACGCGTGCCAAATAGCGTGCTTGATTTTTCGCTCGTGTTAATTTAATATCTATTTTTTTATTTTTTATTTTTGCCTTTGCGATCGGCTCATTCTTGGTGCGTGCTCACCACATGAGCTTAGTGTGTTTCATTTAGTTTCATGCGTTTTTTTTTATATCGCTTACGGCTATTTGCTTGCGTCGCCTTCGCTTCTACACACGTTAAGTTTAATTAAGTTTTTATTATTAGTTTATTTTTATTTTTTTTGTTTGCGACTGACTCATTCTTCGCGCCAGTGTCGGCAACAGGTCTGCCCGATTGTGAGCGCCTTGCCCAACAATGGGCTACGGATAACGTGATTCTTTTTGTTTTTGTTGTTTTTGTTTGTTTTTTGGTTGCGGTCGGCTAATGTTACGTACGCGCGTTCAATAAGCATACATACATATACACAGACATACCTACACATACACGCGTTTGCCCACCCGTAGGCCATATACAAGGCGCCCCAACTTAGTTTTGCTTTCTTTATTGTTGCGTTAATTTTAGCCCATTTGCCCTTACCTTAGTAAACAAATACCTCCAGCCCAACTATAGAATATATACAGGGTGTTGTTCTTTTTACTGCCTTTAAATTTGTTTAATTTTTTATTTTTTATTACTTTTTTTGGTCTCCTTTTATTCATCGCAATGCCGACCAAGTCACAAGCCGCGATATTTAGGGAGGCCGCCAAAAGCTTTACACCAGCTCCTAGAGATGGGATCACTGATCATTGCTGGCGACACCAAACATTCCATAACGGAATTCAACGTGCGTTTCGCACAGATACAGGGCATAAAGGAGAAGCTGGACTCAGTGTATTATAGCATTCTTGACGAGGAGGACCTGGACGAGAAGACCGAGAAGGCATACACTGAGAACCACACAAAAGCCTCCGGGGCGTACATTGGGATTCTTGTGGCTAGGGAGGAAATCTTACCCTCTTCCACGTCATCCCCAACCCATAGCGCTCAGCCCAGTTTCGGCGTCAATACGCCCACAGCCGTCCTCCCCAAGATAGCGCTGCCCAGGTTCAGCTCAAAAGTGGAGGACTGGCCTTCCTTCATTGCGCTGTTTAGGAGTCTGACTGACGACATGGCGACCCTGTCGGACGCAGTCAAGCTCCACTACCTATTCTCATGTCTCAGCGGTGAGGCATTAAGTATGGTGTCCCACTTAAAGGTCACCAATGAAAATTTTGCCGTGGCCATGGACATCCTCACCAAGCGGTACGAGAACCGCCGGGTTCTCATTGATAGTTTTGTGGACATCATCCTGGGGCTGCCAAGCATCCATACGCGCTCGAACATCCGCACACTGTTCCTCACGCCGCTCATATCGGCTCAGTGTGCCCTCAACAATTTAGACTTGCCCATAGGAGACGATTACGTGTTTGTGTCAATAGTGGTGCGGAAGCTCAAGGGCGAGCTCCGCACGCTATTTGAACGCAGGCACGGGTCTAGTAACACCCTGCCCACGTTAAGGGACCTTATCTCCTACCTCGAGGAGCACGCGCGCTGTGTGGAGACAGAGTTCTCCAACATAGCCATGGCTCAACCCATTCAGCCCCAGCCCGGCCCTTCTCGTAGCCGCGCGCCTCCTCAGTTGCCCCATCGCACTTATGCTCAGATGGCTCAGCAACAACCCGACCATTACCGTGGCCGTTCCTCAGCTCCATCGCCTCACCGCGCCCATGAGCAGCCTACTCACCAACCGTTCCGCCCAGCGCAGCAAATGCGTCACCGCCCGTCCACCTCCCCGGCTCGCAGTCAGCCCTTCCCCGTCTACTCGGCCTACCAGCAAAGCTGCTCCTCATCATCGTCATCGTCCTCTTTCTCACGCTCGACGCCCTACTGTCCCTATTGTGCCATTAGGGGACATACGCTCATGACGTGCAGATGGTACAATGCCCAGCCAACACAGGGCCGTTGGGACTTCGTACAGGCACGCGAGCGCTGCCAGCGTTGTCTCGGCCGTCACTACGAGAGCGAGTGCAGGTCAAGGGGGGCATGCAAGAACTGTGGGAGTACGAACCACCACACGTCCCTCCATCGACCAGACGGCCCAACGCACTCAGCTCATTCGTCGTCTGTACATGTGCCCCCACCACAGCTGACAGAGCACTCGAGGGAGCGTCCCAGAAACAGCAGGCGGCACGAACCCGCACATGCCAAACAGGCGCAACCCAGCTCTGCTCACAGAGCAAGCCCGCCCAGGTCCGGTTCGCCAGGTAGGCCCCGCGAACGCCGCCAGCAATTATGACTCCCTACTATCACAGAGCACCCTAGCGAAGAGGTAGATTTAGCCCATGCCCAGTCAACCCATGCCCACACAGCTGATACATACTCAGCTCATACAATTTCAGCTGATACTCAATCAGCTCACTCACCTTCTGTGCCCACTGGCACACCCATTTTGTTGCCAACCGTCTCACTAAGAGTCGCGGACGTACATGGCCATCTTCACACAGCCAGGGCTTTATTGGACTGTGGCAGTATGCTGACGTTAATAACGTCACGCATGGCACGACTTTTGAACCTGCCATTAAAACCCACTTCTTTAAAAATTACAGGAGTTGGGAATCAGCACAAACATGAGTCAAAGGCGGCAATAACAATAGTATGCCGACCCACTCACAATGATACTCCTACAATTACTGCCACAGCTCACATTTTAAAAAAAAGGCACTGGCTACCTTCCCTTAGAGATGGTACCAAACATTTCCCACGTACTAGGCCAGCCACCCGTGCCATTGGCTGACCAGCTTTACCACACACCAGCCCCGATCGACCTCTTATTGGGGTCGGACGTTCTTGGCCAGGTGTTGGACGGGACTAAGGTCTCGTTGGGCCCGGGCAAGTCCATAGCCTTCGGCACGATTTTCGACTTCGCGTTGATAGGACCCATTGAGGACTTGTATGCGCAGCCGGCGCAGCAGGTTAACTCAGCTCACGTCGTCAGCTCACAACCAGACTCAGCTGAATTAGTCCAGGACATACGTCAGAGCCTGGAAAGGTTCTGGGAGTCTGAGGAGCCCCTCCCTCAATCTCGCACTCATATTGATCCCCTGGAGGAACAATGCGAGGAAATCTTCCGCTCTACCACTACACGCGATCCCTCAGGCAGATATACGGTCGCTCTGCCCTTTCTAAAGGACGCCCCTCAACTAAGTAAAACTCACCCTATCGCATTACGCAGATTCCTCAATATTGAGAAGAAGCTAATGGCGAACCCGTCCCTGCGTTCTAAATACGTCGACTTTATGGCCGAATACATCGACTTAGGACACATGGCTCCCTGTCACCCAAATACATTCGCCCATAAACCTCACTTCTACATCCCTCACCATGGCGTATTTAAGTCAGGGTCGGACAAGCTGCGCATTGTTTTTGATGGTAGCTGCAAAAGCTCCAATGGTGTCAGCATAAATGAATGCCTACACACAGGCCCCGCCCTTCAACAGGACATTGTGGACATCATCATGTCCTTCAGAACGCATCCAGTCGTTTTCAGCACTGACATCCAGAGGATGTTCAGAAATGTGCTGGTTGCCCCAGACCAGAGACGGTATCAGCTGATACTATGGCGGTCCTCACCAGATCACCCTCTGCTCACCTACGCCCTCAATACAGTCACGTACGGCTTAAGATCAAGCCCATATCATGCAATCCGCACCCTGCTCCAGCTGGCTGATGATGAAGGCCATCGCTACCCTGGAGCCGCTCAGGTTCTTCGCAAGTCTATCTTCGTTGATGACATCTTGTGTGGTCATGACACAGTTGAATCCGCCCAAGCACTTCAGGACGAGTTGATAAGTCTGCTAGACCTAGGCGGCTTTCAGCTCAGTAAGTGGACATCTAACTCGCCTAAGCTGCTCGAGAGATTTCCCGACAACCAATGTGACATGCCCAAGGACTTCGACATGAACCCAGAATCCACGTCCATTAAGGTCTTGGGTATACAGTGGAGCCCTCAGTCAGACGAGTTCACTTACCGCATCTCTCTGCCCCCCATCACACATGTCACAAAGCGGTCTATTTTAAGCACCGTAGCCTCACTTTATGACCCAAACGGCTGGGTTTCCCCCGTTATCTTCCGCGCAAAGCTGCTGCTTCAGCAATTGTGGCTACTGAAGCTGGAATGGGATGAGCCCACTCCTTCTGAAGTGCAAGCGGAGTGGCACCACATCTCGGAGGATCTGCCGCTGTTGTCTAGCATTCGCTTCCCTCGGCACGTTTGTGCAAGCAAAGGCTCAGCTGCATACTCGCTTCACGGGTTTGCAGATGCCTCTGAAGCCGGGTTTGCCGCCGTTGTTTACCTCCATGAGCTCGATGCCTCCGGAGATACTTTGGTACACTTGATTGTCGCCAAGTCGCGAGTCGCACCAATCAAGAACCGCCTCACAATCCCCAAGTTAGAGTTGTCGGCCGCCACTCTACTCTCCCAGCTCATGATCCGTGTGTCGGTTTAGTTATCGGCCCATATCAGTATACAACAACACATATGTTGGTCAGACAGTACGATAGTCCTGGCCTGGCTCAATACACCGCCTCACCGTCTTCAACCCTTTGAAGCCAACAGGGTAGTCAAAATCAGCTCAGGCTCACCAGAATGTACCTGGCGACACGTACCTTCTGAGCTCAACCCGGCAGATTGCGCAAGCAGAGGAATGTCTGCGCAATCCCTGTCAGCCCACGACCTATGGTGGTCTCCCACGTGGCTTGGACAGCCTTGTGAGTCTTGGCCTGCGATGCCCTTAGCTCTGGGCCATCACGCCCTGCCCGGCCTTAAGCCCAAACACGTCCCGTCACTGGTCACAGTGCCCGGTCTTGACTTTGACCTGCTCATTCGGTTCAGTTCACTAGACAAGCTCGTCGGAGTGACAGCTTGTCTAAAACGCTTTCTGCACAACTGCAGACACCACCCAGATTCGCGACGCTCAGGCCCCTTGTACGTCAGTGAACGAAGAGAGGCCCTACTTTACTGGGTGCGCAGTGTCCAGCACAATGAGTTTGCGGAGGACATCCACCGCCTTCAAACTTTCAAAATCTGCTCCGTCAGACTCCAGCGGCTGTCACCTCTCATTAAAGATGAGCTCCTTAGAGTTGGTGGACGACTGTCCCATGCGTCTATCCGATATGACGCGCAGCACCCGCTCATACTTCCCAGCTCTAGCCCACTTGTAGACCTTATCATTGACCACTACCACAAAATACACTGCCATCCTGGCGCTGACACTTTACACGCTATCCTACGCCAACAATTTTGGATATTGTCCGCGCGCCGTATTATTAGACACCGAGTTTTTAAATGCATTAGATGCTTTCGATGCCGGGCCCAGCCGCAAGCGCCCTTCATGGCCGACCTGCCAGCCGATAGAGTTACGCCTCAGCCAGTATTTAGTCAAGTCACGACCGATTTTGCCGGACCATTCCTCGTTAAATCTAGTACCCTACGTAATGTTAAACTCTTAAAAGCGTACTTTTGTATATTCGTGTGCCTCTCGACTAAGGCGGTTCATTTAGAACCGGTCTCGGACCTCAGCACGGAAGCGTTCCTCGCGGCATTACAGCGTTTTATAGCACGCCGCGGTGCCCCGGTTCTCATCCGCTCGGACTGCGGTACAAATTATGTAGGCGCTAGAAATCAGCTCATCGAAGTACAAAACTTTCTTGCCTTGAACAATGATACGATTGCGCACAAACTCGCTGGTCAGCACATTACTTGGTTGTTAAACGTCCCTAAGGGACCATGGTTCGGTGCGTTACATGAGATCAACGTAAAATCAACAAAGCAACTTTTATATCGCGTAATTGGCGAACAGCACCTCACATTCGAGGAATTCTCTACACTTTTGGCACGAATCGAAGCTGTCCTTAACTCTAGACCTCTCTGCCCACTTTCGTCTGATCCCTCAGACTTTGAGCCGCTTACAGCCGGACATTTCCTCATAGGCCGCCCACTAACGGCCCTTCCCGAACTATCCGTGGAAGATAGGCCGATCTCCACACGTAGGCGATTCCAAATGGTACAGGCCCTTTCCCAGCGCTTCTGGACGCTGTGGACCCAGTCCTACCTTCATACCCTCCAAACCCGCTCCAAATGGTTGTCCCCATCCTCCCCTCCCCGAGTTGGCGAGCTCGTCCTCATCAAGGAGGACAACCTGCCTGCCCTCCAATGGAGACTGGGGCGCATTGCTCGCACCCTGCCTGGGAAGGATGACGTCGTGCGGGTGGTAGACCTGGACACCGCGAACGGACATCTTCGGAGGCCTGTATTCCGGATCGCCAGGCTCCCAGTGGATGAGCCCCCCCTGGCCCCCGGAGGATGTTCCCGCCAAAGCCGGGACGGACTCAGCGGTTGTTGACGACCGCGTCCGCCTGTCTGCCGCGGCGCCACCGCTGCGCGAGCCTCCGCCGCTAGCTTGGTGAGCCGCGCGCGCCGACCAGTCTTCTGCTAGCTAACGCGAGACGCCCACAAAATACGCGCGCTGCTATCTGCCTTATTATAGTGACTCCTGAACCTAAAGTGAAGAGCTCGACCTAAACGCCCTTAACCAGTGCCCCTAGTGAACTGTTTAGTGTAGTGACTGTGCGCCAGGAACCAACCTACATCGCCGCCCGCAAGCCTCGCCGCCCGTGGTCAGCTCGCACGACGGTTCCTGACTCATCATCCCTGTAAGTACATCCTTCCTACCTACCTACCTACCAGTTCCCTACGTCGCGTAGTCGCCACGTCTGAGTGGTGACTACAGATATCCAACCTGTCAAGGGCGTTAATGTCGAATTGAGATAGTCGTTGGTGATTAGGAAAAAATCCACAAGGCCTGGATAAAGCTACTGCCAACGCAGGATGGTAAGCATCGATCGGCACGAGCGGCTCAAAACTTTCACTTACGCATACTGTATCTGTGTAAACAGGCAAGTCAATATTAGTAATTTGCAACCTTCTGTTTAAATAAATAAAATTTATGTTTACATAAAGATAAGCTCATTACAAACACACACACACCAAACCAGTGCAAAGTAAAAAAAAATATTTTTTTAATATTAGTTTAATCATTAAAGGTACTGGAATGAAATTTTTCAGCCAACCCACTCACGATATATTATTTAACATATTAAATTTGATATAAAATACTTTTCATCCATTAACCTTTCCGGTGAAGGTCGTTCTGTACTCGGATCTTAGACAATTACATACGAAAGCTCAAAAATTAGCATTGTCTTTAAAAGAAAAAAAATAAAAAATAAATGAAAGTAGGTGTAGGTACCTAGTTCTTAGATATTTTTGAGTCAGTACCTAAGTCAGTATAATTAAAACTTCTTGGAAAAAATATATTTATATCAAGGTGTATTTTTTTCATCCTTATAGTATTGACTTTTTAACAAGATATTTTATTTTGAAAGTACCATCAGGTTACGCATTTCGGTTTCCCATACAAATTTCCAAGTCGAAATTTTTAAAAACCAATTTTAATGAAGCATTGCATGCTAAAGTAAAATACAGGGATCTAAATAGTTTGTTAAAAACATTAAAAAAAAAAGTTTATTTAACTGAGTCATTGCGATTTAAAACTTTCTATAGTAGACTTTAAATCGCTATAACTCAGCTAAATAAACGTTTTTAAAAATGTTTTTAACAAACTATTTAGATCCCTGTATTTTACTGCAGCATGCAAAGTTTCATCAAAATTGGATTAATAGTTTTTAAAAATTTCTATTTGGAAATATGTATGGAAAACCGAAATGCGTAAACCCTCATAAGTAAAACGAGATAACTGAAGAAGAATGAGCTTTTTGTATGAAACCCGTCCCACCCCTTGTAACATGGTAAGTTTCGAAATAAATAGTGTATTTTGTTGTAAGGACAGCAATTATGAACGAGCGTATGAATGAATGAAAAAAAATAAAAAAATGAAAAATGAGGTTGTATAGTTAAATTCAAGAAAAAATCTTGACTTCGATTTTATGTTATCATTTATTATTTTAATTTTCTTCTTCTCAATAACTTTTTTCTCCAATGCCTTAAAGATTTGCTGTCATACAATAAAATGCTTCACTTTTCAAATACCTTTATTTGATGCATAGATGTAAATGTTGCAAGGGGGGGGGGACGTTATGTCCGTTCTTCTTTCAATGATGAAGCCCTGTGCCCATCTGTGGGACAGTAAATAATCTAGTACTTTACTTTTTATGCCCATTCTATTTAGGTCGGAAAATGCCTTAAGTATAACGACCCTTATCGCTACGAAGGGATTTCTAAATGACCCTTCAGAAGTGCTAGGTAGAAGATATTATCTTGTAAGTGCTAAGAAAGTGTCATTTAAAAAATATTATAGGTGCTTACTCGACATGCTTCGGGTTAAGTTTTGAAGTCCAAGGCTTTAATACAAAAAAGTTTCATATTTAATAACTGTAAGAATCTAATATTTCTTACGGGAAAGGTTATATTCCGTGTCTATAATTTTTATCTGTTACAGGCATAACTACTACTACTAACACTACTGTCTAGATCTGTTACTTACAGGCAATGAACCTATACTAGTATTATTATTATAGCTTAATTAATGGCTTCGCATTTAGCATTAAGCCAATTTTTAAGTGATATATATTTTCCTTCGATCAATAATACAACTAGATGTCAGGTCGGCGCTAAAAATGTGTCTCGGTAAATAAGAGCGCACTTGAGAAGTGAGCTCTTATTTTCTCGCAAGACATAACAGGAAAAAGTACTTTATTTCACCACTAAATGTTATTGACGTCTTTTCATTTTTAAAGTGACAGAAGTATTTTATTGCTTTGAAAATGTATTTATTCACGTGGACAGAATTAAGCTTTGATTTTGTACGTGACGCGTTATCTAGTTGGTATTGTTGATCGAAGATATTTTCAGCACATTTAGTAATTGTACGGTAGATTGAATTAAAATGGAGTTTCACAACCCGTGTTGTTGCGAAAAGAAAACGGGAGAAACTCCACCTATTACTATTAACGTTACAGGAATTATGTTTGACACGACCTGTCTTTACTATTCAAATAAGATCGTTAAAATATACATTTAAATGGAAACATAATACTTATTATCTTATGTTTGCATGTTTTAGGACCTTATTTTAGTTTAAATAAAACGCGTGCTCTTTCTATTATACAAAATAAAAACATTTTTTTTCCAGTGATCATTGGAAACCTAGTTAATTTTTAATAAGTACTTATTAATTTTTAGAATTATAATTTTGACCCAAAAATAATCATCAAACTTTGTCCCATTGGAATACTTATTTGACAATAAGTTATTATGACTAACTGAACAAGGACTGCAGTTTTATTTATTTCTAATGATGGGTCAACCTCTTCGTTCACATAAAATCGAAGGTCAACCTACAAAAAAGTTTCGTCAGTTTTGTCAAGCCTTTAAAAATCGTGCAATATCAAAAGCTAGGTTTAAAACATTTATTGGAAAAACACAAGTTAAGGGGTTATATCCATTGTATATAAGCAGAGAGATATTATAACTAGAGACGCCACCGCAAAGCATGTTTTTACGCACAGAGTTACGGTTGCGGCCCTTGGCTGCAAACGCCTCAGTAATTGCGACTTGTGAGTGATCCAAGCGATTGTGGTAATTGCGGCCGCAAATCCGTGACAAAGTCTCTAGGTATAATACCTCAATGGATATAAGTACAAAAAGGCAGCCATTTGCAATATCTCGTATTCGCGCAGGGTTGAATTCGCAAGCTCATTCATGAACAATATCTTCGGATTTGTTTTTAAAATATATTTTTTAATCTCGTTAAGGCGCTTTTCTAAATCCATTTGTGATGGTCGTTGCACCCCGCTGCACCGAAAGTGGGGGCGAACGGCTTTTGATCGCTGAGATTGGTTTTCTTTTAAACGGTAACTAGTACGATATTGCTGAATTTGAAACTTTTCTTTTTGATACAATTGAATACATTAGCCTGTTCTTTTTCTATTAGCGCCAAGGTACAGTAGGTACACACTGGCCGAATAGCAAGATCGGTACAAAATCCAGAGGTCTTGGGTTCTGTTCTTAGGAAGTATTTCGGATTAGGTGCTAGCGTGATGATAAAGTCAATACCTATCAAGAGAAGCGATGATTTAATTTTAATGTTCTTTGCCGAGCTGTAAGAAAGTATTAACTAGGTACATAATAATATGACAATAACTTTACTTTGCATTTTCTATAATCCTTTGAACCTGTTTTTTATATATTTTATCGTTTTATTAAAGCTTAAATATACTTAGATAAAAAAATTTCAGTGTTTAAAAAATTTATCTATAAACGCAGCTTCATCTTAACAGAATGTTCAAATATTTGTAAAAATATTTCTTTCGGATCTCAGAGGTGAAAACTTATAAGATTTGATGAAGCATCCCCTCTCCTTATTCACTAAGTTTTATTTGTACTGGCACCTCGAGACCAATACCGTTAGGTTATGCAAGAAGTGCTAGACCCACTGCGTTAGGTCTTGACGCCAAATCAGTGCCTGCCGAAGCACGTCTTCATTCGGTACTCATAAGACTAGTGTCTCGGGAGAGTATTCCCGTGAACACGTGTAGTTCACTGCCTATTTGTCCAGATAGGTAACCGGAGCTGTCAAGCTCGCTCACTTCTCGTTGCACGGAGGGCACAACTCGCAGTTGCCACTGCTCGGCTCGTCGACTCTAAAGTCGACTCCCAAGTGTCCACCTTGGTCGCGGAGTAGTAAGCACACTCATTTCTCGGAACCCATCCGGGCGCCTAGCAAGTTCCCACGTCCTACGCGGCTGGCTGGACCGGAGGCTACGGCATCTAGGGAGCCGCCTCTACTAGTTGTCCAGACTAGTACCGGAGATGTCAACACCAATGTCCAATGAGAACCACCGGACAAACCTGCCAACTAAGGGAAACTCACGTTCCCCGCGGGACTTTTCGCTTCTGGCCCCACAGAGACCGCTGCTAGGCCTTGCTCGCTGTGCGCGAGTTTGAAAGTCCTGGCACACAATACAGGACACAGGACAAACGAACATTCCCAAGCTCTACAGCTAACCACAAGCCTCTACGAGTTCAACCCATGTCCGGATCCCGCCGGAGGCGCCGGTCAAGGCACAACCAGCGGGGGGCATGAACCGGAACGCCGTAGTACCCCTGAGAAACACAGCCGGACCCTTAGTTCCAGCTGCGATACCCTATTTTATTTATAGGGGTCAGTGTAAGGAACATAGGGATTTGATGAAACAATGTTAAAACATAAGCAACAAGCACTGACAAATTTCGACGGGAGAAAACCAGACCTCGGTAGCCAAGTGGTAAAGGCAGCCGCCCGGAATGCGGAAGGTGCGTGGTTCGATTCCCGCCTGATGTTGTCGTCTTTTATCAGTGTTTAAAAAAAAGTTACCTATGGTTAAAGTCTGTGCTCAGCAATGGAACGTTCAAAGGTTTATTATAATAAAGAATACTATTCTATAAGTCTATAAGTAATCATGAAAATAAACTCATCCAGAAGTCACAATTTATTTGAATCTCTCCCACATCAACGGCGCAAATAAATTAAATTACTTCATTCCCCATCAATACGTTTAATGGAACTCATCAACACCCCAAAAAGTTTAACTCAATAAAAAGAGAATGTACGGAAAAAATAAAAAAAAAAACAAAACACAGATGAACAATGAGTCAACATTCGGCAAATTTAATTCGTCTCAAAGTTGCCAGCCTGATTCGATTATTCATTCGGGCAAATTAAATAGACGGGTAATTTGGCAGCCCCATTATCGGGGTCCGACGGCGCGGGAGGCAAACGGCCAGATTTATGTGTGGACACGCATTTATTTTGACGATCCGTTAGTTTCGTATTAAACTTGATTGCCGGAGATTGCTACGGCCTATGTTTCGAGATGTTTTGTAGTGTAGTTTTGTAGTTTGTATAATAAACCAGATGAACATAATCCGGGTCACTTAAAGAATCCTATAAATCTCGGAAACTAAGAATGCTAGCGTAATGAAGTAAATTGTGTGACAATGAAATACTCCTTAAATGAAGTAATAAAATTTATGAGTCACTGTAATTCATCATCAGCCAGAAGACGTCCACTGCTGGACAAAGGCCTCCCCAAGGATCTCCACCACGACTGGTCCTGTGCTGCTTGCATCCAGCGGCTACCCGCGACCTTCACCAGATCGTCGGACCACCTTGTTGGAGGCCGCCCACACTGCGTGTTCCGGTACGCGGTCGCCACTCGAGAACAATTCTGCCCCAACGGCCATCGGTGCTACGGGCGATGTGCCCTGCCCATTGCCACTTGAGCTTGGCGACTCTTTGGGCTATGTCGGTTACTTTAGTTCGTCTACGAATCTCCTCATTTCTGATTCGATCACGTAGAGAAACCCCGAGCATAGCCCTCTCCATTGCTCTGTATTTCATTTACAAAAAATTACATAAAGAAAAAACTGCTGATCTCGCCTTAAAACAAACATAGGAAATATAACACTTTTGAACATTTTACGATTTTGTTGAATTTTAATACTTCGTATTGCCTCCTCGTGCTTCCAATACTGCGTTTACGAGGCAAACCGAACTTGGTGTACAGCATGCCAAAGCATGCTGTACACCAAGTTCCTTAGACGATTTTGGGGAATATTCTCCCATTCCTCTGTGAGAGCAATTTTGAGCTCACGAAGCGTGATTGGGGGAGGGTTTCGTTGTTTTACGCATCTCCCCAGCTCGTCCCAAGCATGCTCGATCGGGTTGATATCCGGGCTGCGTGCTGGCCACTCCATACGAGTAATGTTCATCTCTTGAAGGTAGTCATTCACAATCTAATCTGTATGAGGTCAGGCATTGTCATGCATATAAAAGATCCTCACCTAAATTGACCATAAATGGACCAACGTGTTCATTAGGGATTTTTTCCACATATCTTACGCTAGTTAAAGAGACGTTTTCTATAAACACCAGTTCTGTGCGATTCTCAGAAGAAATTCCGGCCCACACAAGTACAGACCCACCACCGTAGGCTACTTTTTCTTCGATGCATGCTTGCTTGAGTCTTTCCCCTCGTCTTCTATACACGCTGTGTCTTCCATCGTGCTTGTAGAGCATAAATATCGATTCGTCGGAGAACATAACTTTGACTAATCTTTAATATTCCAATTTAAGTGGTTCTGGGCAAAAGTCTTGAAATACGATGCCCACGCTCCAGTTTAGGGCCGTTTGAAGATTTAAGTGGTTCAAGTTAGTTTCAGCAAGACGTCGTCTTACTGTCCTTGCGCTTAGGATACTTATTCCTCGAGGCGTCGAAACTGATTTGTAAATTCAGTTCCTGTGAGAAAGCGTTTACGAAGCATGGTGTTCACCAAGTGTCGATCTTCTCCTGCTGTGGTACACCTGGGTCTGCCTGTTCCTGGTCTGCGTGGGTTAGAGCCAGTTTCCTCGTAACGTCGGAGAACTCTTTGTACTGTTGACAGCGACACATTAACAGTCCTGGCTGTATCGCGCTGACTCCGGCCGGTTTCCAGTGTTGTGACAATTCTGGTGCAGTCTTCAGGTGTAAGCGACTTGATTACAGCTTGAATAACACAATTGAACCCTATTAACATGGTTTATATACCCACTTAAATGACAGATTAGAAACAAAAGCAAAAACAAATGCAGTAATTTCGTAATTCCATCTTCCAAAGTCTCCCAATTTTTAATTTGATTTTCTATGACATAACATTACAATAACTAAGAAGCATAGAATAATAACTAAAGCATATTATTATTTTATGCTAAGAAGTTTTAATACCTTCATTTAAGGAGTATTTAGTTGTCTATTAAACACAATTCATTTAATTAAGCTAGCATTCTTAGTTTCCGAGATTTATAGGTTTCTTTAAGGTGAGGTATTTCGAGCGCTTCTCTCTCGCTCTCTTGACGGTACGACGGCAAGGGACGGGTATAACAGCGAAGCGGCGAAGCGAATAGGCGCGTTTTATAGGTTTTTTGCTTATAAAAGAAAAATTAAGTGAAATAAAAAAAATGTGTCTTTTGCATTCACTAGATAATAAAAAGTTTCTTCTGTTGGTAAAAAAAATTAAGTCATTTTGTTAATGTATTATCTGGCTTACAGCTGTTTTAAATGTTGAACAGAGCCATCTTTGATTTTTTTTATCGAGTGAAGAATTAACAATCATGTTTCTGTCTTTAAGAGTCACTAGATAACCCAACTAGCAAATTGGTCATATAAAAACTGTGTTATACGACTTTCGATTATATAACTGTTGAATTGATGTTATTAGACAACTACAACGTTGTGTAACCGTTTTTCCTACAACGATTTAGTCCCGTAACTAAATGGTCCACTAAATAAGTTGAGTAAACGTTTTTACGACTACTTTATACAACGTCGTATAATGGTACAAAAATATAGGTTAAGTAGACGTTTTTACGACTGTATTATACAACTTTGTATAGTGGTGCCTGTGTATAGGTTAGGTAGACGTTTATACGACTGATTTATACAACGTCGTATAGTGGTGCCTGTGTATAGGTTAGGTAGACGTTTTTACAACTGATTCATACAGCGTCGTATAGTAGTGCCTGTGTATAGGTTTGGTAGACGTTTTTACGACTGATTTATACAACGTCGAATAGTGGTACCTGTGTTTAGATTAGGTAGACGTTTTTACGACTGATTCCTACAACGTCGTATAGTGGTGCCTGTGTATAGGTTAGGTAGACGTTTTTACGACTGATTCATACAACGTCGAATAGTGGTGTTAGAGTATAGGTTACGTGAACGTTTTTACGACTGCTTTATTATATCGTCGTATTATGCAGCCAGGTTGTAGGTCGGATAAATAAAAAAAATATGACATTATATACAAAGGTTTTATTTAAATTAAAGGTTATCTGTTCATGTTTATTATCTCACGGAACTCTAAAATAATTTATCATGGCCGACCATCTTGGTCGCAAGAATTCGCATTATGCGACCATTTCATTCTATAATTGATGTATAGAAGTCGTTTCTTAACTTAGACAAGATGGCTGCTATTTTAGTATGTAAACAAATTTTAAGCAATAGTCTACAATAATTTAATTTCAAGAATTTCGAAGGGGGCGTAAAAAATTTCACAACAACACACCTATATTTCACCACAAAACTAATTGTCCCATAAGAACTAGGTGCACTGCACACATTTATCCTTACATTCTGTTCGTGTATATTATTGTTAAAGTAAATGTAAAACTAGTTAAGTAAATTATAACTTATATTGTATTTGATAACACGCACTTTTCCAGCAAACATCACAGTAACGAATGAATGGAATGAACTGAATGTGTACAGTAAAAGTCGATGTTAAACACTTAACCGACATTACAGTCATCTTCTAATGTCTATGCAATTGTTATAGGACTTCAGTGGTTCGATAAAAGTCGGTCGAAAACTTTTATGTAACATTTAAAAGTTGTTGACTGACGTTTATATAACTTGTAAATAACAATAATGTCGTTTAATATGGGCCTATTTCGCGTTGTATAAACGTCTGCGACACGTTTATATGACCCACTTTATAGAACCAAAAGGAAATGTAAAACGTTTTATCAACTATTATGCAACGATAATTTGTATATTCAACTATATTATATATGAATTTTAGAACTGTATGTATATATATATATATATTTTATATTAGTGGCTGTACAATCAATCGAAATTGTTAAAAGTGGGAATTCATTGTGTATGTTCTTCCGGTTTATAAAGAAAGGTTTTTTTTTAAATTTCATTATTCGTCGTGTCGCGTAGCGGCTATAGAATGCAACCGCCTTCTCTCTTCCCTTGGGTGTCGTAAAAGGCGACTTACGGACTATAAAGACTGCACATACATACCTACACACACAACAGCATAGAGCGGCGATGAGCTTGGCCTTCATCTCAGCAGGAGCTGGATATCTTCTTTATTATTTTTATTTAATTATTTAAGTTTTATTTGTTTTTATAATTATACAGGATTATTCCCAATTACATAATTATGACACAACATCTAAATTATTAAATTTAAATTCACAAAATAGTTACAATAATAAAATCATTTAATAATTATTATAATGAGACATTACTTAAAATACAATAAAAATAAACTAAATAACAAGAATTTTTAAAAATAATATACAAATTACATATTTTCACTAAACTCCAAACATATAGGCACGCTAGACTCCAATCTGCTCCTAACAAGGCTAGTAAATAGGAGTTTTATTACCTTGGAGTCATGAAACTCACGCAGATTACGCAACACGAAACCTAATAGACTAAAGCAGCTCTTCAAAAGTACGGATACATGCTGATTGTAGGTCAGATTACCGTCAAAAGTCACCCCCAGGTCCTTCACGGAGTCTGTACGGTTGATAACTTTACTCCCCAACATGTACTCGTGAATGACTGGAGAACGGTGACGACCGAATGTCATAACTATCTCTAACCGCAGCTCATGGACACCAGAGGAATCGCAGAGACGTTGCGGGTGAGGAAAGAGTGTACGCTAATTGTTTCTTGAAACTCTCCAAGTCACAAAGTCGCAACAGTCCGGGAATACCACCGTTATAAGCTTAACGGAAAACAGAGTTTTTTTGTGTGATTTGTTTAATTCTTTTAAACTAAGACGATTATATACAAATGTTGAATATATTTATTCAATTACCTATAAATATTTGGTATATTTGGTTCAATGCTGTTTGTAATATTGCAATGCATCTAGGTCATGTTTGCCAGTCAGCTTAGAACAGATCCTGTCTTCGAGGAAGCCAGATGCAAATATTATGCAGATCACTGTTGTGCCGGTATGCCCGGAAGTGCCGTGTTTGTAGTCTACCGAGTCTCTTCTGAACGTATACAACAAACAATCTCCGATGGTGTAAATAGGTCACGATGACAATTTTTTTTGTTAATTGTGTGTTGTTTTGTTATTGTTATAGCGCCAGACTTTACATAAGACGGTGGTAGATAGGCAGGCGGACTTAACGTTAAATTATAATGTGTAGTAACAAAACTAATAGATTGAAATTCACTAGTTTTAACTGTAAGTATCTGCCTACAGCAATGCATAATGTGCAAAAACTGAGTGGCTGGGCAGATATTATTGCTCTTCTGGAGACATGGTTGCTGCCCCATGACATTCCACTACTAGGTACAATTAGTGATGATTTTGAATAATCTGGGAAATCGGCTGTGGATACTTCGGCTGGTTTACTAGTAGGTAGGCCATATGGGGGGGTAGCCATTCTCTGGAGAAAGGGTGTATTTGAATCTGTGACGGTTTTAGACTGTAAGAGCCCGCGTCTGGCTGCTATTAAGACAATGTTAAATGGGCGTTCTTCTATTGTATTCTCCGTTTATATGCCTAGGATGTAGAAAAGCTTGGAATCTCTTCGGGTACATATGCTTTCGTGTGTGAGAAAACAGGTAGTAGAAACTGGCTGGACCACTGTGTCGTATCTCTCTCGGCTTGGCAAACTATTGTTGATGTAGGTGTAGTGGAGGATGTTTATGTATCAGATCATCTGCCCATTTACATAGAGTGTGACATAGATGCTGTGAGGCCAAAACGAGTGACGCATAACGCGCCTCCAAATGCTGTTTTGTGGGGTGAGAGAACAGACGAGCAAATAAGTAGGTATCATGACATCTGTAATAACACATTTCGCATAATTGACTTTCCCCCAGACTTTGCAGAGTGCGGTTATGGGTCATGTGATAGGGCCGACCACAGATCCGTCTTGGATGGTCTTTATTGTAGCATTGTTAACACTATGGCCGGGGCGGCGGCACAGACTCGACAATGCGGAAGCGACAGGCGTAGAAAAGGTAAACCACTGAACAAGCATGTACAGGCTTCGCACAGGAGGGCCAGGCTAACATTTAAAATCTGGGTGTTGAACAATAGACCCACTGCAGGCAAAATATATGAAGACATGTATGAGTCTCGTAAGGCTTTTAAGACTCGCCTAAAGTGGTGTCGTAAAAATCAGGACCAGATAGAGATGGATAAAATTACTGAACAGCGAGATGCTAAGGATTTTAAAACTTTTTGGAAATCCACTAGTAAACTGAATATTAGGCCTGGCCTTCCTGTGAGCGTAGATGGCAGGAATGATTCGGGGGAAATTGCTCAGCTTTTTGCGAATAATTTCAGAGTTCACTCCCCTCTTGGGCCACCGCCTGATAAAGCCGGTGCTGGGTCCTCCTGTCCATGCGATAAGCCTCTATTACACATAACTGCTAAGCAGGTCAGAGCTATAATTGATTCCATGACAAGAGACAAGTCGCCTGTAAAATGGTCTCATGCTTTGTCTGATCCGTATAAGTTGGAGTGCGGGGTGCGGCAGGGGGGGATCAGTTCGCCCTCTCTCTTCAACCTGTATGTTAATGATCTTTTGGCCGAGCTCAGCAGCATGCGTGTGGGATGCAGCGTGGATGGTGTTAGTATCAATAACATCAGCTACGCAGATGACATGGTGCTGCTGGGCCCGACTGCAGAATCAATCCAGAAAATGTTGGAAGTCTGTTCAAGGTATGCTGCTTCTCACGGCCTTAGCTATAATGTTAAAAAGTGTGCACTCATTGTTTTTAAGGCCGCAGGTAGAAGGGTGGAGACTGTGCCCGAGATAACCCTAAACGGCGCTACTATTGAGAGGGTCTTCAGTTTTAAATATCTCGGCCACATTGTTACTGACGACCTTAAAGACAATGTAGATATTGAGAGGAAGCGTAGGGCTCTGGCGGTCAGAGGATGCTGATCCGTAGAGTCTCCCGCTGTAGTGAAGAAGCGAAAATCACGCTTTTCAAAGCGTATTGTCAGTGTTTCTACACGGGGAATCTGTGGGTAAGCTATGCCAAAAAGCCGCTTGATGCCCTACGGGTCCAATACAATAATATCTTTAGGATGATGTTGGGACTTCCCCGTTTCTGCAGTGGTCAGGAATGTTTGCTGAATATGAAACAGATGGTTTTGGCGCAATCATCCGCAAAAAAACAGCATCCCTTATTCGCAGAATTAGGGACAGTCCGAACGCCATCCTGAATACTGTTTGTGATAGGCGGGACTCACCAATGTTCACCAAAAGTTTTGTACGGACAGTTATTGGTGATCACCGCCCGAACTAATTTTTAAATAAGTAACTCTGCTAAGTAATACTAACACCTAGTTTTTATAAGATTGTATACTAACACCATGTTTGTACACTAACATAGTTTATAAGAACATTATGTATACTAACACTTTTATATAGATCTCGGTCTGAAATAAATAATTTTTATTTTATTTTATTTTATTTTATTTATTTAACAAGTCCTACTACCAAGCAAACCAAGTGTCTATCTATCTATCTAATACTGGTGCCGGTGGCTTATAGTCACTAGACCACAAAGACGGTTGACTCTTCAGGATAACATACATACATATAATCACGACTATTATCCCCGAAGGGTTAGTCAGAGACTAGGCAATGAGGACAGCTGAAGACAGTCTCTATAATAGTCCACTTTTCACCAAATAACGACAGCACATATGCTCGACGTGACAAGGTAGTGAGGCCATCGCCACTCTAATCTGTTGGATGTATGTGCAGTCTTTAGTCCGTTAGTCGCCTTTTACGACACCTAAGGGAAGAGAGGAGGTGGTACTATTGTTTCACCGCTACGCGACAAGGTTACTTTTCAGGATAACGATCACATAATTAATCTGCAACCGAACTGTTATACGAAGATGTCATCCTCATGGACCCGCTTTTCCACCTCCTTAGACTACCGGTTTCGTTGAAGGAGGCTACGACTTGCTAGCCAACGGACCTCAACAAGTTAGAGCAGCGAGCGAGAGGTTACGTGGTCATGCTAGCGTCAACAAGTAGGAGTCCAAACGCTAAACAATTCTTAAGTGCTTCCCCTCTTTTTTTATACATACATAAATGGATTCGCGGCTTCTGGCGACGCAAGATACAGGGAAGTGCCCAGACTTCGGAAGCCAAAATAGACGGGCCATTTCGACCCCGTAGACCCAACAATTAATTGTAGTTATTAAATACACCTTATTGTGCTAACGGGTTTGTTTCATTTCAAACACCCCAACGTTACACTGGCGACGACATTCCTTACACCCGTACTCACAAACATTACTTGTCTAAGCAAATTAGAAATGCTATGCGAAGTAAGACATTTCTCAGTGCGTTTCGTATTACAAGCCTGGCTACCTTAGCTATGCGTTCATTTTAAGGGACTCAAAGCGCCGGTGGCCACTCAAGTACTGTTTATGAATAGGTTTTGAGACCCTGTGCGTCTGAGCGCACTGTGAGACCTCGTAGTAATGTTTGTGAATACGGGTGTAGGCAATCACCGAAGCGATAGATTGTCCAGTTCCACCCTGACGACGACAATGTCGTTCATTCAAGTCATTGACGATGTTGTTGACCCATCTCCGTCCTGTCGTTTGTCGTTTGCCAGACAAAATGGTACCGCCTAATCTACAATAGTGCCTCATTCAATTTTCGCTAAAAGATCGTAATTCAGCGTACAGAGCGTCGTAAATCGCCTGCGCGTAAGTGGATTTACATAGTGTTTTAAATACATTACGCGCGGATGAAGTTTTTTGCGTATCTCGCATTCAATGAAAACGTTAATGGAGATGAATTGTATCTGGCGGGACGCCAGTTGACTGGTAGGCGGGCGTTACTATTTGCTCGTGTCGTGATTCGTAAATTGTAAATCGAATCGAGAGAGTTTTTTTGACAATTAGTTTATTAGTTTTTAGTTACTAGGATATGTCTACGGCGGATATTAGAATTAGGGTGCTTTTCACCAATAGCTTCACTTATTTCATTTTACTAATTTTATTTAATGCTTTTGCAGTGGAATTCGATGGCGCAGTGGAGCTCGATGGCGCAGCTGTTAGCGCGTTCGGTTTGCGATCCTGCCCGTTAAGCAACTTTTGCAAGCTGGGCCACTTGATGGGTGACCAAATTAAAAACATCTCGAGCTCCTCCGTGCTTCGGAAGACACGTTAAGCTGTTTTCGATTGTTGTCGTAAGATGGCAGTCGTTAAAATCACCAACCCGCATTGGGCCAGCGTGGTGGATTATGGCCCAATATGTGTCCACGTGTGAGGCACAGGCTCAGCAGTGGGACGTTTATAGGCTAATGATGATAATGATGAATGCTTTTGCATTGTGGTATCTATGGCTCTTTAAAAGAAAACTTCCAACCACTCTCTTTAATTGGGTGTCGTCAAAGGCGACTAATGGAATAAAGACTGCACAGACATCCAAAAGCAAAGAACGGCTATGGTCTCACCCCTGCTATGCGATTCTCTAAGCGACACATAGACGCTGCGCGCAGGGCTGTGATCTGCCGTCTCTTTCAAATTCTATAAATGTAAAAGAGACAGAGTCAATTCTCAGCGCTGAAGCAGCCGCTGCTACCAAGGCTTTAACTTAGAGAATCGCACTGCTGCAAGGCTGAGCACATGTTGGTGAAACGTGGACTATAGCAGAGGACTGATCTTGCGGTCCTCATTGCCTTGTCTCTGACAAACCTGCCCATTACTTAGAGGGGGAAAAAAGAAATGCCTCCTGAGTTTCTTGCCAGCTTCTTCACATTCGAAGGCTCTCCCAAAATCCGAACTGGTGGTAGATTAGTTAGGTAGGTAGTTTAGATAGATAGATAGATATACACTTTATTGCACATACACAAGAAACAGTTACACATGACACAATTTTAAAACTAGTATTTGCAAAGGCGGTCTTATCCAGACAGACAACCTTTATAAAAAATAAAAAAGAGGTACAAATTTTAGTTAGGTAAGTAGAATAGATTAGTTAGTTAGTTGTTAAGTCATAACTACAAGTTAGTTAACTGTTTTTTATTAGTATTGACGTCAATAAGTGCCTGTAGAAGTTTACATTGAATAAATAATTTGACTTTGACTTTGACTTTGAACCCTTCGGGGATAATATTCGTGACTCGTGAATGTATGTAATGTAATGAATTCGCATTTGTCATGCTTAATAAATAACAGCCAATGGTAGGGGACACTTATTTTATGTTTTTGTTAGGGAGAAAGCTTGTTAAATAGTTTTATATGGCGCAGTCCACATCCTTTAGATTGGCATTTAGTGAAATGGACAAATTAACTAGAATCAGCGTCTAGACTAAGGGAGACAACGACTTTTTTGTTTGTGCATGTGTAATTGTAAGCTTTATTGCAGTGTTTGTAAGCATTATATTTGTAAAAGGAAATGATGAATACTTTATCCTTTACAATGTTTAAATTGCTGCTTAGAGGCAGAATGAGTGAGAGTCACCATATTAGTCCATTCTGTTCAGAATCCTACTATATTGCTGCTTTCATTAACAATAATGGAGAATAAACATTTAAATTTTATAGACTGCCACGTGATCATTTTCATATAACTCTGTTATTTACAATGTCATAAATTTATAATGCTTTGAATTAGACAATACAATATACATTTGTAAATTTCCATTCATTTTCACAACCTTGCCACCTATAGCCGTGACTGCATATAAATGTATATACCTACACTTGGTCTCATATTGTTACTTGAATACCAATAGCAAAGTCCGAAATAGTTGTTCACAGAATAATGAGCCGCATAGTCGCCCCTCGCCAAGCAATATGTCAGACACACTACCAGTAATTTGAAATAAATTACTTCGCACACCCGTAGTTTTGGCAACTTCCGCAGTTCGGCTAAACGTTACAAATTTGAATTTGCAACTGGACTAAAACTAAAATCAGTTTGGAGGGCGCGGATTGGCGCGCTGAGCGATGACGTCATCAATACTCGTCGCACCGCCAACCGCAGCGCGCAGTGGTTCGCGGCCCTCTTTCCTATTGGCCAGTAGAGGCGAGCGTCTGAATTAGCTGAGTTACTGACCCCTGAAATGGTTGAGGAAAAGCCCTTGTTTTGGATAGTGATTGCATTTATAAGATTCTAATAAAAGTGTTATTGTTAACTCGGTGCTCGCTGTACGTGGTCCTGAGCCATCCCCGTGGCACAGAAGGGATGGTAGTACTTACTAGGATTTTAGTTGGACCACCCCTTTAGGTGCGAGTGAAGAAAATGAGAGTGCGACATAACCCTCGGTCGCCCCTGGCCTCGGCGTATGCGTAAGACTGAATTTTACCTAGCAAAACAAAATGTTGTGTTATTGCTGTGAAATGTTATTTTTATCTATATTTTACAGACCCACCAAACCCGCATTGTATATTTAATTAAAAACTTTTGCCCAATTAAACAGCAAAACTACTGTCCCATAATCAACTGTATACCATAATATTATCAGTGACGTCACCACTTTTCGACTAATCGACTAATTTGAAACTGAGTTTCGCGCGCCCATACCCATGAATCATTGATCATGCAATACTGTTGTGTTCTGCACTAATGTCAGGCAGGTGTACGAGTATGTAATGAAATATTCGGTGCCGCTGATAACTTTGATTTGGCCATCGGAAATTGCGAGTGGCGTTTGTTTCGCGGGTTCCATGTTGGTTTTGCGCCGTCAATTGTTTTTATACCTAATGCACGTGATCTGTGCGTTCGGTTCGATGATTTGGTTGGATGATTGGTTGGATTGGTATAAGCCAACATTTTATTCGTTTTAATGAAATTAAGGGTGAGTTCCACCCATGAAACTGATCAACTTTCCCAAGAAACCTATGTGCAAAAATGACAAATTTCGACCTCCCATACAAAACTATCCGATCAGCTGACGACAATGGTATCGAAGGTCGAAATTTTTTTGTCACTTTTGCACATAGGTTTTTTGGGGAAAGTTGTTCAGTTTCATGGGTGGAACTTACCCTTAACTTCATTGAAACGACTAAAAAATTAGGGTGTATATAAGGCGACTGCTAGAAACCGCAAGAAACGTATACAGGGTATGAAAAGAAGCTTAACGAAGCCGAGAGCCACGTAATCTGTCCATTATTACGAAGTTTTTTCTGTACTGGGCCATACCTGGGAACCTTCTAATTACGGAGATATTAAGTGTTAAAGTCACAATATTGTGACTTTGGTTTTGACAAAAATAAATGTAAAACGTGATTACTAAACTTTATTCTAAAGAAGCATTACCAAAATTATTTAAATTTCTTAGTCAAATAGGCTTATGAAATTTCAAAACGCAATGAATATCGAGCGCAGGCAGCGCAGCGACTGCCGCACACGCACACAAATGCACGCGTATATCAGCTCAAATCAGCTGTACCGGCAGCACGCGAAGATACACGACTCAGCACGACTCGTCGCCGCGAGCAATGACCTCACCATAATTTAGATAAATAAGTACCTACATCTCAGTAACTGTTAACTTATTTATCACTTAATTTGTATCGATCGGTTTTTTATTTTTGACCGAACCTACTACTCCATCTTCATCATCAGCCTATAAACGTCCCACTGCTGGGCACAGGCCTCCCACGTGAACAATAGCACGTGGGGATATTGGGCCATAACCCACCACGCTGGCCCAATGCGGGTTGGTGGGTTTTAACGACTGCCATCTTACGACAACAACCGGGACCAGCATCAGCTTAACGTGCCTTCCGAAGCACGGAGGAAGCTCGAGATATTTTTAATTGGTCACCCATCAGGCGTCCCGGCATTGCAAAAGTTGCTTAGCGGGCAAGATCGCAAGCCAAACGAGCTAGCCACTGCGCCATCGAGCTCCTAACCTACTACTTACGCAAACTTAACAATTACGAGTTGCTAGCAGGTCTTCTGCATGTTAAAAAGTAAGATTACCGTCCTAAATTAAGTTTCATTAACTGAACTAGGAAGAACTAGGAGCTCGATGGCTCGGTAGGTATGTGGGTTGCATGCAAGTTCAGCAAACACGGAATACAAATAATAAGACGCGAACGGACAAGCTACTAACAGTTAAAAATGTAGTCTAGGAATACAAATTACTTTTACTAAAATTAATGAAATAGATCGACAATATTGTTAACTAGTAGGGTAATAATAGGTAATCGAATCGCTCTTCTCTTTCAAATGATCAAAGGGAAATTGCTACACATTTCACTAAGGCGCTCTGATTGCTTTCAATTGTATGGAAAAATGAAGTTACGTTTATTAGAAATTCTGCGTGATAAGCAGTATGATTTTTAGTAAATTAGAAAGAAAGTATGTAAGTGGTATTATGTAATTTATTATGATTTGATGTAAAGGGTTATTTTGTACTTTGATAGCGAGATAGATATTTCCAAATGCCTTTCATAGATAGAACACATTCCTGTTTAAACGACAGTGAGCATTGCTATTTTTTCTCTCTAGGAGTTTAATGCTACGTTTAGGCTTTGTACTAGGAGTATGAAAAATAAAGATGTTTATTTAAAATCATGCATAAATTGACAACCATGGAGTCCGCCAATTGTAAACACTTTTTCTTTTGCCACAAGTTTTAATAATTTATTTGTTTAATTTATTAATTTGCCTCTCTACCGGCACGGTAGCAACAATGTATGTCGTTTTCATTTTTGTGTACCGTCAGTTGTCAGTAAAATGGTTATTTCCGGGGATTTGGTTGTAGTGCGCTTCACTACACTTCTTCACTACACAATACTACAATTACTACAAGTGCTTACCCGTTACGAAATAAAAAAAGTCTTTTGAATTGAATAGGTACCTACCATAAAGTAAGTAAGTAGTACTTAGTTTACTAATGTAATAAAAATTTTCGTTTCATTTCATTTTTCCTGTAGGTACATTTGAAAGCTCTCATGGCCTTAATCTCAACCTGATGGTAAGTGACGATAAGGAATAAGACGATAACGCACTTCGGATCTCCGAAGGAGCTGAGTATTTATTCATTCCAAAACGAGGAAGCGCTTGGCCTTCATCTCACCTGGAGGGTGATAAATGACGAAAAGGCGGAAGCGCACTTCATCTGGATCCCTCGACCACTGAGAGGCTGGCTATCTTATCTCTTACTGATGGAACACATTGCGCCAGACTTTAGGTAAGATGGTAGTAGCTTGCCAGGCGGACTTAGCGCTAACCACTAGACAGCAAAGGCTTCTTCTTAGTCCGTTGGCTAGCTCTCTACCACCATTTTAACTAAGTCTGGTGTCATAACAATAACGTCGTTTTCTTTGTTGTGTTTCGTTAGTTAGAGGTGAGATAGCCAGTTTAACCCACCGCTAAAATAAAAATAATGGACTTCCGAAATTACAATCAAAATATGGAAATCTAATTTCAAGTTCTGATTGTAATGATAAACTAAAAGAATGAAGCTCAACCTAGTCCTATGAATGACTAGCCAGCCCCCAGCCGTCTAGCGCGCGCGCTGCTTTTGAAGGGGTGTGCGGGGGGCGCGCCTCCGCGTCCCCCTCCCCCTACCCCCCGCCCCCCGCCACGGCGCCGCCGCGGCGGGCGGCATAAGTCAAAGGAGTACCTAGTTACCTACTATTAGGCCGGCTTTTAAATTCTTTCAGTTCGGTTTCTTCTGTGATCGAAAGCGCATAGTTTGATAACTTGACTGATTCTTTCGTCTATTTTATCTCTTCTCTTAGCGTTGTGGTTCGTGGTTGTGTATGTTGTGTGTGTGTGTTTGCGTATTTTCTGTGAAAGATGCCTTTCCATGCATTTAGTGTTCGCGAATACGTTAATATGGTGCTGTGTTACGGCATGGCCCATGGAAATGCCTCCGAGGCACTAAGACTTTACGGGATTGAACACCCAACCGCAGTTCAGCCTCGCGACCCGCGAGTTTTTACTCGGGCTGTACAGCGCCTGCTGGACAATCAGCCGATAATGCCGGTTTCAGAGGGAGGTGGCAGGCCAATACGTTTAGCGACAGAACAAGCGATTTTGGACGTGGTGCGCGAAAACCCACGCCTTGGAATGCGAACGGCAGCAAAAGTTTTAAGGAGACGCCATGGCCATCGCGCACGACATGTAGTGTCGTATAACACGGTGCACAAAGTGCTCACGAGAGACAGGCAACGACCCTATAAAATTCACAGGGTTCATGCGATTGTGCCAGGAGACAGGCAACGTCGAATGGCTTATTGTGCGTGGGTCCTAGGCCAGAGCCGTCGGTTTGTGGAAAATATTATTTTTACCGACGAGTGCACGTTCACCAATAACGGAATGTGAAACCGCCGAAATGCCCATTATTGGTGCTCGCAAAACCCACACCAGATGCAAGAGACTGGATTTCAGACACGCTGGAAACACAATGTTTGGGCAGGTATAGTCCGTAACCAGATTCTGGGACCCGTCTTCTTACCACCTAGAATGAACGGTTCTGCGTATCTAGAATTGATAAACAATTATTTAGCGGATACTCTCGACGATATGCCACTGGCACAGCTGCAAGTAACTTGGTTCCAGCATGATGGCGCATCCCCACATATCGTGAGCTATTCAGCAACCATTGGATTGGGCGGTATGGGCCTCATGAATGGCCTCCACGATCGCCGGATTTAACCCCCCTGGATTTTTTTTGTGGGGCCACGTCAAAGACAGGGTTTTTGACCGCCCTTGCCAAACAGCTGATGAGATGCATCAAAAAATTGTCGCCGTTTTCGAAGAGCTTAAGCAGCGGTCTCTACGAGAAGGAATCATGGAGTTGGTCCACCAGGAAATTCTGGAACGGGCGCGCTTATGCCTACACGTGGGAGGTCGGCAGTTTGAGCCGCAGCTCGTCAGTGTCGAAAGGTCCCTTGATGATATCGATGGAGAGTAGGTAAGTAGGTAGACTAGCCTAGACTTAAACAAAAATTTTCTACAAACAATCATGAAGCGAAAACAATGAGTTCATGAATAAAACCGCGCATCGTGCGTGGTACGGTACAGCATGGCGCGCGCTTTTTTATCCCACTCATACGCCTATTGACTTCTCTCTCGTCCCGTAACACACACACATGCACACTTTGTTGCACGCGTTTCATTGCGTGTCTTAGAAAACACCCGTTTTTTAATACCTAAAAATTTAAGTAGTTTCCCAGCAATTATTTTTACTGAATGTTTCTTAGTTTGATGTACACTATGTGTATATTACGGCTTCGTTAAGCTTCTTTTCATACCCTGTATGTATAACATGACAAAAATGAGAAAAAAGAAATTCGTGCTTTTTTATTTTTAATGAAATAATAATTCATTTTATGAATTTCAATTGGATAGTCTTTGAGTATTCTAATTATTTTAAAGCAATAGCATTCTGTTTTATTTCAGTGGTAATTACGATGGCATGATGTTTATGACGACCTCTGTCATCAGTTATTTCAGTAAAATCATTACCATCTAGGTTTTTGCGTATGGCGGTATAAACAAAGTCTTTACTTATATTAAAAGTATTTAAGAACATAGTTTAGCATACTTTTTGTAAAGTTATACTTTCAGTAACTGGACTGTGCACAGGAAGATGATAATGTAAAGTGTATGAACGTCGACTATCTCCGTTTAGATTAGTAGCTGTCTTTTTATTTTTTTTGTATAACATATTTAGATATGATTTGCCCTTGCTTAACGTGGCTACCAGAGCCCCAAAATTGAGAAAAGAGATCACCGCGCATTTCTTCTGTAATTTTTTGTGTACTACGTAGACGACAAGTTGGATTGCAGTTTGGTTTCATTCTTCTTGCTTCTTTCCTGTTTCCCTATGTAGAAATATATGGCATTCCCTTGTTAAACAAACGCTGTCTTTTTTTAGTCAACCAATTATCTTCGTCCTTAAGACGTTTCAAACCTAGGTCATTCCTTTTTTTTGATCTACGCTTATTTTTTGGGGTTGATATACGTCAGTATATTCACTTTCGTGCATTGTTGCTGGTGAAGAAACAGAGGGAGAGTGAGAGAAATCCATAGCTGAAGGGCTTGTTATATCGTGTCTATTAGTATGAGGAATATCTACCCGTTAATCAGAAATAATATTTTGAGTGAATGTAATGCGTCCTGTTGTACTTATACTTGTGGCCTTGTGAGAAACTGGTACTAAGGCTTCAAAAGCCACGATAAGCCCTTGGTCCCGATTGTATTTGCAGTCGTTAAAACCCACCGCATTGGGCCCGCGTGGTGGGCCATGGCCCATTCTCCTTATCCATCCTTAAGGAAGGCCAGTACGCCAGCAGTAGAGACATTAAAATGGCTGATGATAATGAAACAAATTATCCATAATTACTCAACAACTACAAAATGGACAAAATTTCTTTATTAGATGAAAATTAATTTATCTATTAATTATCAATAATTATATTTTTATGATTCTATTTCAAAGACATTCAATACCTATCAGTCATAAAAGAATAATAAAAACAACATTTTTCACACCAAATAGATCACTTTAATATTATTTTCAAGCTATAGTTGGCTAAGTAGTCTGTCCGAAATCGACATTAAGAACGCATAACACTAGCTAAGCTAACTAAGAAATAGCGTAGTCTTTCACGGACATTGTTCCAAACGTTTTTTTTTTTTTATTGTAATTAAAACAAAACTTACCTCTCTCGTCATTGCAATTTGATATTTCACTTATTTTGTCAGAAGAACTCGTAAGTTGGCAATCTTTGTTTTTACTTAACTGACACTGACATGATTGTTTTTATTATTAAATACAAGCATTAAAACAAAAATACGCGAAAAACAACTAGTAATTGTCAACTTTTCAATTTATTGGCACCTTCGTTGCTTAATTACTGATAGATAACACGGCGACAAGTGCACGTTAGACTAATGTAAACAAACAAGCCCCTCCCGCGCGCCCCACCTAGACGCGGCCAACCAGAGTTAGCTTCATGTAAATCGGCTGATTCAAAAAAGTACATTTACTTAGCGTAGTGTTTAATTTATAACTTTGTAATTATTAAGAATTTCGACCTGAATTTTATTTTCTAGATTCTAGTCCATATGTTAAGCAGTATTCCGTAAAAAACGTTAATTGCCCAAAATTTAAGTTAGCGTAGTCTAAGTTGCTGATGTTGCTTAGAGTTTCTAGCGGTTTTTAGCAGTCGCCTTATATATAAAATAATAACTTTTCCACTCTCGCGCCAATTTTTTAGCCCAACTTAAGATTCTTTTGAAAGTTGTTTTTATTGGTAAGATAATGGAAAAACATAATTGTATAAAAACAAAACACCCAGACTCGAAATCAATTTAGAACAACAGTTATTTGTATATTGACCCGTCTGGGAATCGATCCCGCGACCTCAAGGTTGGGGACGCGACACGCCAGGTACTAACCATTCGATCACGGTGGTGATCAATATAAGTTCGTTTTGTTGCGACACAGACAAATACGTTATAATGAAGATTCATGCTAAATCAATGCAATTCCAATAAACGAAAGTCTATCATGGGGGTTACTCTTGAACGCAAACTCAATCTCAATACAATTCCAATGCGATTAATATGTATCGATATTGGGATAAGTTAAGATAATTCCGGAACGCCATCTCGATAATAATTTGTTCAATCAATTTCCACGCAATGTAATTCCAATGTGGCTCTATTGTCGCTTACAAAAGTGCCATTTGACATTTTTTTAGATTTGTGATTGGAAATTGATAAATGCAATTGCGTTTCAAGAGCAAGCTTACTGATGATAGAGCTTCGTCTATTGGAATTACATAAAAGCTGGTCCTTTTACAAAACTATACCTGGACACGGAAATCAACATCATCATCATCAGCCTATTAACGTCCCACTACTGAGCACATGCCTCCCACTTGGACAATAGCACGTGTGGATATTGGGCCATAACCCACCACGCTGGCCCAATGCGGGTTGGTGGGTTTTAACGACTGTCATCTTACGACAACAACCGGGACCAACGGCTTAGCGTGCCTTCGTTAAGAAGCACGGAGGAGCTCGAGATGTTTTTAATTTGGTCACCCATCGAGAAGCTCGATGGCGCAGCGGCACAGATTAAAGAAGAGGCAGCGGCTAGCGCGTTCGGCTTGTGATCTTGCTCGCTAAGCCACTTTCGCAAAGCCGGGTCGCTGGATGGGTGACACGGAAATAATAAGGACTAATTAAGCAAACTACAATTGCACTTAAGTCAAATCTTTTAGCAAATAATAATTTTCAGGTAGAAATTGACCTAAGTGCTTATGGCTGCCGTGTCTAGATATAAGTAATTATAAATTTTGCTGTGTACATGTCACAAGGTTTTAATACAAAACCTGAATTTTTTAGAAATAAAAAAATTACGTATTTTACCCTTGTTTTAGTTGTAATACCTGCTGTAAAAATATAAATTTTACGCAATTAATCAGATAGCGCAGAATCAAATGACGCTCGTGTGTCTCAATTATTCGCTGGACTAAGAATCGGCAATTAAATTTTTCAAAGCTATGCAATGAAACAAAATACATTAATAAATTAATAAACATGACGAATTATAGCAACCACTTACGCTTTTAAGTGTTTTGTTTACGTGGTGTGGAGTAAAAACTTTCGTGAGTTATAGAGGGCAATTAGCCAATAAAATATCTGGCATATTTTTGTTTTATATCTGTCTAGTCTAGAGTCTAGACTTTAGGACACAATACAATATATAAATACTACTAGCGGCCGCTCGCGGTTTAACCCGCGTGGTTCCCGTTCCCGTGGGAATACCGCTATAAAAAGTATCCTATGTGTTAATTCAGGTTATAAACTATCTATATGCCGAATTTCATCTAAATCCATTCAGTAGTTTTTACGTGAAAGAGTAACAAACATCCATCCATACTTACAAACTTTCGCGTTTATAATATTAGTAGGATATTAGTAGGATACTTATTCTGAATGAAATTATTCAAACAATATTTTGTTTTCTGCTATAATTGACCCGACACTCTCTATTGTTTATATCTAACCCCGACACATATTATATTAAATATGTAAGGCATAATGACAACTCAACTGACAGGAATAAATTAATGTCGCATAAGAAGTAAGAAACAGCAAAATCTGACTAATATTATAAACGCGAAAGTATGGATGGATGTTTGTTACTCTTACACGTAAAAACTACTGAATGGATTTGGATGAATTTCGGCATACTGATAGTTTATAACCTGTATTAACACATAGGATACATTTTATCCCGATATTCCAATCTTCTTCTTATCGGGTGGCTTACAAGGTCAATCGACCTTGCACAACCTAGTGTCAGAGTTTCTAAGTAAACCGCCTCACGGCCTCTGACGTGGTTTATATAACGGCCACCAGATGGCGACCGGGACCCACAGTTTTTCGTGCCTTCCGAAGCACGGAATCATCATTCTTTTCGGATAATCAGGTGATTCAAGCCTGCAATATCCTGACCAAACTGGAAACAACTAAACAAAGTATGCTTCCCGCGGGGTTCGAACCCGCGACCTCCGGTTCATAAGACAAACGCCTTAACCACTGGACCACGGAGGCAGTTAACTTACCTTAACAGAGATATTCCAATGGGAACGGGAATCACGCGGGTGAAACCGCGAGCAGCCGCTGGTGTTTTTATAAACCAAATTAATATAAACTACCTGCCGACGTTCGTGAGAGTCCATCATCGGTGTCATCTATCAAAAATAAATTATAAGATCACTACTTGTCCAACAATAATAGTAAGTAGTTATTTTCATTTTGATTATAATATATATAAAAATATGTATGTATATAGAATAGAATAGAGTAGAAAACCTTTATTAGTGAAAAAACAGACATGATTTAATCGAAAATTAAAAAAAGTGCCTCTAACAGAGGTGCCCGCTCAGCATGATGTCAGCAGAGGCATCCTACAGACAAAGGAAAACCTGACGCTGCGCTGGTCTTCCGCGAACACCTTAGTGTGGGAGGGAGCACAACCACAATGCAATAACAATGCACACTTAAGGCCTATTAAACCTGAGCGGTATTCGCTGCCGTTGTGGGTAAAGGTATATACCGCGCGGGTTTCCCGGAACCCGGGACCTCAGAGATGGTGACACCATGAAAACCGGTGTACAAACCACTCGACCAAGCAGGTCATCAATTCCTTTGCCCAACTGTGGGACCGTTTGTAGAACAGACTACCCCTCAAACCCCAAGCGGTCGCATGAGACCGCACCTACAAAAACACACTGTCTTGACTTTGTACCGTGTTTTCATAGACTTACAGACTACTTTAGTATGAACAAGCTTAGTTATTTCCGTTCTGTGGTTCATCTAATATATTGTTATCGCACAATATTGCATAGTCTATGCTCCATTCTGTCAAATTTGACGTTGACAGTTACTGTCAAAAAAGTGTCAAAAAAAATCCAAGAGTGAGTGGTTAAATCGCATCGCTCGGTCTCTTGTTCATGTGGGAAAATATGCATGGCTGTGGGACACAAGCCTGATGATGATACCAGGTCTTATTAGTTACTCGTTACCTATGAGAATTGCATTACCACATTATCTAATGATATCGTATATCTTATATCTAAATGTCTGTCAATTAAACGGACAGACGAACAATGAAATTAATAGGAACATTATAGATAACAGGGATAAATTATAGGCAACCCGAGGTGAGGTCATTAGGCCTTGCTTGGCAAGGTAAACGCAAAAGCTATCGACACACTGTAGGCGGTAATAATAGTATAGAATAGTATAGAATAGAATAGAATAAAATAGGTTAGGATAAAATAGAATATAAGATGACTGCTAAAACTGCAAGAAACTTCAAGGGCTGGTCAGGTCAAGTGTTTTAGACATGGCAAAAATGACAAAAAAACAATTTGTGTTTTTTTCATTTTGAATTAAATAATTTATTTTGTGAATTTTAATTGGATATTCTTTGAGTATCTAATTTATTTTAAAGCAATAACATAAGAAAAAATAAATGAAAACAATTAAAAATAACGATTATTTACAACGTGCGGGCAACGACCGGCCGGCCGTTGACCCGTTAACGTAGGTACTAGGTACTGACGCGGACGGTTGTCAATTGTTTTCATTTCATTTTTCTTAAGATATTGCTATTGAATATGATATGATATTGAAAAAAACAAGAATTCCTTTTTGTCACTTTTGTCATGTTTAAAACACTTGACCTTGACCAGCCCTTGAAGTTTCTTGCGGTTTCTAACAGTCACCTTATATATTAGAATAGAATAGAATGGATTTGTTTCGAGTAATAATTACACTTCAACAATAATATAACGAGTAACCAAGACGACCTCGGTAGTCGAGTGGTTAGCACGCCGGCTCTGGCGTCACGCCATCTCTGAGGTTCCGGGTTCAATTCCCGGTCGGGTTAATTTAAGAAAAACAGTTTTTTCTTAAATTAACCCGTAATATTAATACTTCCGTTTTTATTTATTTTTATTATTAAGGTATTATTTATAAAATGAATGTTGTTGTGCACATGTTTTTGCATGTACAATCACGGACCCTGAAAGGGGTTGAAACGTCAGGACTAAAACTTTAAATTGTGGTTAATAAACGCGAGATCATCTGTAAAAATCGTTTCATTTCTATGTGTAGTGTTAGCGTAAACCCAAGAAAACAATAATTATGGTTTTTTAAATTACATTATCTCTCCGGCCTTCCTGTGTATTCACAACTTTAACGTTGATAATATCCAATGTCGTTGGTGTGATAGACAGTGACAGGGAAGTCGAAACTAATAGCGTCTGGACACCTTAGCACCTTGTCACGTTATGTTGCTATGTTTTTGTCATCGAAAACAATGGTTACCTATTTGGTAGAAGTTACTGTGACAAAGCGCAATACGCTGCGTATTGGACAACACAGTGGTAACGACCCTTCGCACGGGTAAGCAAATCTTTTTAACAACAAATGAGTTACTATTCAAGATTTATTTATTTATTATCTACTAAGTAGGGCTGGGCAAACGGTGTCAGATATATTGCTTAGCCTGTTTATTTATATTTTAGGCTGTGGATAGAGTGCCGCAAGCGGCATTCTAGTACGATCGGTTACGATGCCGTCATTACGGCATCCTAGTACAAAGTGTAGGCAGTGAATAGTCAAGTCAAGTCAAGTCAAAATATATTTATTCAATAAACTCAATTAAAAGTACTTTGAATCGTCCAAATCTTTTTTAACCTACCACCCATTCAGGACATAATTTTTTAACTGTGACAAAGAATGGGCGCAAGAAACCACAGCGCACAAAAGCAACGACATTTACAAACAAAAAAAAGAGTATGTCGTTACCAGGGGGCCAATTCTCATTTTTCGAGATGTAGTCTCGAATCGAGTTTTGATTTCGATCTCTATCCCGACCTTAAAATCTCGTTATTAACATTTTGTTTACGAATCTCCTATTCTCAGCGCTAATCGACTTCGAGTTTGATTCGAATTCGAAATTTATCGAGTGGTAATCCAATTTAGTTATTCTGAACATCTCGAACTCGACATTTCTCGAAGGAGAGCCGCTCGAATTGCTTCGAGTGGTCGGCAGTGGTCGAGACGTAATTTCGACTACGAGAAGCTAATGAAACGTCAAATAGCGGCGAAATTACGGTGGATATGGAGGAGTTAATTTCCAATTTTGTCGTGGAAGTGATTTAAAATATTGAGAGAGCTCGCTCTCTTTTTTTTTTAAAAGGTGGAAGAAAACTTTCCACTCCTTAACTGTATATCGGCTTCCAACATTTGTAGAAGAAGCTGCTTCTGCTGTGGCGTTGGGTATTTTTTGTTGACATTGTGACATTGTGTGTGTCTTGTGAATACTAAAATGATCGTTTCGTCACCAAACAAGCACACAACCACAAACAAAAAACATAAAATTTATTGACGATACGTCACGTTTTAAACAATACAAGTTGTCTAAGAAAATTAAATTTGATCACAACACATCAAATATAATGATTTTTCAATACTTATTAAAAATTTACTTCTATTTTTAAAAAGCAAGTTCAATACATTTAAATACCTTTACAGTAAAAATATTTGAGGTAATAGTTGCAACCGGTTTAAAACCGGATGAAACGTGTCAAACGGAACGCATCCCGAGTTGATTGCATATATAAAGAATGGCAATATTTATCAAAAAAAACTCGAAGTCTATTTCGATTAGCGCTGAGAATAGGAGATTCGTGAACAAAATGTCGATTATCGAGATAGAGATCGAAATCAAAACTCGATTCGAGACTACATCTCGAAAAATGAGAATTGGGGCCCAGGTCAATACAAAATATAAATTTAAAAATATAAAAAAAATGATGCAATACAAAATTACAATACAATGTAGTATCAATTAAATAGAGACAATTAGAAATAGCTGTTGGAGTGCTTGGAGCATTTCAGATCCAAGCTGTTCTGTCTTCTGTGTAATCTGACACTTTATAATAAGCTTTTTTATAAAGCTTTTCTTTGATTTTGATTTTAAATTTATTAAGATCTAATTTCTGAATATCATTTGGTACTTTGTTGTAAAATCTTACACACAGACCCCTAAAAGAGTTATTTATTTTATGGAGCCTAGTATAAGGTACTGCTAATTTGTTCTTACTTCTAGTGTTTACATTGTGAATATCACTGTTTTTTGAAAACATTCCAGTATTTTTATGAACATAAATCAAATTTTCATAAATGTATTGTGATGCAACTGTCATTATATTTATATTCTTAAATCTATCTCTGAGAGAGTCGCCAGCCTTTAGGTTATAGATTGCTCGAATAGCCCTCTTCTGAAGCACAAAGATAGTTTGAATGTCGGCAGCATTTCCCCACAGTAAAATGCCGTACGACATTACACTATGAAAGTAACTGAAATAAACTAATCTGGATGTATCAACGTCAGTTAACTGACGGATCTTCATTACTGCATAAGCCGCAGAGCTAAGTCTATTCGACAATTTAGCTATATGTGGGCCCCACTGAAGCTTGGCATCTAACGTGATGCCTAGAAACACAGTGGTGTCCACAGGATTCACATTCCTATCTTTAATTTGTACACTAGTTGTTACTTGCTTAACATTAGGCAATACAAATCTTACACATTTGGTTTTTCCCTCGTTTAATAGCAAGTTATTTACACTAAACCAGTGAACAATCTTTGAGATCGCATTATTCACATCGTCATAATTTGGGTGTCGTCGTTTCACTTTGAATAAAAGTGAAGTATCATCAGCAAACAATACTATCTCATGACTGTCTTTTACAAAATAAGGTAAGTCATTAATATAAACCAAAAACAAGAATGGACCTAGTATTGAACCTTGCGGAACTCCCATTGTAACCACTGATCCCGGAGATCTTTTACCGTTAATGTCGACCTTCTGAATCCTGTTACTAAATAGAGTGCCACAAGCGGCAACATAGTAGGATCGGTTACGATGCCGCAATTTGACTGCATCCTAGAGTACGAAGCGTATAGAGTGCCACAAGCGGCAGTCTATCTCAATCGGTTCGGGAACCGTAACATATTTTTTATTTGTCGTAATGTTCAGACGACATAATATTCAAAAGATAGTTTTGTAGCTAACCGTGTCGGTAGCGGTGAAAGAATACTACCACCCCCTATCTTCCCGTGGGAGTCGTAGAAGGCGACTGAGGGATCAACCCAGAGGATGGGCAGCAGCATCCTCTGAGATCAACACCGTCATACTGCGATCGCCAACCCTATCAACCCCAAGCGTGGCGATTATGGCAACATCCTCCCCAACATGAACGACAGCACTAAACTCCGGCCCCTAGTCCCCGGCGGCCCCGCTCGCCCTAGCTATGGTAGCGGCCAAGGCAGCGACGGGGCAGGGGGTGCTAAGAATCTCCGGCAGAGACCTGGCTACTGCCAGCAACGAACTTTGGCCCTGGCAACCTACAACACGCGTACACTGCGAACCGACGAGAAGGTTTGCGAACTGGAGGAAGAATTGAGCAAGATACGGTGGGGCATTGTGGGATTATCTGAGGTCCGAAGAGAGGGGGAGGACTCGATAATCTTGAAGTCTGGTAACTTGCTTTATTTCCAGGGGGACGAACAACTGCCCCAGGGTGGTGTCGGGTTTATCGTCCACAGCTCTCTCGTGAACAACGTTGTTAAGACCGGAAGTGTGTCGTCGAGGGTAGCGTACCTTATACTCAGAATAACCAATCGGTATTCGTTGAAGGTTATACAGGTATACGCTCCGACTACGGCACACCCCGACGATGAGGTGGAGGCTACGTATGAGGACATCTCTAGAGCCATACAAGTCTCCAAAACTCATTACACCGTCGTCATGGGAGACTTTAACGCAAAACTGGGCAAACGAAGCGGCGATGAGCTGAAAGTGGGACGATTTGGAGTTGGAATTCAGAACCACCGGGGTCAACTGCTGGCGGAGATTCTGGAAAAGGAGGGACTCTTCATGATGAACTCCTTTTTTAGGAAATCTGAACACCGCAAGTGGACCTGGCTAAGTCCCGATGGTGCAACAAAAAATGAGATTGACTTTATCATGTCGACGAGAAAGCAAATATTCAATGATGTCTCTGTGATCAACGCGTTCAAAACTGGCAGTAATCACCGGTTGGTAAGAGGCACATTGAACATTAATATCAAGCTTGAAAGACGTCGATTGATGAAATCTACGCTCTGCCCTGCACCCATCCAAATCCAAAACCCCGAAAGCTTCCAGCTCGAACTGAAAAATCGCTTCGAATGCCTGAAGGATTGCGTAGACGTGGACGATTACAACAACAGGTTTGTAAAAACTGTCCATGCGGTTGGGTCTAAGTTGTTCAAAACCCACCGTATAGGAGGACCTAAAAAGCTCTCGGACCATACTCTCAAACTGATGGAAGAGCGGCGCGTGATGGTTCTGCGTTCTTCGGACGATTCGTCTCAGCTTCGGCGGCTCAATAGGCAGATCTCGAAGTCTTTGACTCGCGACACTCGCCGATTTAATACCGACCGTATTAAAGAGGCTATCGAGCGAAACAAAGGTTCGAAAGTGTTTGCAAGAGATTTGGGTATTGGGCAGAGCCAACTGACGACGCTGAAAACCGATGACGGCAGAACTGTCACGTCCAGGTCCGAAGTTATGGGAGAGGTCGAGAAGTTCTATGGACAGCTATACACATCCACGCGGCCACCTGTACAAAGCTTAGCTACAGACCCGAGAGCTAAGCTAACCCGACACTACACCGAAGATATCCCGGACATCAGCCTGTACGAGATTGGTATGGCTCTCAAGCAGCTTAAGAATAGCAAGGCATCGGGTGCTGACGGAATTACGGCTGAGCTTCTGAAAGCAGGCGGAAGACCGGTACTCGCAGCTCTTCAGAGACTATTTAATTCCGTCGTACTCGGAGGTAGAACGCCAGAAGCGTGGCATGAAAGTGTGGTTGTGTTGTTCTTTAAGAAGGCCAACAAGGCCCTACTGAGGAACTACAGACCCATATCACTTCTAAGTCACGTTTATAAGCTGTTCTCGAGAGTTATAACTAATCGTCTCGCACGCAGTTTTGATGACTTCCAGCCTATCGAACAAGCCGGATTCCGAAAAGGCTTTAGCACCGTAGACCACATACATACGCTGCGGCAGGTTATACAGAAGACCGAAGAGTATAACCGGTCTCTTTGCTTAGCGTTTGTGGACTATGAGAAAGCCTTTGATTCGATCGAAACATGGGCCGTGCTACAGTCTCTCCAGCGGTGCCAAATTGACTACCGGTACATCGAAGTGTTGAAGTGTTTGTACGAAAACGCCACTATGACAGTTCATCTTCAGGACCAGAGCTCGAAGCCAGTCCAGCTGCAGCGTGGAGTGAGACAAGGAGATGTCATTTCCGAAACTCTTCACTGCTGCACTGGAGGACGTGTTTAAGCTTCTGGACTGGAGAGGACTCGGCATCAATATTAACGGCGTGTACATCAGTCACCTTCGGTTTGCCGACGATATAGTAGTCATGGCTGAGACCCTGGAGGAACTCGGCACAATGCTCGGTGATCTCAACAGAGTCTCTCAACAAGTGGGCCTTAAAATGAACATGGAGAAGACGAAAATATGTCTAACTCACGTGTCGTACCCACTCCTCTGAAGGTTGGAGACTCTGCTCTTGAAGTTGTTGACCAATATGTATACTTGGGACAAACAGTCCAACTAGGTAGGTCCAACTTTAAGAAAGAGGTCAATCGTCGAATCCAACTCGGCTGGGCAGCGTTCGGTAAGCTACGTAATATCTTCTCGTCCAAAATACCGCAGTGTCTCAAGACGAAAGTCTTCGACCAGTGTGTGTTGCCAGTGATGACATACGGTACCGAAACGTGGTCGCTCACTATGGGCCTTATTAGCAGGCTCAAAGTCACGCAAAGAGCAATGGAGAGGGCTATGCTCGGGGTTTCTCTACGTGATCGAATCAGAAATGAGGAGATTCGTAGACGAACTAAAGTAACCGACATAGCCCAAAGAGTCGCCAAGCTCAAGTGGCAATGGGCAGGGCACATCGCCCGTAGAACCGATGGCCGTTGGGGCAGAACGGTTCTCGAGTGGCGACCGCGCACCGGAAGACGCAGTGTGGGCAGGCCTCCAACAAGGTGGTCCGACGATCTGGCGAGGGTCGCGGGTAGCCGCTGGATGCAAGCAGCACAGGACCGGTCGTGGTGGAGATCCTTGGGGGAGGCCTTTGTCCAGCAGTGGACGTCTTCTGGCTGATGATGATGATGATGATGATGATTTTTGTATGGAGTTAGATTTCTGTTGTCTTATAAAAAAAATTACCTCAAAATTCAAGACAATCGCTACGCTGCGCTTCGCGATTGTCTTAAAGGAGATCGGCGAAATTGGGCCTAACCATTACAGGAATCAGACTTTAACTAAAATCATAGTGTAATTTTTAATAACTTGTGGAGTAAAAAACAACTAATAATTCTATGGGGAACAATTTTTGTAATTAATGATAATAACCACCTACCCACGGACGCATATCACGTGGTAGTCGAAGGACAATGCTGCGAGTAGAAAAACTGCCTGTTATTTCGATTAGTACGAATTGATCATTGTATTTTTATTTAATTTAGGTAGTATTGAGATTGACTTATTCATTGATACTTCACATAATAAATAAATTAGTGATTTTTGATTACGCTACGTATTACGGACTTAGACGATAGCTGACTTTCTAAGTATTACTACGTACTCTCTAAGTAAGTACTGTCTAAGTATTCTAGCAGTGGTAAGACACCGACCATTGCTTCCGATTGTACTTCTTTTAAAGATAAACTTTATAAACTGTTGCGTTCGTTTTACTCGTAACAATGCTTTAGGTTCGCATTTGACACAAGACGAAGCAATACTGTCAGTTATTCAACAGAGAATACTCTTACGGTAAGTGCATATATGTAAACATTTCAGTTACATACCAAATACACAATATAAATAGTAAGTAAACAGCTATTTGTTTAATTTACGTTAACTCACCTCACTTTGAGTTATTTAACTCCCAATATTTGTAATTCCCGTAGAACAGATTTATAATTGTTATATTGTTGGAATCCGCTAGTTTTGATTTACAAAACCGCATATAAATCATCAGTGTAACGGTCAAGGCCCAAGGTCCTAAGGAATTTCGCCGGTCTCCTTTGTAACCTATCACGTGACCTACAGGAGTAGGGCAGCTAGTATTTCTGTTGTCTAACAAAAACTTTACGGCAGCTTAGGCGGCGTCACTATTATACCGCAAAACTTACGGTTCCCTAACCGATGGAGATACAGTGCCGCTTGTGGCACCCTATACACTTCCTATATTTTAATATATATTATATTCGCTTGAATTTCTATTCCAAACATCTACATGTACAAAAACACACGCGTAGGCACATTCATACAGGCATACACACTCACTCCCACAGACACACATTCACACAAACACGCACGCGCTTGCAAATCAATCTTATAACACTCACTCTACAAAAACACATACCTTAGTTTAGCTGTTAGTCCTTATTTATCTTATAACTTTGTTTTTATAATACGTACGCCACCTAACGCTATGGAAGAGCGGGACCTCCTCCAACAGGTATTATTATTATACTTAATAGGTTGGTCCCAACCTTAGATTATGGTTTGTACTGAAGTTGTATAAAATAAACAAATTTTATTTATTTATTTTATTTTATTTAAGTACTTACCTATTTATAGTTATACAGGTTGTCTAGTCCCCGGTGTCAGACCCTTTAAACGTAAATGATAAAATATATAAAGATTACGCTCACACCAACTAGTTACTTAACAGTTTTCGGAAAAGTGTTTAAAAAATTACAAACGCTTATTTTATAGGAAGTGTATAGAGTGCCACAAGCGGCACTGTATCTCCATCGGTTAGGGAACCGTAAGTTTTGCGGTATAATAGTGACGCCGCCTAAGCTGCCGTAAAGTTTTTGTTAGACAACAGAAATACTAGCTGCCCTACTCCTGTAGGTCACGTGATAGGCTAGAAATTTAAGACAATCGCGAAGCGCAGCGTAGCGATTGTCTAGAAGCTTAGATTAAAACAAGTTTTAATCTAAGCTTACCTACTATAAAAAACTATTGGATAATTATTGTTTAATTCAAAAACAACCATATCCAACATATTTCATATTATATTGTTACAACTGTCAAATAGCCAATTATCAAGCCAAGGATAAGCTTCTTTTAAAACTTGTTTAAATGTTCACTTAAATTGTATTTAAGTGAACTTATTTAATTGTATTTAAGTGAACTTATTTAATTGTATCGTATGAGGGTGGATGAAGAAACAAATACCCGCCCGAGCCGACGACGCCGGCGCACCGCCAGTTCGCTTGTGACCACGGCCGCAGCATCGCGGCCGAAACGTCAAGCAGTAAGTAGATATGTACTTACTTACAAAATTAATCGTGTTTAGTCCCGTTAAAACAGTTTTAATGCAATGCAACGCGATAGTTTAAAGTCTTATCTTGTTTAAATGGTTAATCAGATAACGGATAAACATGCATAAATATAGAAAACACCCGGCACCGAAAGCAACTTAAATAAACAGTTTTTTCTAAATTGAACCAACCTGGAATGGAATCCGGTGGCACGACGCCAGAACCGGCCCGCTAGCAACTCATCCACGGTTGTAGTGGCGACCATGACATTTTTAACCGACTTCATACTTTTAATTTTACATACATACATACAATCACGACTATTATCCCCGAAGGGTTAGTCAGAGACTAGGCAAAGAGGACCGCAAAAGCAGTCCTCTGTCATAGTCTACTTTTCACCAAATAGCGACTGCACGCACATGTGCTCAGCGTGACAGTCGGTGAGCCCATCGCCGCTCTTTGCTGTTGATTGTATGTGGAGTATTTAGTCCGTTAATCGCTTTTTACGATAAGAGAGGAGGTGGTAGTATTCATTCGTTCACCGACACGGTTAATTTCTGTGCAGACAATCCTCGCTTCGTTGCGACAATCTCTGTAAAGTCAACTATTTGAATACGGCCCAGCCACGACCAGCTACGAGCCGTATAATAGCTAGCTACACGTTGCCCGCTGGTGTCACTAAATAATGAAGCCAAACGCGTCTAATTAAGCCCTCGATGCCCCTGATGAATTTGCATCCGTTTCGGGTGTAGTTGCAAAGCTAACAATAGCCATTTATTAATTTATTTAGATAACCTTATTATATCAGAATGGTGACGAAATCGTTAAAGTTCAGGTCAAGAGTACCCAAAGCCGACTTGCATGTTTGAAGAACGTTATGAGATTACTCTCTACGCTTCACTTACGTGTAAAAAGTCAAAAGTCAAAAGTCAAATTATTTATTCAATGTAAACCTTTACAGGCACTTATTGACATCAATACTAATAATAAATAAAATAATGGATGGTAACCCTATGTATGTACCGCGACGTATGGCAGCTCTAACAACATCATCAAGTCAAGTCAAGTCAAATTATTTATTCAATGTAACTATATACAGGCACTTATTGACGTCATTACTAATAATAATAAAAAAAACAAAACTAATAGTTAAGACTGAACAACTAATCTAACGAGCTATAGTCTGTGCCAGACAAATGCGCATCGCTACCCCCAGTACCACTGCACGCCGAAACAGAATCGCGTCTCTCTCGTGTAGCAAAGGATGTGTGTCAGAATCGCAGCTAGGGTTGCCAGGTTGCCAAACCTGTTAGCCGGACAGACCAGTCAGTCTGGCCGGACTGTAAAAAGCCTAACAAAGCCACAAGACGGACACCGTTCACTTTGGCCGGACACACAATCAAAAAGCCTAACTATGTCCGGCTTTATCCGGACGCTTGGCAATGCTAATCGTAGCAGATGTAAAGCTGTGGTCTCTACCTATCTCTACGGGAAACGGACGGAAATGATAAGTAAGTATGTAGCTATATATAAGGCTGTCAACAAAAACATGTGTGGGGGCGCCACCTACCGCATTACGCTGCACATAGTTCAACACGAAGCAAAAACCTTCACAACCGTGTAACAGATGGCGCCACAAACGTATACCAACGACGTCTATATACTGCGACGGTAAAATAGTATGGGAAGCCTGCATCGCGGTAGCGATGAATTCACCATCTCCTTTTCTATATATAGCACCTCCAACTAACATCCGTTGGACTTCCCCGAACTATATACTACACAGCTCGGAGGAAATCTTCCCTTTGGCTTTACTACAATGTGGCATCCTACCTACCATCCGCTCCCCACACATAAGGTACGGGCACATAGGAAGGCCCACCTTATTTAAAATCTCAATAATAAATCATGTTTTAAAGGTTTGACAAAAACAACTATTTGTAATAATGTAATGTTTAATAATCGTTCTAAAAATAATCAAAAAATTACAATTTTCTTACAAAAAACTATATTAAATAAGATTTTTTTAAAACACTGTAGTGTCATAGTTAAAGGCACAGTCCCTTACTAAAGCCCGATTATGACTAACTAAATCTACCTAATATTCCTAAAAAATAATTCACAAATCATGTTATGCAGTTTCAAATATAAGTTATTCAATCTATATTTTTAGATATAATAAAAAAATGCACACTGGGCCTTGACCCATGTACGAAAAACCAAAATATTCATAAAAGTAAAATTCTGCTCTAAATCAATAAAAAAACAATTATTTCTGATGACAAAATCGAAACTCTAGACACTATTAATTCAAGAATCTAAAATATTCAGTACTCATTTGTCACTCAAATTTTAAGTGGGTTTTACTAGAGCTATAGAATTAATTAAAAAAAAAGTAGAGTATCTACAGCATGTAAGTATACTGTCGCACTGCATTGCAAAAGCCTCCGTCATTGAAATCAAGTCATCGCCACAGCGAATGGGTAAGTTCAAGTACTAGCTTAATTGAAAAATACGAGCTGGTGATCACAATCCTGAGCTATGCATTGAAAAATCCGAAACACATACATACATATCGACGGTGGAAATTTCAAATGTCGTAAGGGACAAACCCCTACTTTTCAGTAGGACAAAAAACAAACTTCAACTTTTAAAAATTAATCATTATAGGTACTGGACTGAAATTTTCCAGCCAATATTTTTTAACATATTAAATTTGATATAAAATACTTTTCACCAATTAATCGACCCGGTGAAGGTCGTTCTATACTCGGATCTTAGACTACCCTATCTTCCCTCTCCTTACTTAAATAAGTTTTATTTGTACTGGCACCTCGAGACCAACCGTTAGGTTATGCAAGAAGTGCCAGGCGTCTCTGCGCCAGTAGAACACTCGCGCAGGAGACCATCTGCGTTAGGTCTTGACGCCATATCAGTGCCCGCCGCAGCGCGCTCTTCATTCGGTACTCATAAGACTAGTGTCTCGGGAGAGTCTCCCCGTGAACACGTGTAGTTCACTGCCTATTGTCCAGATAGGTACCTGGAGCTGTCGAGCTCGTACACTTCTCGTTGCACGAAGGGCACAACTCGCAGTTGCCACTGCTAGGGTCTTCGACTCTAAAGTCGACTCCCAAGTGTCCACCTTGGTAGCGGAGTAGTAAGCACACTCACTTCTCGGAACCCATCCAGGCGCCTAGCCAGTTCCCACGTCCTACGCGGCTGGCTGGACCGGAGGCTACGGCATCTAGGGGGCCGCCTCTACTAGTTATCCAGACTAGTACCGGAGATGTCAACACCAATGTCCAATGAGAACTACCGGACAAAGTTGCCAACTATAAGGGAAACTCACGTTCCCCGCAGGACTTTTCGCTTCTGGCCCCTCAGAGACCGCTACCAGGCCCCGCTCGCTGTGCGCGAGTTTGGAAGTCCTGGCACACAATACCAAGACAAACAAACATTCCCAAGCTCTACAGCTAATCACGAGCCACTACGAGTCCAACCCACGTCCGGATCCCGCCGGAGGCGCCGGTCAAGGCACAACCAGCGGGGGGCTTGAACCGGAACCCCGTAGTACCCCTGAAAACACAGCCGGACCCGTAGTTCCAGCTGCGATACCCTATCTATTGGGGTCAGTACCCTATCTTCCCGTGGGAGATACGGGATCCTCCCAATGAACGACAGGGCTAAACTCCGGCACCTAGTCCCCGGCGGCCCCGCTCGCCCTAAGTACGGCAACGGCCAAGGCAGTGACGGGGCAGGGGGTGCTATGAATCTCCGGCAGAGACCTGGCTACTGCCGACAACGAACTTTGACCCTGGCAACCTACAACACACGTACACTGCGTACCGATGAAAAGGTTTCCGAACTGGAGGAAGAATTGAGCAAGATACGGTGGGACATTGTGGTATTATCTGAGGTCCGAAGAGATAGGGAGGACTAGATAAACTTGAAGTCTGGTAACTTGCTCTATTTCCAGGAGGGCGAACATCTGTCCTAGGATGGTGTCGCGTTTATCGTTCACAGCTCTCTCGTGAACAACGTTGTCAAGACCGGAAGTGTGTCGTCGAGGGTAGCGTACCTCATACTTAGAATAACCAAACGGTATTCGTTAAAGGTTATACAGGTATACGCTCCGACTACGGCACACCCCGATGATTAGATGCAGGCTACGTATGAGGACATCTCTAGAGCCATACAAGTCTCCAAAACTTATTACACCGTTGTCATTAGACATTAACGCAAAATAGGGCAAACGAAGCGGCGATGAGCTGAAAGTAGGACGATTTGGTGTTGGAATTCGGAACCACCGGGGCCAACTGCTGGCGGACTTTCTGGAAAAGGAAGGACTCTTCATGATGAACTCGTTTTTTAAGAAAGCTGAACACAACAAGTGGGCCTGGCTAAGTCCCGATGGTGCAACAAAAAATGAGATCGACTTCATCATGTCGACGAGGAAGCAAATATTCAATGATGTCTCTGTGATCAACGCGTTCAAAACTGGCAGTGATCACCGGTTGGTAAGATGCACATTAAACATCAATATCAACCTGGAAAGACGTCAATTGATGAAGTTTACGCTCCGTCCTGCACCCGTCCAAATCCAAAACCCCGAAAGCTTCCACCTGGAACTACAAAATTGCTTCGAATGGCTGAAGGATTGCGTAGACGTGAACGGTTACAACAACAGGTTTGTGAAAACTGTCCATGCGGTTGGGTCTAAGTTCTTCAAAACTGGGAGAGGTCGAGAAGTTCTATGGACAGCTATACACATCAACGCGCCCACCTGTACAAAACTCAGCTACAGACCCCCTAGAGCTGAGCTAACCCGACACTACACCGAAAATATCCCGGACATCAGCCTGTACGAGATTGGTATGGCTCTCAATCAGCTGAGGAACAGCGAGACATTGAGAGCTAACGGAATTACGACTGACCTTCAAAAAGCAGGCGGAAGACCAGTACTCGCAGCTCTTCAGAGACACTATTTAATTCCGTCGTACTCGGAGGTAGAACGCCAGAAGCGTGGCATGAAAGTGTGGTTATGCTATTCTTTAAGAAGAACAACAAGACCGTTCTGATTGTGTACAGACTAATTTAAAATGTCGTAAAACGCGCTTAGTAACTATCAATTCATTTTCTGCCTTTCGTTTATTTGTAGTATCATTTTTTTTTGTATTTTTACAGTTCTTAATAACTAACAACTACAGAAACCCAGCATTACTTAGTTATATTTATAATGTAACGGACAAACATGTAATATTCGTTCTTCTTACGACAAAGTATATCAAAATATATTTTTATACCCAATGTCGTAAGTGACTTTGTGTAAAATCTCGTCGATACTTACGCCAAATTGTATTCTTAGTTTCACATTATTACTTTCCAAATTTTGTTGTAAAGGCATTCTATTTTTTTGTGTAAACTTTACGACGTACATTATTGTCACTTAAAGATCCTTAGGTACAACGTTCAGGAAACCTCAAAAACAATTACGATGACAAAATATGCCCTATACAACATGAGATTTTAATATTTTGTCACATACTACAAAATGATAATCGCCATAACTTCTAAACTGTAAGAGATAACAAAATTTGAAATAGACAGATCGATAGAGAATTAAATTTTAAGTATAATGGTGCATGGGTGCATCAAGTGTACTTACGACAAAATGTCCCTTACGACATTTGAAATTTCCACCGTCGATATAATCACGGCTATTATCCCGAAGGGTTAGTCAGAGACTAGGCAATGAGGACCGCAAAAGCAATCCTCTGCCATAGTCCACTTTTCACTAAATAGCGACTGCACATGTGCTCTGCGTGACAGGTGGTGAGCTCATCGCCGCTCTGTGCTGTTTGTGGTCTTTGGTCTGTTAGTCGCCTTTTACGACACATAAGGGTAGAGAGGGGGTGGTAGTATTCTTTCACCGCTAGGCGACACGGTTATCCGGAACACACTTCGCCCTAGACCTCCGGCAAGGTGGTGAGATATATTTTTAACTAGCAGCCCGCCCGCGGCTTCGTCTGCGTGAATAGCCTACAGGCAGGCGGGATACATCCCGCGACAAATTTATGTTTTGTTTTGTCGGGTCAATTAAGAAATTATTGTTTTTCTAAATTGTCTCGGGTCTGGGTGTTTTCTATTTATTTATTTATTTATTTTAATAATTATACAAGATTATTCCCAATTACATAATTAGTATATATATAATCTATGTATAATAAGTATGTATTTTAGTATTTTAAGTATGTTTATCCGTTATCTAGTAACCATTTAATGAGTTTTATTATAACGAAGTTTCTTTTGGGCTAGATAATTGGTGTGAGAGTGTAGAATTTTTTTTTTTTAATTTAAAAAAAATTCAGACGGCCCTTGTCCTGACAATTACGAACACAACAAAACAAGAATTAGCCAGATAGGTGCAGCCATTCTAAAGTGATGCGCGTACAAACATTTCGGCAATTGATTTTTTATCAATTTAGATTTATCTAATTTAAAATCAGACGCATATCAGCCAGATTGGACCACTGTGGCGGTGGACAGAACATGGTCGAAAAAAGAAAGGGACGCCTTAGCCCTGCATTTTGGGACAAAATAGGCTGACAACAACAACAATTTAAAATCGTCGTTAAAATCCTACCGTGTAACAAGGCAGCTAAAGCCTTGTTGGTTTTTGTGACCTCCTTTGTGAATGACATTCCTTTATACCTAGTTTTTAAATTTAAAATTCAAATCTTTACTTGCATTCTCTGCCTAGCCTCTGTTTTCATTATAGCTCTACTCCTTGGTGTAAAGGCAGTTCAGATTGATCCGCGGAGCTAGAACGAGCTCCTTCTAATTATTGTTTTCCTTCCTAATTATTGTTATTGCGAACAGTGCATTATTATAGGCAGGCATATAGGCAGTTCCAGGCATACGTCCTGATAATATTAATAAATTATTACCTAAACCTTTACCTAGTCGTGTGTGTGCTGACGCTTAACTTGTGCTTCATATAATAACTTACCATTTATTTAAAATAATATACGACTGAACTCATCGTGCTTTTATCTTCATTCTGCTCCTCTTCATCGTATCACGGTTCCTCCGCAACGTGACAACCGTGTGACGTGCCGGTGAAAGAATACTACCATCTACCCCCTCTCTTCCCTTGGGTGTCGTAAAAGATTTAAGACTGCACATACTTCTAACAGCATTGAGCGGCGTTGGGCTCACCACCCGTCACGCTGAGCACATGTGCAGTCGCTGTTTGGTGAGAAGTGGACTATGGTAGAGGACTGCTTTTGCTGTCCTCATTGCCTAGTCTCTGACTAACCCTTCGGGGATAATAGGCGTGATTATATGTATAAATAATTATAAATAAATAAATAGGCAAGCCTTTTATTTTTCTCATTTTACATGCAATTAATAGTACCTAATTAAACTTTAGAGCTTTATAATTTATAAGTATTATATATATATTATACTAGCGGCCGCTCGCGGTTTCACTCGCGTGGTTCCCGTTCCCGTGGGATTATCGGGATAAAAAGTATCCTATGTGTTAATCCAGGTTATAAACTATCTGTATGCCGAATTCCATCCAAATCCATTCAGTAGTTTTTACGTGAAAGAGTAACAAACATCCATCCATACTTACAAACTTTCGCGTTTATAATATTAGTAGGATTTTAACTATTACGTCTCTAATTACGTTATTATTATGATAATTTAACTCACTAAAAGATTGAGTTAAATTATCTTTTATTTGTTTAAGAATATATTTTTATATTATTTAATTTGATTTTTCATTTACTAAATTTTTTAAATAAAAAAAATATATTAGTGATTATATGTATGTAGGTATGTTGAAATCCATTAACCCGCATTGGGGTAGCGGGGTAGGTTATGGCCCATGTGGGAAGGCCAATGTCCAACAGTTGGACTTTGTACGCTGATGATGATACACTTGCACTTGTGTCGCTCTACAGTCACATTACAATTTAATAACGATGGTACTAGCGATTTAATACGTCGAAACAAAATGGATGTCCCTAATTAAAACCGCCCCCGGCGTTGTCTGCTCGTGACGAATTTATATCCGATTCCAATAGGAGAATTACATTAGTTAATATTCCCGTTAATAACATTATGAATAGCGGCTGGTAGTTAAATGGTCGGTAAATTTTAATTATGCGGTTTTATTACATTTCATATTTATTATGAAGAGCTTCTCTTGTTACTCTCGCAATGGCGAGTGAAAGGATGGGTGACCATTTTAATTCGGTTGTTATGATATACCTTTCGTTGAATGAAATATAATATGTATATCTCAACTCGTATTGATTTAGTATTGATAATTTTATTGGGACTATTTTAGTTAGATATTAATTAATTTGGTAGTTGATTGCTTTTTTTTTAAATGTCGTTCCTTACGATTTATAACCTTTATCCCTAAAAAGTTAAAGACTATGAATATGTTGACTAAAGTTAGCTCAAAGAATTTCAATGGTCGACCCATTGCTACTGCAAGAAGGAGACCTCTGCTGGCCCCATTAAGATAATATAAGATGATGACTAAGACTTGCATTTGGCAAGACAAAAATGTTTTTCCTTGGCATACTGTTAGGCCTTATTTCGCTCTTGACGCATAATGCCCAATTTTATGGACGCAAAACGCCCTAGACGCAAAACGTCTTAGTCGCAAAACACCTTAGACGCCAATTGTTCTATACGCAAAACGCCTAGACGCAAAACGCCCTAGTCGCAAAATGTCTTAGACGCAAAATGCTTTAGACGGTCTGTTCCCGCCAAAGCCGGGACGGCCATTCAAACCATACCGCCATCTGTATGGCGGTTGACTCAGCGGTTGTTGACGACCGCGTCCGCCTGTCTGCCGCGGCGCCACCGCTGCGCGACCCGCCGCCGCTAGCTTCGTGAGCCGAGCGGGCGACTCGTGTGTCTGCTAGCTAACGCGAGACGCCCACAAAATACGCGCGCTGGTATCTGCCCTTATTATAGTGACTCCTGAACCTAATGTGAAGAGACCGCCTAAATGCCTATTGTGTAGTGTAGTGACTGTGCGCCAGGAAACCAACCTACCTCGCCGCCCGTGGTCAGCTCGCCCCCCCGGTTCCTGTGACTCATCATCCCTGTAAGTACTTTATTCCCTTATACCTCCTGCCTAACCCTTATTTCGCCGCTGTTACTGCGAACGCCTTTCGCCGTAACATTCTGGTCATCTTCGAACCGGTAATATTAATGCCGGCGACCTTCCCGTAACAAGTTTTCTTTTACCATTTCACCATAACTTGGTCTCACGTTCCATCAGCTCCTTTAATTACAGTCCACTAAAAAATAATTGTTTCCGCCCATAATCTAATTTGTGCCATCATTTCTAAATTCGTTTGTTCACATAACTTTACCCTGTCCCAATAAAAATTTGGTGAGGTAGTTATGAATCATTTGTGTTAGTATAGCTGGCCAACGTACACTTATATTATTTTATTTTTATTGTTGATTTTGTGTATGCATCCAATTGTCTGATCACAAATCGAAAGTGTGATGCAATGATGTAATGTTGTTGTAATCTGAGCGGGCTTGTGTGTGTACCCAAACGATTTTTGCCTAACGATACGTTGTTCATACTCCTAACGGTGACTTAATTAGTAGTTAAATTATTACGTTACGTAGGGTAATATGACGAGAGATTTATTTTCCCGTTTTATTTTGTAATGAAATTTTTATGTTCGTGTCGTGTTAAATCGGCTCAGATCTCGTGCATGCTCACCACGCGTGTCAAGTAGCGTGCTTTATTTTTCGCTAGTATTAATTTTATATTTTTTTTTGGTTTTAATTTTTGCCTTGGCAATCGGCTCATTCTTGTGCGTGCTCACCACAAGAGCATAGTACTTCTACACACGTTCACACGTTTGCCCATTTGTGGGACGCAGACAGAGTGTCCCAACCTTTTTAGTTAAGTTTTTATTATTAGTTTATTTTTTTTTTTTTTTGTTTGCGACTGACTCATTCTTCGCGCTAGTGTCGGCAACAGGTCTGCCCGACTGTGAGCGCCTTGCCCAACAGTGGGCTACGGATAACGTGATTTTTTTGTTTTTGTTGTTTTGTTTGCTTTTTGTTTTGCGGTCGGCTAATGTTACGTACGCGCGTTCAATAAGCATACATACACATACACAGACATACACATACACACGCGTTTGCACCACCCGTGGGCCATATACAAGGCGTCCCAACTTAGTTTTGCTCTCTTTATTGTTGCGTTAATTTTAGCCCATTTGCCCTTACCTTAGTAAACAAATACATCCAGCCCAACTATAGAATATATATTTTTTTTATTTTTTCTTGTCTCCTTTTATTCATCGCGATGCCGACCAAGTCACAAGCCGCGATTTTTAGGGAGGCCGCCAAAGCAATACACCAACTACTAGAGGTGGGATCACTGATCATTGCTGGCGACACCAAACATTCCATAACGGAATTTAACGTGCGTTTCGCACAGATACAGGGCATAAAGGAGAAGCTGGACTCAGTGTACTACAACATTCTCGACGAAGAGAACTTAGACGAGGGGGTTGAAAGGACATACACTGAGAACCACACAAAAGCCTCCGGGGCATACCTGGGGATACTTGTGGCGAGGGAGGAAATCTCACCCTCTTCCACGTCGTCCCCAACCCATAGCGCTCAGCCCAGTTTCGGCGTCAATACGCCCACAGCCGTCCTCCCCAAGATAGCGCTGCCCAGGTTCAGCTCAAAAGTGGAGGACTGGCCTTCCTTCATTGCGCTGTTTAGGAGTTTGACTGACGACATGGCGACCCTGTCGGACGCAGTCAAGCTCCACTACCTGTTCTCAAGTCTCAGCGGTGAGGCATTAAGCATGGTGTCCCACCTAAAGGTCACCAATGAAAATTTTGCCGTGGCCATGGACATCCTTACCAAGCGGTACGAGAACCGCCGGGTTCTCATCGATAGTTTCGTCGACATAATCCTGGGGCTGCCGAGCATCCACACGCGCTCTAACATACGCACACTTTTCCTCACTCCGCTGGTGTCCGCCCAGTGTGCCCTTAGTAATTTAGATCTGCCCATAGGAGACGACTACGTGTTTGTGTCGATAGTGGTGCGAAAGCTTAAGGGTGAGCTCCGCACGTTATTTGAACGCAGACACGGGTCTAGCAGCACCCTGCCCACGTTGAGTGACCTCATCTCCTACCTCGAGGAGCACGCGCGCTGTGTGGAGACAGAGTTCTCCAACATAGCCCAGCCGCAGCCCATTCACGCCCTGCCCGGCCCTTCTCGTAGCCGCGCGCCTCCACAGTTGCCCCATCGCACTTATGCTCAGATGGCTCAGCAACAACCCGACCATTACCGTGGCCGCTCCTCAGCTCCATCGCCTCACCGCGCCTACGATCAGCCTACTCACCAACCGTCACGCCCAGCGCAGCAAATGCGTCACCGCCCATCCACCTCCCCGGCTCGCAGTCAGCTCTTCCCCGTCTACTCGGCCTTCCAGCAAAGCTGCTCCTCATCATCGTCCTCGTCCTCTTCCTCACGCTCGACGTCCTACTGTCCCTATTGTGCCACTAGGGGACATACGCTCATGACGTGCAGATGGTACAATGCCCAGCCAACACAGGGCCGTTGGGACTTTGTACAGGCACGCGAGCGCTGCCAGCGTTGTCTCGGCCGTCACTACGAGAGCGAGTGCAGGTCAAGGGGGGCATGCAAGAACTGTGGGAGCACGAACTACCACACGTCCCTCCATCGACCAGACGGCCCAACGCACTCAGCTCATTCGTCGTCTGTACATGTCCCCCACCACAGCTGACAGAGCACTCGAGGGAGCGTCCCAGACACAGCAGGCGGCACGAACCCGCACAGGCTAAACAGGTGCGACCCAGCTCTGCTCACAGAGCCAGCCCGCCCAGGTCCGGTTCGCCAGGTAGGCCCCGCGAACGCCGCCAGCAATTATGACTCCCTACTATCACAGAGCACCCTAGCGAAGAGGTAGATTTAGCCCATGCCCAGTCAACCCATGCCCACACAGCTGATACATACTCAGCTCATACAATTTCAGCTGATACCCAATCAGCTCACTCACCTTCTGTGCCCACTGGCACACCCATTTTGTTGCCAACCGTCTCACTAAGAGTCGCGGACGTACATGGCCATCTTCACACAGCCAGAGCTTTATTGGACTGTGGCAGTATGCTGACGTTAATAACGTCACGCATGGCACGACTTTTGAACCTGCCATCAAAACCCACTTCTTTAAAAATTACAGGAGTTGGGAATCAGCACAAACATGAGTCAAAGGCGGCAATAACAATAGTATGCCGACCCACTCACAATGATACTCCTACAATTACTGCCACAGCTCACATTTTAAAAAACGTCACTGGCTACCTTCCCTTAGAGAAGGTACCAAACATTTCCCACGTACTAGGCCAGCCACCCGTGCCATTGGCTGACCAGCTTTACCACACACCAGCCCCGATCGACCTCTTATTGGGGTCGGACGTTCTTGGCCAAGTGTTGGACGGGACTAAGGTCTCGTTGGGCCCGGGCAAGCCCATAGCCTTCGGCACGATTTTCGACTTCGCGTTGATAGGACCCATTGAGGACTTGTATGCGCAGCCGGCGCAGCAGGTTAACTCAGCTCACGTCGTCAGCTCACAACCAGACTCAGCTGAATCAGCCCAGGACATACGTCAGAGTCTGGAAAGGTTCTGGGAGTCTGAGGAGCCCCTCCCTCAATCTCACACTCATAATGATCCCCTGGAGGAACAATGCGAGGAAATCTTCCGCTCTACCACTACACGCGATCCCTCAGGCAGATATACGGTCGCTCTGCCCTTTCTAAAGGACGCCCCTCAACTAGGTAAAACTCACCCTATCGCATTACGCAGATTCCTCAATATTGAGAAGAAGCTAATGGCGAACCCGTCTCTGCGTTCTAAATACGTCGACTTTATGGCCGAATACATCGACTTAGGGCACATGGCTCCCTGTCACCCAAATACATTCGCCCATAAACCTCACTTCTACATCCCTCACCATGGCGTACCTATTTAAGTCAGGGTCGGACAAGCTGCGCATTGTTTTTGATGGTAGCTGCAAAAGCTCCAATGGTGTCAGCATAAATGAATGCCTACACACAGGCCCCGCCCTTCAACAGGACATTGTGGACATCATCATGTCCTTCAGAACGCATCCAGTCGTTTTCAGCACTGACATCCAGAGGATGTTCAGAAATGTGCTGGTTGCCCCAGACCAGAGACGGTATCAGCTGATACTATGGCGGTCCTCACCAGATCACCCTCTGCTCACCTACGCCCTCAATACAGTCACGTACGGCTTAAGATCAAGCCCATATCATGCAATCCGCACTCTGCTCCAGCTGGCTGATGATGAAGGCCATCGCTACCCTGGAGCCGCTCAGGTTCTTCGCAAGTCTATCTTCGTTGATGACATCTTGTGTGGTCATGACACGGTTGAATCCGCCCAAGCACTTCAGGACGAGTTGATAAGTCTGCTAGACCTGGGCGGCTTTCAGCTCAGTAAGTGGACATCTAACTCGCCTAGGCTGCTCGAGAGATTTCCCGACAACCAATGCGACATGCCCAAGGACTTCGACATGAACCCAGAGTCCACGTCCATTAAGGTCTTGGGTATACAGTGGAGCCCTCAGTCAGACGAGTTCACCTACCGCATCTCTCTGCCCCCCATCACACATGTCACAAAGCGGTCTATTTTAAGTACCGTAGCCTCACTTTATGACCCAAACGGCTGGGTTTCTCCCGTTATCTTCCGCGCAAAGCTGCTGCTTCAGCAATTGTGGCTACTGAAGCTGGAATGGGATGAGCCCACTCCCTCTGAAGTACAAACGGAGTGGCACCACATCTCAGAGGATCTGCCGCTGTTGTCTAGCATTCGCTTCCCTCGGCACGTTTGTGCAAACAAAGGCTCAGCTGCATACTCGCTTCACGGGTTTGCAGATACCTCTGAGGCCGGGTTTGCCGCCGTTGTTTATCTCCATGAGCTCAATGCCTCCGGAGATACTTTAGTACACTTGATTGTCGCCAAGTCGCGAGTCGCACCAATCAAGAATCGCCTCATAATCCCCAAGTTAGAGTTGTCGGCCGCCACCCTACTCTCCCAGCTCATGATCCGTGTGTCGGTTCAGTTATCGGCCCATATCAGTATACAACAACACATATGTTGGTCAGACAGTACGATAGTCCTGGCCTGGCTCAATACACCGCCTCACCGTCTTCAACCCTTTGAAGCCAACAGGGTAGTCAAAATCAACTCAGGCTCACCGGAATGTACCTGGCGACACGTACCTTCCGAGCTCAACCCGGCAGATTGCGCAAGCAGAGGGATGTCTGCGCAATCCCTGTCAGCCCACGACCTATGGTGGTCTCCCACGTGGCTTGGACAGCCTTCTGAGTCTTGGCCTGCGATGCTCTTAGCTCTGGGCCATCACGCCCTGCCCGGCCTTAAGCCCAAACACGTCCCGTCACTGGTCACAGTGCCCGGTCTTGACTTTGATCTGCTCACTCGGTTCAGTTCACTAGACAAGCTCGTCGGAGTGACAGCTTGTCTAAAACGCTTTCTGCACAACTGCAGACACCACCCAGATTCGCGACGCTCAGGCCCCTTGTACGTCAGTGAACGAAGAGAGGCCCTACTTTACTGGGTGCGCAGTGTTCAGCACAATGAATTTGCAGAGGACATCCACCGCCTTCAAACTGGCAAAATCTGCTCCGTCAGACTCCAGCGGCTGTCACCTCTCATTAAAGATGAGCTCCTTAGAGTTGGTGGACGACTGTCCCATGCGTCTATCCGATATGACGCGCAGCATCCGCTCATACTTCCCAGCTCTAGCCCACTTGTAGACCTGATCATTGACCACTACCACAAAATACACTGCCACCCTGGCGCTGACACCTTACACGCAATCCTACGCCAACAATTTTGGATATTGTCCGCGCGCCGTATTATTAGACACCGAGTCTTTAAATGCATTAGATGCTTTCGATGCCGGGCCCAGCCGCAAGCGCCCTTCATGGCCGACCTGCCAGCCGATAGAGTTACGCCTCAGCCAGTATTTAGTCAAGTCACGACCGATTTTGCCGGCCCATTCCTCGTTAAACCTAGTACCCTACGTAATGTTAAACTCTTAAAAGCGTACTTTTGTATATTCGTGTGCCTCTCGACTAAGGCGGTTCATTTGGAACCGGTCTCGGACCTCAGCACGGAAGCGTTCCTCGCGGCATTACAGCGTTTTATAGCACGCCGCGGTGCCCCGGTTCTCATCCGCTCGGACTGCGGTACAAATTATGTAGGCGCTAAAAATCAGCTCATCGAAGTACAAAACTTTCTTGCCTTAAACAATGACACGATTGCGCACAAGCTCGCTGGTCAGCACATTGCTTGGTTGTTGAACGTCCCTAAGGGACCATGGTTCGGTGCGTTACATGAGATCAACGTAAAATCAACAAAGCAACTTTTATATCGCGTAATTGGCGAACAACACCTCACATTCGAGGAATTCTCCACACTTTTAGCTCGAATTGAAGCGGTCCTCAACTCAAGACCTCTCTGCCCACTTTCGTCTGATCCCTCAGACTTTGAGCCGCTTACAGCCGGACATTTCCTCATAGGCCGCCCACTAACGGCCCTTCCCGAACTATCCGTGGAAGATAGGCCGATCTCCACACGTAGGCGATTCCAGATGGTACAGGCCCTTTCCCAGCGCTTCTGGACGCTGTGGACCCAGTCCTACCTTCATACCCTCCAAACCCGCTCCAAATGGTTGTCCCCATCCTCCCCTCCCCGAGTTGGCGAGCTCGTCCTCATCAAGGAGGACAACCTGCCTGCCCTCCAATGGAGACTGGGGCGCATTGCTCGCACCCTGCCTGGGAAGGATGGCGTCGTGCGGGTGGTAGACCTGGACACCACGAATGGACATCTTCGGAGGCCTGTATTCCGGATCGCCAGGCTCCTAGTGGATGAGCCCCCCCTGGCCCCCGGAGGATGTTCCCGCCAAAGCCGGGACGGCCATTCAAACCATACCGCCATCTGTATGGCGGTTGACTCAGCGGTTGTTGACGACCGCGTCCGCCTGTCTGCCGCGGCGCCACCGCTGCGCGACCCGCCGCCGCTAGCTTCGTGAGCCGAGCGGGCGACACGTGTGTCTGCTAGCTAACGCGAGACGCCCACAAAATACGCGCGCTGGTATCTGCCCTTATTATAGTGACTCCTGAACCTAATGTGAAGAGACCGCCTAAATGCCTATTGTGTAGTGTAGTGACTGTGCGCCAGGAAACCAACCTACCTCGCCGCCCGTGGTCAGCTCGCCCCCCCGGTTCCTGTGACTCAACATCCCTGTAAGTACTTTATTCCCTTATACCTCCTGCCTAACCCTTATTTCGCCGCTGTTACTGCGAACGCCTTTCGCCGTAACACGGTCCTAGATGCAAAATACCTTAGACGCGAAACGCCCTAGTCGCAAAATGCCCTAGACGCAAAATGGGGTTGTTCCGTATTCAACCCACATGAACTCAACCCACTAACTAATTTTTCCTTACTCAACCCATTTCTATTCCTTACTCAACCCACAGCAATATTTTAATTTTTAATTCCTTACTCAACCCACATGTATTCCTTACTCAACCCACATCGAAATTATAAAGAAAACTCCTGTTTGTGGGTACGGTCTGACCAAAAACTAATAGTGCCTGTTACTATTTTGTTTTTAATACATTAATTTCGGTTTATAAAATAGATCATGTATGTACTATATTCCGCTATGAAATGAAACTTCCAAAAGTGGGACATAATCATATAATTATTATAAAAATCAACAAAATTTGTATAAAATCAACCTTATATAAATCAACAAAAATAAAATGAAATAAGCAAAACCCACGGACACCTTTTGTGAACATAAATGCATACAGGCAATTTTTTCATAAAAATTGAGCGCGGGTTGTTTCTAATAATAAAATATAAAATTAACTTTGATTATTACAAACATAAATTTAAGACTTAGTCTAAGACAAAGAGTAAAATCATTATCAAGCCGTGTACATAAAAAATCACAGATTAAGACTAAGACTAATGATATGTCAAATAAATAAAGATCATTTTAGTCTTTTATGATCTTATGTTATAAATCTAGTAGGTAGGTACAATTAAAAAACATTTTTTGTCTTTTTAAGTGAACGAACGGATACAACTTTTGGGTGTACGTACATATTACAATTTAGCCCGGTACATAAAAGAGATCATAATTATCATTATATAATTTTGTTATGAAATAAAGTTTCTAAAAGTAGTACATAATTATACTATTATAAAAGTCAACAATATTTGTTTGAAAAAGTTAAGTATGCAAAACTATAGTTCTGTCGGTTAGGTTAAGCTACAAAAGCTACCTACTCTGAAATTTACTGCAACTAAAAAAGGAGATCGCGAAATTCATCTACTTAATAATAAATTATAGGAACATAAATAAAGCTTTCGCTAAAATATGCGGCCCTAAAATTAGCTGCTACTGAATAATGCGTTCGCGAAATTCATCTAACAAATCAGGAGTAACTGATTAAGTGACCATCTTAAGGTTTGCCCTTTCAGAACAAACAAACAAAAAAAATATAGCTATCTCTATCACCATTGTTTAATACTAGAACCGAAGATGAAAGAAAGATAATGCTATTTTACTCTTACTCTTTACCTATCCAGAGACCTTTAGGGGTTAACCCCTTGAGCACCGTAAAACCAGACACAATAGAAAATCGATTGTCTCGCGACCGCCGGCGGTCTTATGATCTTTGACCTATTAAGGTCCATAACAATTGATTTAACTTTTATTATTATTTTTGGAGAGTGCGCCGCATATTCGGGTGAGTGGTAACAATAGAACACCGGCAAGTTCTAAGAACTTAAATTATAAGGGACACAATTTTACTTCATTGTTGATTTTTATAAAATCAAAATCAAAATATCTTTATTCAGTAAGTTTAAAATAAGCATTTTGAATCGTCTAAATTTATTTTTTTATGGATGGAGGGATAGGCATAGGAACCCACCCACCCACCCCGCCCATTCAGGAAGTCTTTTAGCTGTGGAGAAGAACGGGCACAAGAAACTCCACAGCTTTAAAATAATATAGAAGTATCTACACTTACAAAACTATAATAATAACTATATGATTTGTCCCACTTTTATAACAATTGATTTAACTATTAATATTATTTTGGAGAGTAGGTACACCGCTTATTCAGGTGAGTGGTAACAATAAACACCGGCAAGTTCTAAGAGCTTAATTTAAAAGAAATATTTTAACTATATTGTTGATATTTATAATAATATATGGTTATGTCCCACTTTTGGAAGTTTTATTTCATTTCATAGCGGAATATAGTACATGTACATGATCTATTTTATGAACCGTAATTAATGTATTAAAAACAAAATAGTAACAGGCACTATTCGTTTTTGGTCAGAACGTACCCACAAACAGGAGTTTTCATTATAATTTCGATGTGGGTTGAGTAAGGAATTAAAAATTAAAATATTGCTGTGGGTTGAGTAAGGAAAAATTAATTAGTGGGTTGAGTTCATGTGGGTTGAATACGGAACAACCCGCAAAATGTCCTTTCCGATGCATATAAAAATAAAATAACTACCTGCGGGTATATCGGCTAAAAAATATGCATATGGACATGGGCTTCATTTAACATTTGAAGCCTATATTTTGCCCTTATATGGGCATATTATGGGCTTCAAATGTCAACCGAAGCCCATGGCCATATTCATATTTTTTAGCCGATAGGGTAGCTGGTCGTAATAATGTTACACCGTTTTCATAAAAACATTTATCGTTCTTCGCGTATCAGATTTCAAAACTTATTTAACCCAAAAAAGGGTTAATCACAAACTAGGAATAAGGACCAAAAGCAGTCCACTGCCACAGTCCACGTGACGATATATAACAACTGCTCATGTGCTCAGCATGAAAGGTGGTGAGTCCATCGCCGCTCTATGCTGTTGGAGTATGTGCAGTCGCTTTTACCCAATGGAAGAGATGGGTAATATAAAGCAATAATAAATATAAAAAAATGACAACCGTGTTGCGTAGCGGTAAAAGAATACTACCACCCCCTCTCTTCCCTTGGGTGTCGTAAAAGGCGACTAACGGACTAAAGACTGCACATACATCCAATGCATATAGAGCGGCGATGGACTCACTACCTGTCACGCTGAGCACATGTGCAGTCGCTATTTGATGAAAGTGGACTATGGCAGAGGACTGCTTTTGCGGTCCTCATTGCCTAGTCTCTGACTAACCCTTCGGGGATAATAGTCGTGATTATATGTATGTATGTAAGATGACATAAAATATAATATTTATTAATTTATTAATAAATATTATATTTTATGTCATCTTGCATACATACATATTTAATTAGGCCCAAACAATAATTGTTGCTCCTAATAATTTTGCTACGCCATCCATTCGTAAGCCTGAATGGAAACCTTGTTTGTACTAAGAAGAATCGGCAATGTAATTGTGTACTACACTGCCCCAATTCTCAATCTCTGCGACCAAAACTCCAGAAGTTTCCAATGACTGCACTGATAAGAGTTGAAACAATGAGCATAAAACACCACAAATACTTAACATCGGCATAGTTAAAACAACGGGCGCCCTCTTATTATGTAGATCAAAACAAATGATTTCATTTGTCGCTAAATATATTCCACTCATTTTAGCAAGGGTTTCGGTAAACGGCACGGAAAAATTTCGCCTCGGCCCCGGAAAAGGACGGCAGTATTAACGGCGTACGTGCGAGGGGGTCAGTATTATTTCGTGCATTTGTCTCTTGAATAGAGGAGAAAGGAGGTTGTGATTCTCTTATTGATGTCATACATTCTCTTAATGTGTAGCAGATGTGATCGTGGAGCGATTCTCTGGGCGGCAGTTTGTTAAACGATAAAGGAACGTGCGATACTGACAATTTGATAGTGTTATAAATGGTTGTTTTAAAAAGAATCATGGAAATAATCAGACTACTTATTAGTGTTGTACCAGACTACTTTCACTAAGGCCTCCATAGCTGTTGTCAAGTCATCGCTACACGGCTATTTTAATTGTCAGTTGTAACAATAGGAAATATATCGGAAATGGTAGTTTATGACTACTATTTGGTAATTAGGGGCCGTCCATTAATCACGTGAGGCTCGAAAGGGAGGGAGGGTTTGGCAAAAATCACGAAATATCACAAGGGGGGAGGGGGGTGTAGAAAAATATCACGTGGATTTATTTTTTAGTCAAACGCGCGTATTCTAAACCGAAGTGGCGTGTAGTGTGATCTTGACTCGCCGTAAAAAAAACAACCTGCAACCTTTTCTGTCTAGACATTTTTGTGTGACGTGATGTTTTTTTCAGCATATTTTAACCCCCCCTCCCCCTTGCTGATATGTGGTGAGGTTTAAGTCTAACAACCCCCCCCCACCCAAAATCACGTGTATTTTTAGTACTTACCTACAAAAAATCTTATAATTTTTTTACAAGCTTTTATTTAACTATGTTCGGGTGGAATTTTGCAACTCAATTTTGAAGCAAATATCTTCAACCGATTGAGCTGAAATTTTGCATACATGTGTAAATCGTGTGACAATGCAATATTATGATAACATGGTGCTGATCTGATAATGGAGCTGGAAGGTGGCCATAGGAACTTTATAATGAAACGACACAACCTCATCGAGTTTGGGCTCGTTTGAATCGTCTTGACTAGTAGTTTGTCTTTCAATGGTAACCAGGGTCTGATGATGGAGCTGGAAGGTGGTCATAGGAACTCTGCAATGAAACAACGCAACCCCATCGAGATTCGCCTCGTTTCATTCATCTTGACTTTGTTTTTGAATGGTTACCAGGGTCTGATCTGATGATGGAACTGGAAGGTGGTCATAGGAACTACGTAAAGAAACGACGCAACCCCATCAGGTCTCAGCTCGTTTTTTCGACTTGACGAGTAGGTACTTTAGTGCTAGATGATAACCAGGGTCTGTTGATGGAGCTGGAAGGTGGCCATAGTAACTCAGTAATTAAGCAACACAACCGCGTCGAGTTTAATTCGTCTTAATGGGTAGACCGTTTTTGATGGGTGGTGAGTGGTGGTTTGGTAGACGTGAATAAATTCTGTAAACCTACACGTTCAGTGAGAAGAACAGATAAAAAGCGTGTCCAGGGATAACTAAAAAGTAAAAAATAAATCAAAAGTTAAAAAACTTTTTTAAAAAACAAGCATATTATTTAGAAAAAAACTTTTACTAACAACTTCTAACGCCATTACTCAATTTATATTATATAAAAGGTTGTCGCGAGATTAACTATATAATTAAGTGCTATATACTTATGTTTAAATAAACAAGTAAATTAAATACCTTGATGTTATTGATTGTAACTATAAAAAATTTCAATTTAAGAAAATACGAGTACTTAAATCCCGCGACAACCTTTTAAGAAAAGTTTTTTTTTTTCTTTTTAGCGCACTTAAATAAAAGCAAAATGCTCAAGGAAAAAATTTTGAATGGTACCTAACTATTTTATTTTTTGCTTTTTTTAGACCAATCTGTTTTCATCATCAGCCTATAACGTCCCACTACTGGGTACAGGCCTCCCACGTGGACAATAGCACGTGGGGATATTGGGCCATAACCCACCACGCTGGCCCAATGCGGGTTGGTGGGTTTTAACGACTGCCGTCTTACGACAACAACCGGGACCAACGGTAAACCGTTGGTGCCTTCCAAAGCACGGAGGAAGCAATCTGTTTTAACTTTTTAGTAACTTTTATGTTTTAGTTATATTTTTGGATTTTACTTTATTTTAATTTTAATAACGCACAATGTTTCTTATAGCATGCTGTGCATGTCTGTAATTGATATAAACATTAGGATAATATTATTGTTATTATATCCTTTATTGTACAGAAAGACATTAACAAAAGTGACAAGAGACATTGTACGCAAAGGTGTGGACTTATCTCTAAAAGAGATCTCTTCCAGTCAACCCAGAGAGTGTGCGAGAAAATGTTAGAGGGGTGACACAAAGTGCAACAAAAAAAAAGACAAAATTACCTAGACCTATAAATATATTATTATAGAATATGTAATACTAATACTATACTGGCACACAAATTAAACAACTGCACAAATAAAATAAAAATAAAATACATAACAAAAAAAAACTTACATAATATATGTACTTATATAATATATATAAATAATAATATAATAGGTATGTATATAATATATATGATCATGTTATAGGTACTATTTGTCTAAGAAAGTGCTCTTTAAGCTTAATTTTAAAGGAGTTTATAGAAGGACAATCTTGAATGGATTTGGGTAGTCTATTCCATAGCTGTGCGGCTTTTACAGTAAATGAATGGAGGGAAAAGTTGGTATTGCTGGTCGGCAGTTCAAGCACCTTAGTGATATACGACCGCCGCCCGCGGGAAGGGATGGGGAGATAGCGGAACCGGGAACGAAGATAGTTAGGAGAGTTAGGGTCATTAAGGATTTTGAATAAGGTGCAAAGAATGTGCATGTCACGACGATCACGAATTGGGAGCCACTTTAACTCCGCGCGAAAGTGTGACACGTGATCATACTTACGCTGGCCGTAGATGAAGCGAATGGCCAGATTTTGCAGACGCTCTAGTTTATTAAGCTGTTCTTGAGTTACATCTAAATAGCAGACGTCGGCGTAGTGGAGAAGAGGGAGCAGAAGGGATTGCGCAAGCATAATTTTGGATTCATAATGTGGCGACCAAGCCATATTGCAGTCCATAGCTAACCCTAAATTTTTAACTTAACTTAATATCTTATCATGTAATTGTAAATGCTTGTGTTTATATTGTTGATGTGCCTAATAAATAAATAAATAAATAAATAAATAAATAAAGCTTGTTTTATAAAAAGGTTTTTTACTTTTAATTTTAAGAATATTATCTTTAAAGACAGGTATAAAGTTTAATCTAATTTTATTCCAGAAAATTAAGGATCATGATAAAAATGTCTAGACAGAAAAGGTTGCAGGTTGTTTTTTTACGGCGAGTCAAGATCACACTACACGCCACTTTCGGTTTAGAAATCGCGCGTTTGACTAAAAAATAAATCCACGTGATATTTTTCTACCCCCCCTTGTGATATTTCGTGGTTTTTGTCAAACCTCCTCCCCCCCTTTCGAGCCTCACGTGATTAATGGACGGCCCCTAATTACCAAATAGTTTTTTTACATAATTTTTAAAAATTTTGTTTTTACAATATAAATTTGCGTTTTTTATGTGGGGATTACAAGACCCGAAACACACTGGCCATATTGGAATTAAATTGCGTGGAAATTGATTGAGCAAATTATTATCGAGATGGCGTTCCGGAATTATCTTTACTTATCCCAATATCGATACATATTAATCGCATTGGAATTGTATTGATATTGAGTTTGCGTTCAAGAGTAACCCCCATGGTAATGCATCCCGGAACCTTCGGATATCGACTTATTGGTGTTGCCATTATAATAATTTAATATATTATTGTAACGTTATTGTGCTGAGAGTCTCTAACTTCACACTTCCTTAGACAGCATCTGGTTTAAGTCAGTTATAATTAAGTCTTCGTGTTCAAATTAGAGGGAAGAAGTGCAGGGGTATTATCTTTTAATATTATCACTCTGATCTCTTATTATCTTGTACTAATAAACCATTAAAATTGTATGTCTTAATAGTTTCTGAAATTCCGGATGACAAAAGATCGCGTGGCGTTAAAGAAAAAAGGCCTTTACCAAACAATGGGTATTACCGGCTGAGACATAGATAGATTGGACCTTATCTACACGTTAACACTACGTATTATTTAGCTAAACATTGTTTTGCCTACGAATTACGAAGGTAGCGGCCAAAGGATCGAAAATAAACTGATTTATGAATTGAATTTTTTAAAAGAGAAGAACAATGTTAATTATTACAAATTAGACTATGCTAAGCTTGGACGAAGTATGTACCAAGAATGATGAAATTAGCTTGCGGTGGCGGCGGCAAAGTAGATAACACGAGGTGTCGACGCAGCATTCACGCAGCGGCAGCCCTAGGCTTCCTACTGATGATTCAGCATGTCGCAATTACCTGTATTGTAATTATGTAAAATATTCCCTATGCCCGGCGTCAGCGATGTGCTGGTAGTAATGTCATGTAACATACGTCACACAAACGTCATTTTGAATTTGAGCAAAAGAGACAAAACAATTTTTAACTTAATAATGCTTAAATTGTGTTTTTATGTAAAGCCGCTGTTCTAATCTAACTTTGACATTAGCCAATGTTCAAACTGACCAAATTTAAAAAAGGGAACCAATTGCAAATTTAAACTTTAATAAAATAATGTGTTCAATAACAATGTCCTCAATTAAATAACGCCATCTATGCGGAGCCAGACGAACTAAGCAGAGCCCTCGGTCTAGGCCTCCACACTTAAGACACTCGAATTAATGACGTTGCTGAGGGCCGTTCAGATAATTGACAAGTTTTGCTGTGTCGCCTTTCTTGAGACCTATCGGGCTGGCGCGATTGGGACTAAATCGTGACTGCGATAAAAAATACTATAAAAATTCTCTATTTTTTAAATTGTTCGTCGTCGTGCTTTGATTTTTATGTAGCCTTTTGTCTATTGAAAACAACATTTATAATTACTAATAAAATCCTTTTTCAAATTACCTGAACCAAGTTCTTTCTTCCGAAAGTTAACAGTCATCATTGCCACTACAAAGGCTTCGAAACAGCTTAGCTTACTTAACCTATGATGTTATTCTTTTATACATCTTTTTTCTTGTAGATTGCTCCTGTTATCCAAGATTCGACCAGACCGACCACATCGGTGACGTTCTCGTGAAAGGTGAGAGTTAAGAGTACCTTTACCTAGCCCATGAGAATAAAGAAATGAGCCTTAAAGAAGCAATAAAACTGTATCTTGATCATAACATAGGAAGCTGTGTTATTTTTCAGGCGGTACTTGTATGAAAAAGGTCGTCTGCCCAGAAGTAGACTGAATGGCGACCACCCTGAAGGATCTATCATCATCATCATCAGCCTATAAACGTCCCACTGCACAGGCCTCCCACATGGACAATAGCACGTAGGGATATTGGGCCATAACCCACCACGCTGGCCCAATGCGGGTTGGTGGGTTTTTTAACATCTTATGACAGCAACCGGGACCAACGGCTTAACGTGTCTTTAAGTACGGAGGAGCTCGAGATGTTTATAATTAGGTCACCCATCTAGTGGCCCGGCATTGCGAAAGTTGCTTAGCGACGACGAAACCGAACGTTTAACCGCTGCGCTATCGAGCCCCTCAAGGGTACTACAGATCCAGTAAAATTACAGGGTATAGAGACCTAATAACTTTAACTTATGGGTCGGCAACGCTGGCAATGTCATCGGTCATCGGTATCACATGCTTCCTTGGGGATTCAATGATTTGTGATTTCTTTATAAAATATGAGCTGTTACATGTCATAATTATTTTGGTTTACGCATTATGCCTTGATATGCCCCTGAAAGGTACTCCATTTCTTTCATTATTCTTCAAATAAATAAATTCTAATTCTAATTATTTCTTTCTTCTTCTTGATATAAATAAATTTTATTATTATTATTCTCTTTATTATAATACAATTTTAATTTTTACAATTTTTTTATTTAAAAAAATATATTTACAGTATAAAATATTATAAAAAACTTAACCTAGTCTGCCACCGGCCGGAAGCGGGGATAGATACAAGCTATCGGTGGTTAGGGCTGCAGAGTGAGGAACCTCCTGAATATAGGACTTAACAAGTCCTACCGCCAACCAAACCAAGTACACAATTATGTAAGCACCCCCCTCTGGGAATCGAACCTAGAACCTCTTGGTCAGTGAAATAACTATATTAACTATACAATTTTGATCACAAGAAAACTTCTTACTACGCCATCGTTAACTATTAGCACTCCGTGCCAGATCGCTGTGATCTAACTTAAAAATAGATATAGCACTTGTTTATAGTATGTAATCCTTCCCTTAGAGTCATTCTTGGCATGTTTTTTTCTCTGGACACCCTTACTTGCCGATTGGTAGTGAACGCCAAGTAGTGAAACCACTTTTTGCTATATTTTTTGCAATAAAGAATAAATAAATAAATAATAGTTTCATTAACAACAATTTTTCAGAGCAATACGTGTTTTTGAGAGAAATAGGCACCTCTGTGTACGCGAGCCAGAATATTTTACCCCACACACCAGCTGCGAGCCATCAATAAGCCATTCGGTACGTGAGCGTCAAGTTGGCAGGCACACCACGGAATTAGACGGTTTTGACTATGTCAAAAAATTGTGTATAAATAGTGATAAATAGTGACGTATAGCATATAAATAGTGATACTATGGTTCAAAAGATATTTGAGTTTCTTGGTGTGCCTGCTAACTTGACGTCAAGATAGCAGGCACCATAAGAAATACATTTCGTATCAATGTGATTTATATGTCAAAAAACTGTGCATAAATAGTGAATCGTATACGCAAAATTTCAACAATTGTACTTCAATACAAACCGAGATATTACGGTCTCTAAGTGAGCTGCCAACTTGACAATTCTTGCGATGGCGATTCCAGAGAAACGGGTTGAAGGTTTAAACAAATAAATACATGAAAAAATTGTGTGTGAAATTGTGAATCTTTCAATATCAATAAAAAAAGAATTCTTCTTTGCTATTTTCCAAAAATCTAATGTAAACTTCTACCATACATTCGATTTTAAGTACAATCGTGCACAATTTTATTTATTGACTTAAGATACTGACATAAAGTCTAATTATTTTTAATTCAAGTCATAAAATTACACTTAAATCTACCGTTGTAATGTTCCGTTCCTGTCAAATGACAGGAAGACAATTAAAAATTAAGTTTAAATAAACTTAATTTTTAATTAGAGTAAAAGATTGAGGATTCCTCATTGGTTGAGGATTCCGGGTGAAGCGCGCTTCCACCTTCGGCCTTATCGTCACTTACCATCAGGTGAGATGAAGGCCAAGCGCTTACCCGTTGCCAATAAAAAAAAAAAAAAAAAAGAGACAAAACACGGAATAACTATTCGTAGCTCATTCTTTGTTTATTAGTCATAAAGGACTAGGCAGGTAAGATTAATATTTAATGCACTAGGAATATACTTAACCCTAGTTAACTTTACGAAAGATTAGCTAGGTAAGTACCTATTTATGGAGTTATACGTATTACTCGACCAACACAATTAGGTGCATGTCAGCTAGACGTTTATCACAGTTGTTCAATAATTTACAAACTATACGTATCTTCTACGATATTCCATTTTAAAATCTGACCACTCAGCATGTGCAAATTAATTGAAGTGCAATATATTTAGATTGTTAATCATTGAACAATTATGATAAACGTCTAGCTTTAATGCGATTAATTATGTTGGTCGATAAATATGAAAAGTTTTGAATTACTGAGAAAATATCTACCTCACATTAGGTACAATGGCGGACTGCGTCGCTTTACCAGTCTAAAGGTCAAAATCCCTTGCACACCGCGTCGTCTATTTGGTACGGGCACGTGGGTACCCGGGCGGTCGGTGCGCTTCACACGAAAATCGCTGCAAAGTGGTAAAGCGACGGCGACCCCGACCGTACCTAGGTATATCTTTTTTGTAAATAAGTACCATAATAGAAAATAAGCTGCGTACCTATAAAAATGTAGGTTGTTATAAAACGATTTAAACACTTTCACTTCTGATGCAAATGTACTCACTGCTTACCAATTTCAACACAAACAAAAAAAACTTTTCGCGCTAGATTCTCGTATCACCGGCTCACCGCACATAAACAATATCACGCCATCTCTTGGTCGTTCGCGACACTCGCTCGTCCACCACTATCCGAGAATTTTAATTCGAGTCACTAAAATTACAAATTGCTTGACATAAGTTTCATAGAAATAACGTGAAACTGACATTACAACGGTAGATTTAAGTGTAATTTTATGACTTGAATTAAAAATAATTAGACTTTATGTCAGTATCTTAAGTCAATAAATAAAATTGTGCACGATTGTACTTGAAATCGAATGTATGGTAGAAGTTTACATTAGATTTTTGGAAAATAGCAAAGAAGAATTCTTTTTTTATTGATATTGAAAGATTCACAATTTCACACACAATTTTTTTATGTATTTATTTGTTTAAACCTTCAACCCGTTTCTCTGGAATGGCCATCGCAAGAATCGTCAAGTTGGCAGCCCACTTAGAGACCGTAATATCTCGGTTTGTATTGAAGTACAATTGTTGAAATTTTGCGTATACGATTCACTATTTATGCACAGTTTTTTGACATATAAATCACATTGATACGAACTGTATTTCTTATGGTGCCTGCTATCTTGACGTCAAGTTAGCAGGCACACCAAGAAACTCAAATATCTTTTGAACCATAGTATCACTATTTATATGCTATACGTCACTATTTATCACTATTTATACACAATTTTTTGACATAGTCAAAACCGTCTAATTCCGTGGTGTGCCTGCCAACTTGACGCTCACATTCGGTACGCCTTAAAGGAGAGGTCACATACGCCAATCCGTTCCATTTGAAAAGGCAAGACTATAACATAATATTGTTCACATATATAGTTCAGTGAGTTTTAAAATCTGATTTATTTGTTTACAAAAAAAACAATATAAACTTACAGCCTATTCAGCCAACACTCTTATAACAAAAACACAAATACAAAAGACACAATCAAATACTTTAAAGAAAAAAAAAGATACTTATTATAGGGGCTAACATATGACAAGTACATAACAACTTACATCCATTTATTAAACTAGGTCTATGTCTGCGAATACATCAGCATCTTATTAAAAAATAAAAATTTAGGATGTTTATCGCGCGTGCTGTTAGACAGTTTCTGGAAAGTGCGCAGATCTAGAGAAGCAAGCAAATGATGTCGCCGCCAACCAACACCTCGCATGTAATTCTGCAGAACATATTACCCTATACGCTCTGCAGCTGCCTGATTATCCACGTCATTCCGCAAAATAAGACAGTAGTGGATGAATAGTTGCAACTTCCTCCTTAACCACAAAGTGTACAATCCAAGTGATGTATAAACATACAATCACGACTTATTATCCATAAGGTTTAGTCAGAGACTAGAGACTACAATGAGGACCGGAGGAGAATACAGAAATACTTTTATAGCATATTGCGTAAAAATTGTTAATATAGTTATTAAAAGAACAAAGGTTTAGAATTTAAAAAAAGTATAATAAAACAGGGAAAATGCATATACTCGTACCTGCGTGTAAATGCACAAACTTCCCATTAAAAATGTATAGAATAAAATGTAATTAAAATAGGTGTAAAAATATGTTATAACAATAAGTACTTGTAAATAAGGAAAAAATGTATCAGCAAATAAAAAGCTTGAAAAGTTAGAACTAAAATAAGTTAGAATAAGTAAAAATGTAATAGAGTAAGAATTATTTAGTAAGTATAATAAAAACAAAAGTGTAATACTTATTTACCGTGTACTAAAGTTAAGAGAAAGAAAATAAAGGATAGTACAGCATTTAGCATATTGCAAAACAAAGCGGAACACTCACCGCTATAGGAATGAATGGTGATGGAAGACTGTGTGGGATGCGGAATGAAAGTGCGAGAAGGATCAAAGTGAGAACTGGCATGATAAAGAGAATTAGAGTACATCAGGGCTCCGACGACTGTAGTTGGAGGTCGTTTAACAAAAAAAAAATGAGGACCGGAAAATCCACGTCCACGTTTCGCCAAATAACAACTACACAATTGTGCTCAGCTTGACAGGTGGTGAGCCCATCGCCGCTCTATGCTGTTGAATGTGTTTTCAATCATTGGTGCGTCCAGATTTTGTCCTATATAGTTAGCCGTATTAGAACTCTTACCTACCGCCCTGTATAAAACTAAAATGGCAACTTACGTGTTCCTTACATCACTCTGAGTGCGCACCCTCCCTTACAAGCACACCGTATGTTTATTTATAGGGCATTAGAAGAGACGAATTCGCGCTTTCTTTGGACCCTTTTGTGGGCTAGTTTTACACGAGAATGTTCAATTTGCACGAAAAAATTACACTTTAGCACTTATTTTATTGGAGTAGAGTTTTACGATCGCGCGTGTTAAGCAACGTTTCCAATGGTGTGTTGCCGGATGGGTGAAATTAAGGGGAAGAGTCATTCAGAGCCTCTTTACGATAATATGGAGCTGCCAAAGGCCCGTAGCAAGTAGACGCGCTCGACCCAGAGAGCATCACGCGCGCTGCCGACCCTCTTATAGTTGCATTTCTTATGCACCTATGACCAGCCACTTTACTGGACATCATCATCATCATCATCATCAGCCTATAAACGTCCCACTGCTTCATGGGCACAGGTCTCCCACGTGGACAATAGCATAACCCACCACGCTGGCCCAATGCGGGTTGGCGAGTTTTAACGACTGTCATCTTACGACAACAACCGGGACCAACGGCTTAACGTGCCTTTCGAAGCACGGAGCTAGAGATAATTTAATTGGTCATCCATCCAGCTACCCAGCATTGCGAAAGTGACTAGCGAGCAAGATCCTAAGCCGAACGCGCTAGCCGCCATCGACCGCCTCCTTTGGCTGGACGCAGCGATGTAATTATTTTTATACAAGATGAAAATAATTTAATAAAACATACATACACTTACGGCCGTGCTCACGACTCTTATCCCCAAAGGTTTAGTCGGAAAATAGGCAGTGAGGACGACTCAATCAGTCCTCTGTCATAGTCCACGTTTCACCAAATACCAACCTCACAACTTGAGCTCAGCATAATAGACCGTCATGAATGGATGCGCTTGTTACCGTGTTCCGCGGTGAGAAGCGGTCTTGTTATTTTGGACTGCATCGGCTGCTTACTATCAGACAGGATGTAGTCACTATAACGTGTCACATAAAAAAAAAGTAGTAAGCCCATCTTAGCTCTATGCTGTTGAATGTATGTGCAGTCTTTAGTATGTTAGTCACCTTTTACGACACATAAGGGAAGGTATGGGTTAGTAGTATTTTTAATGAGACTCCACCACACAGGTCTTACACCAGAATACTAGTGCAGCAGTGCTCGTCTGCTGCTTATACTGAGCTGTGCAGCAGTGCTCGTCTGCTACGTATACTGAGCTGTGCAGCAGTGCTCGTCTGTTACGTATACTGAGCTGTGCAGCAGTGCTCGACTGCTGCGTATATTGAGCTGCGCAGCAGTGCTCGTCTGCTGAGTATACTGAGCTGTGCAGCAGTGCTCGTCTGCTGCGTATACTGAGCTGAGCAGCAGTGCTCGACTGTTGCGTATACTGAGCTGAGCAGCAGTGCTCGACTGCTGCGTATACTGAGCTGTCCAGCAGTGCTCGTTTGCTGTGTATACTGAGCTGTGCAAAGTGTTGGCATCACACAGCAGGGCGCAATGTATCTAATCAGTATTTTCATTTTGTTACCTGTTGTCTTCGATCAGAGGAAGAATGAAAGTGGCGCCTATAACAAAAAAGATGAAAGGGAACCGTTTGTTTTGGTATGGTCATGTAATGAGAAGGGATGAAAGCCATGTGACTAAAGACTGATGGATATGAGTGTTGAAGGTAGGAAAGGAAGAGAAAGACCAAACAAAAGATAGATGGATTGTGTGAGTGATGACATGAATGAGAAGGGATTGGATGATTTGATTACGAATGACCGAGTTGTATAGGAGAAAAATACATACTGCGCCGACCTCAAATAACATGGGAACAGGGCAAGCGAATGATGATGTCTTTGATCACACAAACATGACCGGAGCCTGTTGTATGTCAATTTGTGTGATGCTATGTGGTCTCAATAAATGTTTTTCCCTTCTTTCTTTCACAGTTCAGTACATTTTAATGGTAATACGCTCGGCAATTGTCGCGAGGACTGCTCATCGGATAAGTGGTTAATGTCGTTGCCTGGTCTCTGACTAATCCTTCGGGATCTCTTTTGCTAGGAAAAGGATGAATCTCCTGCGATGGGTCTACCCGCGACCAGAAGATTTTAGGCTCTTCGCCCTCAAAGACATTGCCAAGCTTATGGTAATTATCTTTACTGAGGATGCAGAGTGATAGGACGGGGTTGCACAAAAGATCCCAATGGGTCGACGTGCTGCTGCGAGAGGGAGATCTCTGCAGCCCCACTAGATAAGATAAGATAAGAACCCTTCGGGGATAACAGTCGTGGATGTTATGTATGTATGTATTAATATCTCGTTGTTGTCACACACATCAATATTAGAATAATAATAGCCTAGTCCACATATTAATTACGTAACATCGATTTCTCACTAGCCCCTAATGGGTTGACGCCTGATAAGACCGCGTAACGAGCGGCCAAACACTTCGCAGTATAATCACTGGAATAACAGGCTACGCGCTGGTACAGCTTTAAATATTTTTTATTGATTTTCCATCCATCCTATTACAACTGATTAAGGTTCAAATTATGGTGGCATCTTATTGCCATTACCAGCTAAAGGGTAACCGCCTCTGTGGTCTTGTGGCTAGGCCACCTTAGACCTAGAGATCACGGGTTTTATTCCACGCGTTAGGTACACCTTCGTGGACATGCTTTGGTCGGTGGTAGGACTTGGTAAGTTCACCAGGCTAGAACTCCGTTGTTGTCGGTCCTAAGCCTGAATGAGAAAAGAGGGAGGTTGGTGAGGAAGAGAAATTTCTATGCCATAAAATAGTCAACGCCGAGTATTGGGCGGCGGTAAATAACCTGATCACCTGTGTACACAGGAGGCCACTACAGGCCTAGAGAAATTAACCCCTAAGTCTTGGAATTTAAGTGTCAAAAATAATGATAGCCGGTGCGCCATCATTATTTTGAATTTGCGGATGACGTCAAAATTCCCGCATTTTGCAAAAAAAAAATTAGGTACTCTAAAATCAAACCATATTTTGTCGTTCTGTAAACAACAATATACTAACTGATATACTTCCTATCCATCCGTTATCAAAATAAAGTGATGATTGTAACAGTTTATTTGTCTTATAGTATTTCTCTAAAAGTCACTCGGAAATCGGTAACATGCTAACGGACTTTACACGCTTTATCTAGTAGTAAAAACGATGTATTTCTTACAACTTATTATCTAAATACGAACATTATAGTCTCAATAATCATTTTCTAATAAGAAACAGCACTTTTTTTTAATTTTTATTTTTTTTAATTTATTAACAAAGAAGAAAATACAGGTAAATATTCATTTTGTATCACAAAAACCTTGAAAACAAACTAAACAAACATACAAAAATATACACATACCAAACTTACATTAGATAAATCCAATAAAAATAGCACACTAAACTCAGCGACTAATTCACTCCGGCACAGAAATTGGTGCAATTGTCAACGTCGAAAATGACAGAATCGAGCACAGACTATGCGATATTTTGCATTCACGATGCATAAAATGTACCACAGAACCGAAATAATCGACCTTGTTTCTAGTAAAGTAGTCTGTAAGTCTATGAAAACACGGTACAAGTCAAGCAGGAAACTCATGCGACCTCGGACCAAATATTACATGCGACCGCTTGGGGTTTGACGGAATGGCGCGAACTGTCAGTGCGGTTTCATGCGAACGATTGGGGTTCTAGAATTTTAAATCCCCTCAAAAAAGAGTAGACGCGCCAACATGTAGTGGCTAGCACGACGTTTCAAAGCTTTTTACCATTAGCTACCACTGTCTTACCTAAAGTCTGGTACCCTAGCAATAATGTTAAAAGCATTCTGGTGTTACGACAGTTTTGAGTAATATATGATAACCTCGTCGCGTAGCGGTGAAACAACTACCACCCTCTCTCTTCCCTTGGGTGTCGTAAAAGGCGACTAACGGACTAAGGACTGCACATACTTCCAAGAGCATAGAACGGCGATGTTCTCACCACCTGTCACGTTAAGCACTGTGTAGTCACTTTTTGGTGAAAAGTGGACTATGGCAGAGGACTGCTTTTGCTGTCCTCATTGCCTAATCTCATGCATATAATCACGACTTATATCCCCGAAGGGTTAGTCAGAGACTAGGCAATAAGGATCGCAAAAGCAGTCCTCTACCATAGTTCACTTTTGACCAAATAGCGACTGCACATGTACTCAGCGTGACAGGTGGTGAGCCAATCGCCGCTCTATGCTGTTGGATGTATGTGCGGTCTTAAGTCCGTTAGCCGCCTTTTACGACACCCAAGGGAACATAGGGTTAATATCTAATATCACTTGGATTTTTACTGTTTTTGACAGAAAGCCACAATTGTTAGTGATTTTCTGGGTGAATCTCTCTCAAAAAAAAATCCTCGTGACACTATTTATAGATATTAGTACAAAGAATTGTCAATAACATGTTTACAAACTGATTCGTCGAATTTGACCATATAACAGACTCCGTGAACGTGATTGCGTGTGGGCGAGCCTCTTTTTGTATACATTTAGTCAAGTGGACAAAATAGCAAAATAGAGACAGCTTATATAACATTTTTATTTTTACGTTTCAACTTCAACAGAATATCTTGTACTTTAATACATAAATAACCGTGTCGCGTAGCGGTGAAAGAATACTACCACCCCCTCTCTTCCCTTGGGTGTCGTAGAAAGCGACTAACGGACTAAATACTGCACATACTTCTAACAGCATAGAGCAGCGATTGGCTCACCAAATGTCACGCTAACCATATGTGCAGTCGCTATTTGGTGAAAAGAGGACTATGGTAGAGGACTGCTTTTGCTGTCCTCATTGTCTAGTCTCTGACTAACCCTTCGGGGATAATAGTCGTTATTATATTATATGTAAGCTCGCGTGGGACCGCCCGCCGGAGACCCGCTGCGCCGGAGCCGTGACAGAAACCATGCCTGTTGCATTGCATGCTGCATGCCTGCTTGCATGTTGCATGCCTGTCTGCATGCTGCATGCCTGCCTGCATCCTGCATGTTTGCTTACATGCTGCATTCTGGCTTGCATGCTGCATGCATGCTTGCGTGCCGCATTCTTTCTTAAATGCTGCATGCTTACTTGCTGCTTGCTTGCTTGAATGCTGCTTGCTTGCTTGCATGCTGCTTGTTTATTACATGAATAATGCTCCATATGATAACATTATTATATCAAATGTATATTATATTAAAAGTATATTATAAAATGAAATTATAGAATCTAAAATTATGTTAAATGTTTATTATATTAAGTCAGTTGTCATAACAAATGAAATTATATCATCTGATCGTTAGACCATAAGTATTTATATCAAATATTACACACCCTCAACCATCACGTACCGCCATTTCGGAAGTAGCTAAACACGCGTGATCGCAACTCAATCTTGTAATATCGATACATTCTACACGGATTCCTACGCAGGCGTTGCTTGGCCCACATTCTGAGTTGACCGACTCTACACACCGCGACCGTGCACCGCAGACCGACATTCCATATATCCAAGTTGGCATCTAACCACATGGTGAGCATACCCTGCATACCTTATGTCATGCCAATGATATAATATTACCGATATGTAAATAGCGGCCCCAACGCGTGTCCCGTGACGAATGTGACGAATTACCAAAAAAATTTTTTCATACCAACCTGTGCCCCCATACTCTTGAAACCGATCGCTATTGGATCGGATTGGTATTGTGAATTTTCGTATTCCTAAGTTACGACACCAGATAGATTCATATTGCGTGGATATTGAGTGATAAAAATACAAAATTCAATGCCATTTAGTTCACCCAATATGAAAACAAATTAGCGCTGGTGTCGTAACTTAAAAATATGAAAATTCACAATACCAATCCGATCCAATAGCGATCGGTTTCGAGAGTAAAGGGGCTGGATCGTGACAAATAAATAAACGAAATTTGTTTACGCTCACACCAATTATCCTAAACTAAGATAAGCTTTTTTTTTGAAACTCGTTAATATGGTAAGATAACGGATAAATCTACATAAAGATAGAAAAACTCCCAGATCCGAAATCAATTTTCTCTCAATTGACCCGACCGGGATTTGAACCCGGGACCTCAGAGATGGCGCGACGCCAGACCCGGCGTGCTAACCACTCGTCCACGGAGGTCGTCAATTATGAACACAACAAAAAAAAAATTAGCAAAATTTGTCTAAGCCGTTCTTTAGATGCATTCGTGATTAGTACATTCGTGATTTAAGGACTAGCTAGCTAGCTAGGCTGAAACCGTGAGCGGCCGCTCACGGTTTCAGCCGCGTGGTTCCCGTTCCCGTAGGAATATCGGGATAAAAAGTATCCTAGGTGTTAATCCAGGTTATAAACTATCTGTATGCCGAATTTCATCCAAATCCATTCAGTAGCTTTTACGTGAAAGAGTAACAAACATCCATCCATACTTACAAACTTTCGCGTTTCTAATATTAGTAGGATATAGAATATTATTGTAGCGAGAGTGGAAGACATAACCAAATAAAAAAAAAAGTCAAAAGCGTTGAAGAATTTTGACAGGTCTAACCAATACCTCGGTGGAGAGTGGTCAAGCCCGGATAGCGGGGGACGTCTGTTCGATTCCCACCTGAGGCAGTCAACTTTTTCAACGTTTCAATATCTTAAAGCATAACCAAATAGTTTTTTTAATCTAAGCCTTTTTATGTAATGTAAGTATGTTTTTACTTATGTTCAAGTTATGTTAGAAAATATGACAGCAAGTAGGTATGTTGTTTCATTCTACACTTTGCTGTATAACTAAATACTTGGATCGCTGCCTAACAGCCTTTTAGAAAGCTCACGTCTTAACTAGTTCTGGCAAATGTGTTGACAACAGAAGCTTGGAAAGAGGAAAAGTTGATGACATATTTTATAATTTATTGTCCGATGTTTTACTTACTTATATATATATATTATATAATCACGGCTATTATCCCCGAAGGGTTTTAGTCTGAGACTAAGCAATGAGGACCGCAAAAGCAGTCCTCTGCCATAGTCCAATTTTCACCAAATATCGACTGCAGATGTGCTCAGCGTGACAGGTGGGTAAGCCCATCGCCGCTTATGTTTTGGATGTATGTGCAGTCTTTAGCCCGTTAGTCGCCTTACACCCAGACAAAGGAGGAGAGGGGGTGGTAGTATTCTTTCACCGCTACGCGGCACGGTTATACATAATAAAAAAAACAATGTTTTAAAACTATTTTTCAAAAAATAAAATTATTATTATTATGTTATATTGTATTCTATACAAGACCATCATACGGCCTGTCGTCTTGTATGGATCGGAATGTTGGGCCGTGAAAGAGACGGATGTAAGACGTTTGCATGCTGCTGAGATGCAAATGCTGAGATGGATGTGTGGGGTTACAAGAATGGACAAAATAAGAAATGAGTATTTCAAAGTCAAAGTCAAATTATTTATTCAATGTAAACCTTTACAGGCACTTATTGACGTCAATACTAATAATAATAAAAAAACAGTTATAGTTAAGACTTAACACAACTAATCTAACGAGCTATTATAGTCTGTGCCAGACAAATGCGCATCGCTACCCCCAGTACCACTGCACGCCGAAACAGAATCGCGTCGAACCAATTTAGAGGGAGCATGAAAGAAGTACCAGTGACAGAGAAGTTAAGAGGAAAGATACTGTCTTGGTATGGACATGTAATGAGGAGGGATGAATGCCATCTGACGAAGCTAGTGTTAAGCATGACTGTGGATGGATACAAGGTGAGAGGTAGGCCGAGAGAAAGATGGATGGACTGCGTGAAAGATGATATGATGAAGAAAGAAGTGACCGTGGAACTGACGGCTGATGGGGACGAATGGAAGAAGAAGACGTACTGCACCGACCCCAATAGGGACAAGGGCAAGGAAATGATGGTGTTATATTGTTTTCTAATGTTTAAGCGAGCACTTCACATTGAAATGAAACCCTATTTATATTGTAAACCTGAACGCACCCGGTTTAATATAAAAACGATTGACGGTAGGCAAATAACTTCTAACTATGAGCACAAGAAACATATACACAGTAGTTTGACTGGGCCGTATTGCCAGGCGGAGAGCTAGGGTTGGCGCCTACAAAAATAAAGCAAACGTGTGTAGATTTGTAGTGTAAGTACCTATGTGTGGAGTTTTAGGTTTAGAAATAAAACATGCCATCAAAAATATACTTGTAAAAAAACCAAGTCTCGTCTCAGTTTCTCCACCGTAAAAAGTAGTGAGATCCATGTAAATACCAAGGCGGTTTACTTGGCCATCGCATAAAAAAACACAATGTATCTCACAAGTAATACTTAATACTTAAACGATATTAAATTAGATTGTTTAGTGCGATTGCCAAGTCAACCGACCTAGTAATTAAATATTACTTTTTTACATAATTTACCTACTTGTTTATTTACACAATATAGTAAGTATAAAGTAAATCTCGCGATAACCTTTTATATCATATCAATTGTGTAATGACGTTATAAGTTGATAGGTAATAAAAGTTTTTTTTTAGCGCATTTAAATAAAAGCTTTTTTTTAAAAAGGTTTTTTTACTTTTAATTTTTTTTTAACCTTTTAGTTATCCCTGGACAATATATAAGTTATATTTTGTTTTTATTTTTGTAGGTAATTTATTTTTGTTCTGCACACGTTGCCTATCGCAGCATCACCAAACCGGTCCGACGGAAGATCAGCGCTGATCGTAAGCACAGTTAACACTGTGCCGTAAGGCATCGTCCTAATACAACGCGAATGCGTGATCATCGCGCGAGTAAGCGATGCGACCATCGTACGAGTCGACGATCAAAAATATTGATCTACGAGTAGAATAGGTGTCCTAATAGGCGATCGCGTAATGAATTCGCGCGACAAAATTTTTTAAAAATCTATTCGCGCGATCTTAGTTTGTGTGAACGCGCGATTAAACTTAACCACTCAAACGTCCGGGCGACTATAGTCGCCCAAAAATTTCTTGCGTTAACCGTTAGGGCGGCTAGAGCGGCCCTGCCTGATGTCGAACTTTATTAATTTGTATCAGCTCAAAACACAATACGTAGGTCTGTCGAAAAATTTGAGATGGTTCTGTGGTTACTAATTTGTTAAAAGTTAAAGAAATCTATTTATTTGCAAAAAAGAATTCTCATAAAAAATAATGAAATTGACAGTTCGCCAAAACGGAATTTTGCAACGTAAGCGTCTTTAAAAATGTCGAAATACTCTTCTAGTCACCGTATTTCCTAAATAAGTGCACATCAAAACAATCGCAAACTAATTAGCGTTAAATATTGGATAAGTTTGTTTACATTCGTAGACAGTGACATTGCTACTAAATTTTTTTTGTGACCTAGTCCCAACCTCTCGTCTGTGAAGTGGCTCAATTGAGCCATAATATTTCTAACGCACGTCTGTGTGCGGGAAAATTTGAGGTGGCTGTATGGATATTGATTTAACCATAGAGCAACAGAACATATGGTATAGTGTACGAGAACCTTTAGTAAAAAAATGAAATTGTTTACAATTTTGACGGTTCGCCATTTTTTTTGCATAGGATTTTTTTGTGCTAAAAATGTTGTTATTTCTCTTCGTAATCATCGTTCTTCCTAATAATATGCACATCAAAACAATCGTTATGGTTTTAGCTATCGAACATGGTATGATTCTTTATAGTTTCAAACAGTGACTTCCAAGTAATAATAACTTCTTCATGTCGATATATTTTTACGTATATTTTTTTTGTCTTGGAATGTTATTTTTGTAATTTTTGTTATAGCTTTTCGTAATTAACTGTTAATTTATTAAAATACTGCGTTTTCTAAGCATTCCGTACATATATTAAGTTTTGATATAGCCAGAGTAGTTGTTTAGTTCTAAGCTTTTTTGTCAGCTCAGTCAGGGTTCGTAGTCTTCTGTACATTTTTCTAGCAGCTCTGGAAACAGCTGGACGTTTAGCGCCATGTTGTATTACGGGCTTCGCGCGATGATCGCGTCGCGTCGCAAACTGTGTGTCGAGCGGTCACAAATCGTGATCGCGTATTCGCATTCTATTAGGACACCCAGTTTTTGCTAATTATTATACAATTTTCCATTATACAATCAAATCTAATTTTTATTGAGTGATTATGTAGCTTATTATTTTATTATAATCGGTAGTTGTTTATTGCATGCCCTGCTTGGGTGAATGTGTATCGCACTCCTTATTGTATATTATGTCAATTTCAATGTACCACATTCTAGCGAAATAAATAATTATTCTTCTTATTCTTATTCTTTGATCACGCGATGGTCGCATCGTTTAATCGCGCGATGATCGCGTTATCTCGTTGTATTAGGACGAGGCCTAAGGCCAGCATTTTGCTGAGCTGGTATCCGTTTTGGGACATTCTTTTGTATGATTTTCTTTTTGACTGTATTAAATGAAACTGTTTTGTCGTAAATAAATATTTTTGCTTTCTTTCTAGTTTTCTGGGCAGAATCGTACAAGCAGCAAAAGCTGTGCTGTAAAAGACCATACAACGTTTTCGGAAACACTATTTAGTCTCGATGCATGCTGTCTAATATGCATCTTGTCCAATACGCGAGTTGTCAAATCTTCGCAAATGGTCCAATCCGCAAAATATTCAAATCGCTAATTGCCCTTTATGTAGAATATCCACAGAAATAACGCTAAAAGTCCAACACGCAGAACGTCCATTTAAACGCAGAACGTCCACCACGCTTAACGTCCAACACGCAAAATGCTTATTCCGCAAAATGTCCATCACGCAGAATGTCTAAGGGTGGATTCGACCAAACTGGAATAAGGTCCTATACCTAGATTAAAAGCCAAATTTGTATAGACTAATCTCGGAGTAAGTCTTATTCCAGTTTGGTCGAATTCACCCTAAATCGTAAAATGTCCAACTCGTTGTATATCAGCTACCATATCGGATAAAAAATATGAATATGCACATGGGCTTCATTTGACATTTGAAGCCCATAATATCCCATATAAGGACAAAATATCAAATGAAGCCCATGTCCATATCCATATTTTTTTGCCGATAGACCCGCAGATTCTGTCTAGCTACGTTAAAACAGTTAAAGCTATGAGTTTGTATCCATCATCATCATCATCATCAGCCTATAAACGTCCCACTGCTGGGCACAGGCCTCCCACGTGGGGATATTGGGCCATAACCCACCACAAAGAATGTGAATCCTGTGGACACCACTGTGTTTCTAGGCATCACGTTGGATGCCAAGCTTCAGTAGGGCCCACATATAGCTAAATTGTCGAATAGACTTAGCTCTGCGGCTTATGCAGTAATGAAGATCCGTCAGTTAACTGACGTTGATACAGCTAGATTAGTTTATTTCAGTTACTTTCATAGTGTAATGTCGTACGCCATTTTACTGTGGGGAAATGCTGCCGACATTCAAACTATCTTTGTGCTGCAGAAGAGGGCTATTCGAGCAATATATAACCTACAGGCTGGTGACTCTCTCAGAGAGAGATTTAAGGATATAAGTATAATGACAGTTGCATCACAATATATTTATGAAAATTTTGTGTATGTTCATAAAAATATTGAAATGTTTTCAAAAAACAGTGATATTCACAAATTAAATACTAGAAGTAAGAACAAATTAGCAGTGCCTTATACTAGGCTCCATAAAATAAATAATTCTTTTAAGGGTCTGTGTGTACGATTATACAACAAAGTACCAAATGATATTCAGAAATTAGATCTTGATAAATTTAAAATCAAAATCAAAGAAAAGCTTTATAAAAAAGCTTATAATAAAGTGTCGGATTATACAGAAGACAAAACAGCTTGGGTCTGAAATGCTCCAAGTACCTACTCCAACAGCTATTTCTAATTGCCTATAATTAATTTATATAGAGCACCATATTTAATTAAACTATTTACATTCAAATTCATATTTTGTATTTTGTGACCTGGTAACGACATTTAATATATATATTTTTTGTAAATGTCGTTGCTTCTGTGCGCTGTGGTTTCTTGCGCCCGTTCTTTGCCACAGTTAAAAAATGATGTCCTGAATGGGTGGTAGGTTAAAAAATATTTGGACGTTTCAAAGTACTTATTAATTGAGTTTATTGAATAAATATATTTTGACTATTGACTACTGGCCCAATGCGGGTTATTGGGTTTTAACAACTGCCATCTTACGACAACAACCGGGACCAACGGCTTAACGTGCCTTCCAAAGCACGTAGGAGCTCGAGATGTTTTTTTTAATAGTCACCTAACAGGCGACCCGGCATTGCGAAAGTTGCTTAGCGGGCAAGATCGCAAGCCGAGCTCCTCAGTTGTAATCCTCCTGAGTTTGTCATCTAATAGAAAATTTATTTTGTTTATAATTTGGATCACATGTTGCCTACGATTTTTAATCTCGATCGCTATTTTAAAATTAAATTAATTAACGAGTATGAGTATGAATACGAGTTGAATTTTATTGTTAATGTCGACGCCATAGCTAGCTAACGTATTACCGTGCTTTGAAAACTCCGATGCCTAGTGATGAACACGATGGAACATTAATGATCTAGAATCAAGGATGTTTTCTATGTAATATAGTATTTATTTCACATCATAAAATCGTATTATCGTCGTCTGTACCCATAGTACAAGCATAGAGTTTAGTTTGGGGCTATGTCATTTGTCTGCATCAATCTGTGTGAAATTGTCCCCCCCTATTATTATTATTTATTTGACTGAACGCGTATTGGACAAGATGCGTGTTGGACAAAACGATTATTGGTCAGAACGCAAATGGGACAAAGCGAGTATTGGACATAATGCGTCATCAAAGGACATTGGAGAACTCCCATACAAACTTTAGTCAACTCTTTTTTAAGCGTCTATAAATGAAAAAAAATATGTTGGTATAGTTTGTAATCCTGAACAACATCGTCTTGGTTTTAAGTGGAAAGGAGAGGGTGGGCCTTTCCCAGCAGTGGGAAAATATAGGCTTATAATAATAACAATGTGATTTTGACTAACTAATTACTAGGCAGTATGGTCTCTGACCATAGCCTGTTCCTTCAAGGAACAAATTATAAAAAATACGTTTTGCAAAACTAAAAATAAAAACGTGGACTTCTTGGCGGGAAATTGAACCGTCATTTCTGCAGTTTTTTTTTATTTTCTATAATTTGTGTTTTGTCGAATATTATTGTGAAATAATGGTGGATTATTTACTGTTAAGTATTCGTGAACATGCATGGGTGTAGGTAAATAAAACAAAACAGTGCAACATCACTTTTCAATTCCTCTTAAGAAGTCCGTGTGAGATCTCAATAAAGCGCCACAGCTTTATAGAGTCTCAAGGGGTTTGGGGAAATATCATTTACTATTAAACGTTAATTTTATCACTTATTGTCATGTACTGTATTGAGACTTTATGCAAAGAAAATATTCACTTTAATATAGGCTAAATGTGCTGACCGCAAGAAGCCATTATTTAAGAGAAAAAAAAATAAAAACGTCGTCATTGCCCTAAACAGAACAGCATTAACTAGTAATTTACGTGTCTTTTAAACTTGTTTTTATTTCGAGATTTAGACAGGTTTTTCCTGGTTTCAAAAATCTTACGAATTTATTTCATCCCTAGTTGTAATAGTGAAATTTAGAAGCTAAAGAACTCATTCAGCAATGATTTCGCCATTGTCCTTTGACAAAACGCGTCTTGGACAAGATGCGTATTAGACATATTGCTTCTTGGACAAAACGATTATTGGTCAGAATGCAAATTGGACATACAGACAGCGTTTTGGACAAATTGAGTATTAGACATAATACGTCAACAAATTTGACAAAACGCGTATTGCTAATGGATAACGAACGAGGGAAACGCACATTCTAAAACGTTCTTAGGACTTTTATAGTACCTACCAAATTTTGTTTATTGGGTAGAAATTGAATTTCTATTATGTCTGGTTTTACGGCAGCTGACCTCTTAATTTATAATGCGCCCTTACTTTTTTATATGTGTGTAAGAGAGAAACAATCAGACTTGATTAGATTCCATTTAGTTTATTGCGGAGGCTAGACGCCGTTAACTCTAGTCAAAACAAGTGAAGCAAGTCTCTGTATACCTTTATTCAGATCATGTAGCTCAGTTGTTTATTTTACGAGGCACGAAAGACTTATAAACGATTCTCATTACTCTCAGAACAAAAGTTCGGAAACAACTTCCCGTAGCCTTGGATCTGTGAAAGAGAAGTTTCCTTGTCGAAATGAAAGGTTTATTGCTTACCGCTATAAAAGCTTTGGATGGGGTGATGGTGTAGACACCGAATGTGGGGTTGGTGTGGTTGGTAGATTCGTATGATTTTTCAACTGATGACTGCGATCGAAAAACATAGAGATCGTACCGAACGGCTATATTTGCCCCACTAAAAAGTAACTGTGTCTTATTTCGGTTTCCCATACAAACTTTCAAGTCGATTTTTTTAAAAACCAATAAGCTAATTTTAATGAAACTTTGCATGCTTAAGTAGAATACTAAGATCTGAATAGTTTGTTGAAAACATTTAAAAATAACGTTTATTTAACTGAGCTTTAAATCGCAATAACTCAGCTAAATAAACGTTTTTAAAAATGTTTTCAACAAACTATTTAGATCTGTGTATGTTATTTTAGCATGCAAAGTTTCATTAAAATCGGCTTATTGGTTTTCAAAAATGTCGACTTTAAAGTTTGTATGGGAAACCGTAATGCGTACACCCCTGATAGGTTGATGATTTTACTGTTAGGTTGGTTGATCAATAACCCGGGCTTTGCATCGAAAAATCCGAATACACACTTTGCCTGTCCTGAGAATTGAATCCGGATAAAGGCGTTCTAATTTCAAAAAGTATACAAAACCTTATTATTACTAAGAAAAATGGCATTCACAGCAACACTACAATCGCAACTATAAGACCACAAATAATCTACGTTTGAGACAATGCAGCCAACAGAGAGCCACGTGGCATTCGTCACGTGATAATAGTAGCAGTCGCTGTCACTCGTATCTTCGTATCTGGTCACTGTTCTTTTAATGAACCACACTTTTCTTGAGAGTTGATAAATCTTGTAACTCTGTAAAAGTGGGACCGTAACCAAATACCGTAAAAATAGATATGATGAAAGTTAATATACCTACTAAAAAAAAAAACTCAAAACATTTATTCGATGTAGGCTTAATTTCTAAACTTCATACTAATACATTGCTACAACGAAAAGAACCCCTCTCAGCATGATGTTGCAGCTTTAAAAATATATAAAGCTGCAACACCGATTTTCAGAGAATAACAAAAATTAAAAAAAAATTAAAATCATTTATTTTATTTAGGCTATAATAATTAAGCACTTATGAATGTCGCTGTGCCATCGGTTCGTAAGTCCTAACTATGGGGCGGGAGCCTTGTACTGAGAAGAACCGGCAAGAAACTCAGCAAGGGCATTTCTTTTCTCCCTTTCTTTTACAGCGTCAATACAAATTGGAAAATGCCCTCCCTATTATAGAAGGGCATTTTCTATTACAAGATAAAAAAAAAACATATAATACGATTACAAGACAACACAACACATGAAAAGAATACTATTCAATAAATAACAGGTACCTACCTATTGCTCAATTTAAAATAAATTAAACAACGTCTTACAGTATCTTTGAAACAAGAAAAATAATGACTATTTCGTCTATTAACGTTTGTACGACTATAAACCCCTCGTCTGTTGAAAGAGCTCTAGGAGCTCTGTGTCAAAAAACCCCTGTCTGTGAACAGAGCTCCTGGAGCTCGATTACGTTTCGACCGTTTCTTTTTACCGTAGAACTTCGTAAACTGTATCTTTCCTTCTCTAACTTGCACAAAGTGTAGGGAAAAGAACAAGGATGGTTTGAAGTCGTATGCGAAGTCTCTAAAATCCACTGAAGTATAAACTTACCCAATTTTTTTGGTCTGGGCGTTCGGGTCACGTGACATGAGGCGTTTTTGTGAGGCTTGTAAATGAATGACGTGGTGTTTTTTTCATTGATTAATGTGAAATAGTGTTTATTAAGCAAATATAATCTACATAAATGTGAAATAATGGTATATTCTTTTATTTTTACGAATAAAAAATATATTTCTTTTTTTGAAATTTTAAATTTTAAAATAATATTGTTAAGATTTAACAATGCAAAACTGGATTAATTATTTTTTTTTAAATAAGTTTTTTTGTAATGATTTCAACGACATAAGTTTTAAATACAGCTTCATTAAAAAACTAGAGATTTCGTCATTTTAATCACACGTGTTGCTATCGCGCGCGACCACCCAGAAGTGATGACACAGATACGCCGATTCAGACAAAATGGCCGCCAATTAAGTTATAAAGTTTGTAAATATTTGTATATACAAATAAAAATTGTAAAAATCTTGTGTGCCAGAAAAGCTATGCTGTTCAATGTCGATTCAACAGCATCTCAACTTGATAACGAAACGCAGTTAGAATCTGAATAGTCTACTTTTATTGCCGTTTCGATATGCATGGCCGCGCTGGCGACGCTGGCGACGAATTTAATGAAATCGTAAAAAGGGATTAGTCCATTTACGATGCGGGCTATGAAAAATCAATATACGACCTTTATGGTGGCGGCGTAGTGGGAATCCACCCGTGTGGGTTGGTGGAATTTTTGGAAATAGAATCGGCTTTAAAAAAAACCTCCCGACGAATTGAAAAACTCCTCCTTTACCACGTTTTGGAATAGGGGTCTAAGGCTTAGAATAATAACACTAAAGAAGATCTTCATACAAGCGCTCTGTCAAAAATGAAGCACTAAACCGATGCGACACAGACGCTGCGCGCATGGCTGTGATCTGCTATCTCTTTCCAATTCTATGAGTATGAAAGAGACAGAGTCAATCCTCAGCGCGGCGCCGGCGGCAGCCGCTGCTTAGAGAATCATACTGCAGTACGTTTATATTTTGACCTAATTAACTACAAGATACTATGAAATACTGAAAGCTTACCTGTGAAAAGTGATGTTATTACACTTCTTTTGTTTTTCAGATGTGTTGTGCCATAATTTAACTGCACAAACCGTCATATTTTTTTTTGTTTTCACGAGACACGTTCGGCGCGCTTTGACATTGAACACTACGGAGCGGTCCGGCGTTCGATTAAGGTACTTCAAAATAGGCGCGCGGACTTGGTTTCTATAGTGTTATTATTCTAAGGTCTAAGGCTCTTATTCTAAAACCAAACTCACACTCAACACGAAATTGTGAAAATTTACGTATTTTTAAGTAACTTGTACTAGGGCAGGAGCCCCAGTTGTGGCCACTACCCCGGTTTTGGCCACTTGCAACTTTAGAGGTCAATAAATAAGGCATAGAAATTAGACCTCCTTCATAGTCTGTGGTAAAAAATCCTTTATCTATGGTCCGTTCTGACAAGTGATAGTTGTGACGTCATAAGCTTCAAAACAATTTTTTGTGAGGTTGATAAGTTTTATCAAAATTTTCTGGTACTTTCTTAAGGAAAACCTTAAGAGACACTAGGTAAGTTATTAATAAATTTCTCAGAAAGCTTTTTAATTTTTGTTTTGGATTTTATTGAAGCCTATTATCAGAATGTCTAGCAACATGGTTTTGAAGTTATTTTGTTACTCGTTTAAATACCGTGTTGGGAAGAGGGGGTGGCCACAACTAATTCACTAATTTGTACTTTGCTTGGTTTGTGACCATGCTTGTGGCCACAACTGACTCCAATACAACATCAGTTTTGGCCACTTTGTTTTTATTTTATGTTTGCTGCTTTACAATTACTAGCTGGTTTGGCATTATAACTTTTTATTTCTTTTGTACTTAGGCTGGGTGAAATGGCTCCAAAAAATAATAAAAAAATGCAAAATTGATAATTTGAAGAGGAAGCTTTTTGCACCGTTTCCTGGTGGTCATACTAATTTGTCATATCAGTATGACTACGAGGATATACATTTCCTCCTAGTCATACTTAAGTTTCTGAACATCCTGTCACCACAATCAAAATGTGCAAAACGTAAAAAATAAGCATCAAGTTCTTATGCCATGTTCACACGAGATAGTGAATGTCGGAAAAACAAGTGAATGTTGGAAAAAAATCATAACTCGAAAACTATGAAAAATCGCGGAACATACATGGGGTGATTCGGATACCCCACGACACGAGGGACCTAGTTTTTTTGGACGTCAATGTTTTGGCCATCCTGTATACAGGACGAAGGAAAAACCTTTTTCTAAAAATATCGTATTACAGTATGACTAGGAAGAAATGTATATCCTCGTAGTCATACTGGTATGACAAATTAGTATGACCACCAGGAAACAGCGGCTTTTTGCTTATTCGCCTTCCAAGATTGCGTTGGGTTTAGGGGGGTTTACGCATTTCGGTTTCCCATACAAACTTAGAAGTCGAAATTTTTAAAAACCAATAAGCCATTTTTAATGAAACTTTGCATGCTAGAGTAAAATACAGGGATCTGAATAGTTAGCTGAAAACATTTTTAAAAAGTTTAAAATCGCAATAACTCAGTTAAAAAAACGTTTTTAAAAAATGTTTTCAGCAAACTATTTAAATCCCTGTATTTTTTTTTAAATTTCGACTTGGAAGTTTGTATGAAATCTGAAATGCGTAAACCCTCTTATGAGCTTTACAAGGTGGTAAGAAAGTAGCTACTGCTAGCCGAAACCTTCCAATGCCAAGTGCCCGTGTTCAAAGCGAGGTTTTCTATGTACCTGGAATGGCAAAATATTGGAACTGTTACCTACCTAACAATAAATATTTACTTATATAATTATTTGTTTTATTTTCTTAAAAGAAAACCGAAATATCTCCTTACTAATTCAATGGCCACAACTGGTGCAATGGTATGGCCACAACTGGGGGATAAGTGGCCAGAAATGGTGAAATCACACTTTTTATATTTAAAACCATATAAAAAAAAAATTGACTCGAATCAAACATCGTATAGAAACTTTAAAAGGTAAATGTATACCCTTCATTTTGGTTATTTCAAAACTCCATATTACACATTCTTGTATTAGCAGAAATTTTTTTAACATAGAAATTCCCTTAAAGTGGCCAAAACCGGGGCTCCTGCCCTATGTGCTGAATTAGTTAAATATATTAAAAGAACTTACGTAAGTTAGCCTGATCATTGCACAAGGTCGTGGCTATGTTGAAATTTGAAACAAATTCTTTAAACAATAACAAACAATACATAAATTTAATGACTCCTAAAAACATTTTTCTTTGACAACTTTCTTAATTTTATGCATGAAAATATTTGTATTGATATTCCGCAGGTCACCCCCATCTTAAAAAAGTTAATTTTAATTTTAAACACAAGCGAATGATGGTTTTGTACATTTCGCAGAATAAAATCATTGCTCTAATCAAATTTCTAGGTCTAAATATCAATATGATTGATTTTGCTTTGAAGTTCGTTAAGAGACTTATGTCAGTTTTTGTGATCGTGCGGCACAGAATTGGCTTCTGAATCCTTTCGGAAAATTTTGTAAAATATTATTGGTCATACGCGTTCTAGAAAGCCTGTGCCCAGCAGTGGGACGTTTATGATGACAAAAGTGTCGTGTAGCGGTGAAGGAATACTACCATCCCCTCCCTTCCCTTAGGTGTCGTAAAAGGCGACTAAAGGACTCAAGGGACTACAGACTACACATACTTCCAACAGCATAGAGCGGCGATGGGCTCACCACCTGTCACGCTGAGCACGTGTGCAGTCGCTGTTTGGTGAAAAGTGGACTATGGTAGAGGACTGTTTTTGCGGTCCTCGTTGCCTAGTTTCTGTCGAACTAACCCATCGGGGATAATAGTCGTTAATAGTCGTGATTATATGTTAGCGACAGCTGAGACCTACGGCTTAACGTCCCGTGAATAGCGTGGGGCTGAAATAAGGAAATTCGGTCACCCAACCAAGGGCAACGCATTTCAAAAGTTGCTTAGTTTTCTGGGGGGAGGCCTTTGTCCAGCAGTGAACTTCTTCTGGCTGATGATGATATGTACCTCTGTATGCAGAAAAGATTCCGATATGTTTACGTGTTACTGAGAGAGTCGAACGCTGGCAGACCCCAGTGGGATAAGATAAGGGATAACGTCTAGTTCTTTTAGATCTCTTTAGCAGAAAAGATGATGATCGTATAGGATAAAGGTTGCTTTTAACTTCGGCATTTTATCTACCTGCAGTTAAATTAGAAAAATAATATATGTACAAGTCTTTAAAGTGTTCAGAGCATTTTAGAAGCGGCGCCCGTAATTTATCTATCATAATAATTCAATCTCCGATTGCAACAACATTTTCAATACATTCGTACAACAAGATTCTTCCGTTTTGTACAGAACAAATTGATACAGTATGCTATGTCTACATCTATGTTAATATTTTTCACGTCATTCACGTCAGACTTTAGTAATCTCGGGCCGAATCTTTTCTAATCATTCTTCCCTATTCCCTGGACGTTATAACTTGGGTCTCTTCGAGGTAACAGGCCCTACTGTCACCTCTTAGAGCGCAGGGTTAGTCAGAGACTTGCCAATGAGTCCCGCAAAAGCAGTCCTCTGCCATAGTGAACTTTTCATCAAATAGCGACCGCACACGTGACAGCTGTTGGATGTATGTGCAGTCTTTTAGTCCGTTAGACGCTTTTTGGGTGTCGCCCAAGGGAAGGGAGGGGGTGGTAGTATTCTTACACCGCAACGCGACACGGTTGACATATTATTATTAATTTACATTTATGTTAATGTTCTACAATTACACTTTTAGAAACTAAAATGCAACAGGCAACTGCATAAACTTTACCGCCAAGCAAAAGGCAAGAAATGGTAAAACTTTTGAATTGAGTAGCCTGAATTGGAGGTGAGAAGGGGGGGTTAGGGTTAGGGGGAGGGAGGAGGAGAACCCCCCTACTTACCCCCCTGCCGCAAACAAGTAGTTTTTAAGTAAAAAGTTATGTTAATTTTTGTATTTTGAGGTTATGTATTGTGGTAAAACTTTTGAATCGATTCGACTAAATTCGGGGGAAAGGGGAGGGGAGGAGGAAGGAGTACCCCCCCCCCACCTCCACTTACCCCTCCTGCCGCAGACAAGTAGTTTTTATGTTAATTTTAAAAAAATATGTAATTTTACAAAAACGTCGTTTCCTGCGCTTCGCCGGCCGCCCCCGCGGCACGCTCGCTTCGCTCGCTCGGCTCGCGCGTTTTTGGTCAAACCTAACCTAAAAACGTGTCATTTTTCGTGTTTATAGTCGATTTTGACAAAACTTTCAGGTGTTTCTTTAAATATTTTAACGCAACTGCGGCAGCTAAAATATTAATAAACCTTTATTTAAGAACCCCTTAGTGAAAGGGGGGGGGGGGGGGGCACAGTGTTAGTTTCTTCAAATTCAGGTGACTCGATTCAAAAGCCAACCCCAATAATTAGATATTACAGAACAATACAGCAGTCATCAATGATATTGTGTAAAATAAGAAGCAGATATATTATATTATAAATGCGCGCGAAGTGAAGACTCAAATACGCCCCAATTGGGACGTCTTGTATTAACTCTATGCACAAGAAACATTTGAAGTGCAATCATTAAAATTATAGCTATCTCTTTCATTTGCGTGCTATTTCTTATCTTTTGTTTTACTTATCAGTGAAACTCGTCAATGTGTGTAGCTTCCGTCGGAACACATTTAAAACGCAAATTACTGTTAACGTAACGTAACATATCTATAGTTAATAATATCATTGGCAGCCATGTTGACATCGTACCGTACTGATTCCACTATGATTGCAGAAACCACAGACTCCTCTTGGGAATAAGAGATATTGATTGGACTTCTCCCGATGTTTTCAATACTTTATTACAACCTCCCTGCGGATTAAATCCATTGTCTATCCCGGATTGAGTCGACCGCTCCATGATTAACGTTTTGTTTTCCCTCTATTCTCATTTTCAGGTATCGTGCATGAGTTATTAGTCTAAGATCTCCGTTCGGGAAGTTGAATGCGTTTCGTTCTTGTTTTGATTGATGTAACGGGGGGTAGTACGGAATAATACATTTTTAATCTACCTGTAAGGTTTGTTGTGGTTGTTTTCATTGTTTTTTTATGTCACTGGTTAGGAGCTCGATGGCGATGCGGTTTCCTTGTGAGGGCACTAGTGTCGTTACGTTTTGGCACGAATCTGGACGGCACTGGGAGACGTTTCATTGGTCAGTTGCGCGCAGTCCCCCGCACGAGAAGGAGTCTCTTGGAGCTACAACGTTACTAAGGTAATTGTGACAATTTATTTTATGTTTTTGGAGCAATAATGACACTTGTGTAGTGAAGTAGTGACGTTGTTTCCCCGATCTTTGTATTTTATAGTTTAAAGTTAAACATTAGATTAACATTTGTGACGATATTGCTCCAGTATAGTAGAATGAATGTTGTTGGTTAATATTTTTATGATAATTGTTCCGACATGGTTAATTGATGAGCAGATATAATTAGGACATCTTTTATCTTTTTTATCTCGAATTTTTAAATAAGTTGTTTAGTTGACGTTAGATGTTTATGACCTACCATGAGATTCGCGCATTCTTAGACAAAGATGCATGCATGAGTCAAATACAATCAATTCTAGACAAACATTTGGGTGTGAGAAAGCTGTGCTCGCGGTGGATCCTCAAAAAACGGACCGCGTCACTTGGTGCAGTGCCATGCTTACCAGATTCAACGAAGGTGCGTCAAATTTGGTGTGAGACATAGTAACAGGTGAAAAAACATGGATTTATTGCTACGATCCCAAAACAAAGCAGCAATCGAGCGTATGGGTCTTTCAAGATGAGCCGAAACCAACTAAAGCGGCGCGCGTGAAAAGTGCATCTAAGCGGATGATTGCTTCTTTTTTTAATAAAACTGGACACGTGGCTACTGTTGCTTTAGAGAATCGTCGTACCGTGAATAGTGACTGGTACACGACCATTTGTTTTCCGGAAATTATTGACGAACTCCGTAAAAATAACCGTAAACGTCATCTTGCACCACGACAATGCTAGTTCCCACACGGCCAGACAGGCAAACGAATTTTTGAAGGTGAAAAACGTAGAACTTATGAGCCATCCTGCACTACAGTCCCGACCTGGCACCTTGTGACTTTTTTCTGTTTCCAAAAATTAAGAACCAATTACGTGGTCAACGATTTTCATCACCAGAAGAGGCTGTCGAAGAGTATGAAAAACACGTTTCTGAGGTCACCACGGAGGAGTAGCACAAAAGTTTTCAAAATTGGTTTAATCGAATGAAAAAGTGCATTTACGCAAACGGAGAATATTTTGAGAAACAATAAATTCATTTTTGACTCTTAATAGTATTTTTATCTTGTTCATTCCGGAAACTTTTAGTGCGCCCCACGTATGTATCAGACTATTTCGATTCTACTAATATTCGCATGTTTACATCACAAAGTATTTACCACAAAATACCAACCGAATGTTACGCTAAACGTATAGGTACCTAAGTGGATTCATACATTAGCTGCCATCGGCATCACAATGCACTTGTCGCCGGCTACCATTACAGCCGGCATCACCCGAAATGTCTGGCTAATTGACATAATTTATAATCGCATCGCTGGCATAGCTGAGCATATGATTCGTGCTGCGTTCAATACGAAATTGTGACTCGCTTGAAACTCGAGAACACTGCTCTAGTAATTTTACATAAATAACTCAGTTAAATATTCATTTTTTTTTAATGTTTTCAACAAAGTTTTACTTCAGCATGCAAAGTTTCATCAAAATTGGCTTATTGGTTTTTAAAAATTTCGACTTATACTTACGACCGCCAGTGAAGTAACTCGTTATCGTGAAGTCGTATAAAGTAACCCTTGGGTGTCGTAAAAGGCGACTAACGGACTAAAGACTGCACATGCATATAGCGGCGATGGGCTCACCACCTGTTAATCTGAGCACATGTACAGTCGCTATTTGGTGAAAATTGGACTATGGTAGAGGACTGCTTTTGCTGTACTCATTGCCTAGTCTCTGACTAACCCTTCGGGGATGATATATGGACACCGGTTATTGTTGAAAAGAACTTTCATATTTATTTTATAAGAACTCTCATGACTCCCGAAACTAGTAATTGATCTTAATTTTCACACAAACACAGTCACATTTTTTAAAGGATTTTTTGTGTAAAAGTTTCACAATTATCATCATTTTTTGCCCATACAGACCCATGAACATGGGATAAGAGGGCTCTAAATAACCCACCACGCAGGTACAATGCGTGTTGAAAGGTTTTAATGACTGCCATCTTATCTCTAGGGTTTTTTCTATGTATAACAAGTATGTATTTAAGTATTTTAAGTATGTTTATCCGTTGTCTAGTAACGCATTTAATGAGTTTCAAAACGAAGCTTCTCTTGGGCTAGATAATTAGTGTGAGTGTAGGAAATTTTATTTTTAATTTATTTATCATAAGACAACGACCGAGACCAATTAATTAGTTTAATGAGGACATAAAAGGAGGTTGTAATGGATTACTGGCGGGGAGTCGAACCCCGGACTCTCGCGGTGGGAGCGCGCCGAGAGTGAATCCTACATTTCCTTCCGCCGGAGGGGCTTGGAAGGTTTCCTAGCTAGCTCAGCGTTAGAAGGGTTAGCCACGGGTATGCGACAAACAAACACAGGTATATATTTATCGGACGGGCGGGTCTTTTACGCCCCTTTATTTAACTTAAGTCTTAAGCTACGTCTACGGGAGGCGTGATGATAGTGATCGTGGGGTTTCTACTGAAACGGCATACGGCCCTACATGAACAGTTCCAGGGGAACGGAGGTCTCAGACGAGCGAGTGCGGGGCGTGCCCGCACGGTCACAGCTACGGTAAGAGAACACTCCACTAATCTACAGACAGGGAAATCCAGGCGAGCAGCCTTCGGTGGTACCCGCACTGCTCCAACCTGAGGATACCTGTCTACACCGATACTACGTACCCACAACCACTAACTCACGCCTGTCTACGTGATCTATAACTATCGCGAATCGACTCAAACGTCCCTAAGGACAGAGGCCAGGTGAGCTGAGATACGGTGAAAGCCCGTACCGCTACAACCCGAGGTCCCTATCGGCCCAGACGCGCACATACGGTGAAAGCCCGTACCGCGCAGCCGAGGTCGGGTCAGGCGATGCGTCGACGACGGCGTCGAGGCAACGACTGCTCGCGAGTAGACTCAAACGTCCCTGAGGACGGAGGCCAGGTGAGCTGAGATACGGTGAAAGCCCGTACCGCTACAACCCGAGGTCCCTATCGGCCCAGGCGCGCACATACGGTGAAAGCCCGTACCGCGCAGCCTAGGTCGGCTCAGGCGATGCTTCGGCGACGGCGCCGAGGCAGCGACTGATCGCGAGTAGACTCAAACGTCCCTGCGGACGGAGGCCAGGTGAGCTGAGATACGGTGAAAGCCCGTACCGCTACAACCCGAGGTCCCTATCGGCCCAGACGCGCACATACGGTGAAAGCCCGTACCGCGCAGCCTAGGTCGGCTCAGGCGATGCTTCGGCGACGGCGCCGAGGCAGCGACTGATGGCGAGCTCTGTGCGCGGCCGCTTTTTATACGGCTCGCGGCTGTGACGTCACGCAGCTGTCCGGCACCTCTGTGTTCCTTGCGCGGCGCGCGGCGTGGCGTCGCAAGGTATTATCGGGTTATTTGAATTTATAATTATATGAATATGTAGCCGTATAATCGGGTCGCGTAGCTGTGAAAGAATACTACCACCCCCTCTTTTCCCTTGGGTGTTGTAAAAGGCGACTAACGGACTAAAGACAACACATACATCCAACAGCATGGAGCGGCGATGGGCTCACCACCTGTCACGCTGAGCACATGTGCAGTCGCTATTTGGTGTAAAGTGGACTATGGCAGAGGACTGCTTTTGCGGGCCTCATTGCTTTTTTTTATAGCAGAAGGAGGCAAACGAGCAAGTGGGTAACCTGATGGAAAGTAATCACCGCCGCCCATGGACACTCGCAAAACCAGAGAAATCGCAGGCGCGTTGCCGGCCTTTAAGGAAGGAATAGGCTCGTTTCTTGAAGATCCCTAAGTCGTAACGGTCCGGAAATACCGCCGCCGAGAGCTGGTTCCACAACTGTAGTTCGAGGCAAGAAATTTCTTGAAAAACGCACAGTAGTAGACCGCCATCCATCAAGGTGATGTGGATGGAATGACAGTCGATTGCGTGTAGTGCGGTGAAGGAAATCAGCGGCAGGGATCAAGCCGAACAATTCCTCAGAACACTCCCCATGATATATACGGTACAATATACAGAGAGACGCAACGTCTCTCCGAAGAGCCAGTGGATCGAGCCGACCTGAAATAACCACGTCGTCGACAATTCGAGCAGCTCTGCGTTGAATGCGGTCAAATGGAAGGAGTTGGTATTGGGGTGCTCCAGCCCAGAGATGGGAGCAGTATTCCATATGCGGCCTGACCTGTGCTTTATACAGTTGTAAACGGTGGGCCGGCGTGAAATACCGACCCGCTCTATTAAGCACACCCAGCTTTTTTGAAGCTAATTTAGCTTTACCTTCCAAATGACCACGAAACTGAACGTCACTCGAAATATCGACGCCAAGGATTCCAATAGTCGGATTGGTATCAAGGGGAGCCCCCTCAAAATTCAGAGGTACGACGAAGGGATGTTTTTTCGCGGTAAATGCGCAAACTTGTGTTTTGGAGGGATTAAAGCGGACTAGATTGTGTCGGCCCCAATCTGAGACATGACTTAACATGTTCTCGGTGTCAGTCAAGTTTATTTCGGCTCGCGATGACGCTTTCCAGAGAAATATTAGCTCGCCCGGTGTAGAGCGTATCCCCAGTACTGTCGTCTGCATAGCAATGAATGCTGTTGTTATGCAGCATGTCATTGATATGCAGAAGAAATAGGGTAGGGGACAACACACACCCCTGCGGGACTCCAGCATTCACGGGCTTCTTGTCGGAGCACGAACCGTCGACTGCGACTCTGATGCTACGCCCAGTGAGAAAGCTGGCAATCCATGAACACAATTTCTCAGGAAGTCCGTATGATGGAAGTTTAGAGAGAAGAGCCCTGTGCCATACGTCGAAGGCTTTCGCTACGTCCAAGCTAACTGCCAGGGCCTCCTCTTTACTCTCGACTGCCTCCGCCCATCGGTGAGTAAGGTACACTAAAAGATCACCAGCCGAACGACCGCGACGAAAACCATACTGGCGATCACTTAGTAGCTGGTTCTCTTCTAGGTACCTTAAGAGCTGGCGGTTTGTAATGGACTCCATTACTTTGGAGAGTAAAGAGGTAATAGCTATTGGCCTGTAGTTGGACGGATCTGAGCGATCGCCTTTTTATGGAATCGGGTGGACAAGGGCTGTCTTCCAAGAGCTCGGGACGACGCCAGTAGTGTAAGAGAGCCGGAAAAGGCGCGTTAGAACTGGTGCCAATTCAGGAGCACACGTCCGAAGTACAATGGGTGAAACTGCATCAGGCCCACTCGCCTTGTGGATATCAAGGGAAAAAAGAGCCTTACGAACCGACCTTTGCAGGAACTGAACGTTTGGCATTGTACAAGCGCAATGCGGTATGGTTGGTGGAGAGTTTTCTCCATCGTCCAAGGTCGAGTTTGAAGCGAAAAGAGAGCCCAAGAGATCGGCTTTCTCTTTTGCAGTATAGGCCAGGCAGTCATCGGTCTTGTGCAATGGTGGTAGGGACGGCTGACAAAAATTCCATAAGATAGCTTTGTCATATGAATGATGACTTCGCCTTGGCAATGTCCTTCTTAAAGGATCTGGCGGCAAAGTTGTACTTCTTTCTGAGCGCACTGGTGTTTGGATCCTTTGATGACACCGCATTAGCCCAGGCTTGGTAATATTGTCGCATTTGGCGAGGCGCCATTTTGCAGCAACGACCAAACCATGGTTGGGACTTGCCGCCAATGGGAACCAAAGAGTTTGGAATGAAAAGTTCCATTCCCTGCAGTATCACATCAACAACAGAGTCAGTGGCGACATCAGGCTCATCCAGCGAGAAGCAAACTCGCCACCACGGGTAGGACGCAAAGAAACTTCGCATCCCATCCCAGTCCGCTGACCTATAATGCCAGACTCGACGGCTAGCCGCTGGTTGCGGTTTTGAAGTTTCTGTGAGAGGCACAGTGCTGCGAATCAGACAGTGGTCTGATGAGCCTAGTGGTGCATCAACAGAAACTTGATAGCCGTCTGGGTGCGAGGTCAGCAGAAGGTCCAATAAAGAAGGTGCATGGCCCCCCACATCTGGAACCCGTGTTGGCTCTGTTACCAATTGGGACAGACTGTAGGCTAAAGCGAAGTAATGAACGGCTCTACCCGCGTGGTCAGTTGTGCGTGAACCAAGCCATTCGACGTGATGGGCATTGAAGTCTCCCAATACCACAATCTCGGCCGAGGGGATCCGTTGGAGAAGGGAGTCCGTCGCCGCTTGGACGGTCTCGATAAGTTGGTCAGTTCCGATATTACCGCTGTGGGACTTATACAGGCACGCGTAGATGCGAGGATGACGTCCGCAGTCGACGTGTAGCCATAAGATAGTCTTTGACTAACCCTTCGGGGAGAATAGTCTTGATTATGTATATATGGAAATAAGTAGGGTGCGGGAATCAAACTCAGTAATCTTTGCAGCGTTATAATTTGTAATAAGTACACAAAACAGTGGTAATTATAATGATTGAAACTTACACCACCACTCGCAATCACCATTCATTCGTTAAGTAAAATTTGCCATTCGTCTCCCGTCTCCCTCTCACATCGTTTCTCTCTTTCACGCCTCGAATACATTATCACATTTAAAAATTTACACATTCGGAATAATTTAATACCGCACACATATTAAGACGGGATTTATCACAAAACTACTTAGTAAAGACGTTTTAAAGACCCGACGTTTTTTATTGAGTCCACCCGTGACCACGGCCGGTGCAACTCGGCGAAACGTCGGGTATAAAAGGTATGCGTAGATTGCCTTTACTAAGTAGTTTTGCGTTAAATCCCGTCTTAATATGTGTGTATAATGGAACGCGATAATTTAATACCACTCCCACCAATATAACCCATCAACCCGCCTTGGTCAGCGTGGTGGGTTATGGAGTTATTCTGTGGTTATGGGCCCAACCACCTCATTTGTCCATGTGTGTCATACATACATATAATCACGGCTGTTATCCCCGAAGGGTTTGTCAGAGACTAGGCATTGAGGACCGCAAAAGCAGTCCTCTGCCATAGTCCACTTTACACTGAATAGCGACTGCACATCTGCTCAGCGTGACAGGTGGTGAGCCCATTGCCGCCCTATGCTGTTAGATGTATGTACAGTCTGTAGTCCGTTAGTCGCCTTTTACGACACCGAAGGCAAGAGTATTCTTTCACCGCTACGCGACACAGTCAATTTCTTTTACAGCGTCAAATATGAGGTTCCCTTTCTATAATAGAAGGATACAATCAAATTCTAACTGCATTTTTAACATTGAAAATGTTTTTTCGATCGCTCCGGTAGGGCCCCATTTTCGCTGAAAGTGTGTTTGCCCCGTGATATATAGTGGTTTAGGGCCATGAGGACGTATAAGTGCTCAAAAGACGCAGAATTTGAATGGCTTTCAGATGGTGAAAATTTTTTTTGTAAAAATCGATAACTTTTTTGAAAAAAAAAAGAAAAAAAACAAAAAACCTTGATTTTTTTAACACCTTTCCTCGGAATATCGTCGATATCTCGTGAAGGAGGTCGAAAATCGAAAAACTGTGAGGGATGCCTAAAGATATTGAGACGGGGAACATTTTATATTTTATACTTTTTTTTTGTGGGAGTGATGGGGGGGCGGTATGCTCTCCCTTAGCGGCGCGTGGAGCGTCGCCGTGCGGTATTACTCGGGCGTCATAGCCCTGTGGAACTTCGCAGCTTTTAGATACGAATATCTATTAGGACTTAATAGACGCAAAAAGTTAAGGGCTTTAGGACAGTATAAACAAATTTTGGAAAAGTCGATTATTTCTTTTGAAAATAAAAAAAATATAAAAATCTATGTTTTATACGAAGATCTATTAGGACCTAATAGACGCGGAAAATTAAGGACTTTAGGATTGTATAAACAAATTTTGGAAAAGTCGATAAATTTTTTTTGAAAATAAAAAAAGACATTTTTTCATTAATAATCTATAATAGCTAAGTTCATTTTCAATGCCATTTCAAGTGGTGTAGAGCACGAGATCTGTGATTTTTTTACACACAGAATAAGTAAATAATACTTAGACGGTGATTAACGCTAACTACCTATTTAAAGGCATCATATCATCATTATCATCATCGTTTTGACCACAATACATCGCAACAGCAGTATCAGCCTCAGCCCGTGACCACGACCGGTGCAACTCGGTTGAAACGTCGGGTATAATAAGGTATGCGAAGGATGCTTTTAATAATTAGTTAGACATACAGTCACTTACACAGTCTAAGCAATAAAGAAGTTCTATTCTATTCTATTCCATTCTTAGCGTTAATGCCCGTCTAAATATTTTGTTTAATAACGCGAAAGATTAAAATTGTAAGTAAATTATTATATAAAAAAAATAAGCCAAAACGATATGATATAATACTAAGGAGTTCGTAACAAAAACCTTAATAGCCATAAAATAATAACTGCTTTAGTTATTATTCTATTAATGTTTTTATATTTTAGCTTTTTTTATTAACGCTTAAATATACTTAAGTAAAATTTTTACCAAAATTAAAAAAAAAAAAAATTAAGTGTTAAATTTTTTATTAATCTATGATAATATTATAGCCTAGTTGATTTCAAACGCCTTCTGAACGGAGCACAGCATTTCGAAAACATGTCACCCCTTATCCTTATCACATACGCAGCATTCTTGCAGGAGCAGGTAGTGGCCTATGACAATTCGCAGAGTTATGTGTGCTAATTTTGAGGTTTAATGCGACACATTATGTTTGAACGTATGATAAAAAGAAAATGGGATGTGAATATTTACATATCTGCTACAACTACTACCAACCTGCATCCAACATACAACAATTTAAAAAATATTTTCAAAAGCAGTGGCTGAAGAAGTCAAAGGACATTGTTGAATTTAGCCTAAGAACCAACACAAACATGACATACATGATAATTCTTAGCTTATTTTTTACGACAGTATTTAGATATTCGCGGACACTTTTAGTTAAGTAACTAATAATAAAAAGAACTTTTTAGACATTAATATTGAGTATCATTTTTATATTATGGGTTGGGTATTGAGAGTTCAGTGCATTCAGCCAGTGAATTAAAGCTTTGTGACCAAAATATTTATAATATGTACAAACAAACCTAATAATATTATGCATGCATGGCTGACTCGATATACTTAGTGCCAAATACTCCAAGCATCATTAGAATACGATACATCGCATTTTATTCCAAACTGTAAACGTTAGTCGACTTAAGTCGATCAATGAACTCTAATAATACGACTGAAGGACTAGTATCCATAGTCAAGAAAAAAAAAGTTGACGTTCTAGACTTCTTGGCGGGAAAGTGAAACGTCATGTTTGCAGTTTTGTTTTATTTTCTTTAATTTGTGTTTTGTCAAATTAATGTGAAATAATGATGGGTTATTTATTTGTTAGTGAACGTGCATGAGTGTTGGCAAATAAAACAAAAGAGTGCAACATCACTTCTCAAATTCTGTAATTAAACATAACCTCAAGTTTTCCTGATATTTAGGTTCTCGGGAGTGTCCGTCAAAAATATTTGTTTTTACTGTTATTTACATGCAATTTCGAACCTAGAAAAGGATATTTCATAATTGTTGGTTCTTAGGCTAACAATGTATGGGCGCAGAACATTGTCCTTTTAAGCAAACTTGGTCAGTTCCGATATTGCCGCTGTGGGACCTATACAGGCACGCGTAGATGCGAGGATGACGTCCGCAGTCGACGTGTAGCCATAAGATAGTCTTTGACTAACCCTTCGGGGAGAATAGTCTTGATTATGTATATATGGAAATAAGTAGGGTGCGGGAATCAAACTCAGTATTCTTTGCAGCGTTATAATTTGTAATAAGTACACAAAACAGTGGTAATTATAATGATTGAAACTTACACCACCACTCGCAATCACCATTCATTCGTTAAGTAAAATTTGCCATACGTCTCCCGTCTCCCTCTCACATCGTTTCTCTCTTTCACGCCTCGAATACATTATCACATTTAAAAATTTACACATTCGGAATAATTTAATACCGCACACATATTAAGACGGGATTTATCACAAAACTACTTAGTAAAGACGTTTTAAAGACCCGACGTTTTTTATTGAGTCCACCCGTGACCACGGCCGGTGCAACTCGGCGAAACGTCGGGTATAAAAGGTATGCGTAGATTGCCTTTACTAAGTAGTTTTGCGTTAAATCCCGTCTTAATATGTGTGTATAATGGAACGCGATAATTTAATACCACTCCCACCAATATAACCCATCAACCCGCCTTGGTCAGCGTGGTGGGTTATGGAGTTATTCTGTGGTTATGGGCCCAACCACCTCATTTGTCCATGTGTGTCATACATACATATAATCACGGCTGTTATCCCCGAAGGGTTTGTCAGAGACTAGGCATTGAGGACCGCAAAAGCAGTCCTCTGCCATAGTCCACTTTACACTGAATAGCGACTGCACATCTGCTCAGCGTGACAGGTGGTGAGCCCATTGCCGCCCTATGCTGTTAGATGTATGTACAGTCTGTAGTCCGTTAGTCGCCTTTTACGACACCGAAGGCAAGAGTATTCTTTCACCGCTACGCGACACAGTCAATTTCTTTTACAGCGTCAAATATGAGGTTCCCTTTCTATAATAGAAGGATACAATCAAATTCTAACTGCATTTTTAACATTGAAAATGTTTTTTCGATCGCTCCGGTAGGGCCCCATTTTCGCTGAAAGTGTGTTTGCCCCGTGATATATAGTGGTTTAGGGCCATGAGGACGTATAAGTGCTCAAAAGACGCAGAATTTGAATGGCTTTCAGATGGTGAAAATTTTTTTTGTAAAAATCGATAACTTTTTTGAAAAAAAAAAGAAAAAAAACAAAAAAACCTTGATTTTTTCACACCTTTCCTCGGAATATCGTCGATATCTCGTGAAGGAGGTCGAAAATCGAAAAACTGTGAGGGATGCCTAAAGATATTGAGACGGGGAACATTTTATATTTTATACTTTTTTTTTGTGGGAGTGATGGGGGGGCGGTATGCTCTCCCTTAGCGGCGCGTGGAGCGTCGCCGTGCGGTATTACTCGGGCGTCATAGCCCTGTGGAACTTCGCAGCTTTTAGATACGAATATCTATTAGGACTTAATAGACGCAAAAAGTTAAGGGCTTTAGGACAGTATAAACAAATTTTGGAAAAGTCGATTAATTCTTTTGAAAATAAAAAAAATATAAAAATCTATGTTTTATACGAAGATCTATTAGGACCTAATAGACGCGGAAAATTAAGGACTTTAGGATTGTATAAACAAATTTTGGAAAAGTCGATAAATTTTTTTTGAAAATAAAAAAAGACATTTTTTCATTAATAATCTATAATAGCTAAGTTCATTTTCAATGCCATTTCAAGTGGTGTAGAGCACGAGATCTGTGATTTTTTTACACACAGAATAAGTAAATAATACTTAGACGGTGATTAACGCTAACTACCTATTAAAGGCATCATATCATCATTATCATCATCGTTTTGACCACAATACATCGCAACAGCAGTATCAGCCTCAGCCCGTGACCACGACCGGTGCAACTCGGTTGAAACGTCGGGTATAATAAGGTATGCGAAGGATGCTTTTAATAATTAGTTAGACATACAGTCACTTACACAGTCTAAGCAATAAAGAAGTTCTATTCTATTCTATTCCATTCTTAGCGTTAATGCCCGTCTAAATATTTTGTTTAAGAACGCGAAAGATTAAAATTGTAAGTAAATTATTATATAAAAAAAATAAGCCAAAACGATATGATATAATACTAAGGAGTTCGTAACAAAAACCTTAATAGCCATAAAATAATAACTGCTTTAGTTATTATTCTATTAATGTTTTTATATTTTAGCTTTTTTTATTAACGCTTAAATATACTTAAGTAAAATTTTTACCAAAATTAAAAAAAAAAAAAATTAAGTGTTAATTTTTTTATTAATCTATGATAATATTATAGCCTAATTGATTTCAAACGCCTTCTGAATGGAGCACAGCATTTCGAAAACATATGTCACCCCTTATCCTTATCACATACGCAGCATTCTTGCAGGAGCAGGTAGTGGCCTATGACAATTCGCAGAGTTATGTGTGCTAATTTTGAGGTTTAATGCGACACATTATGTTTGAACGTATGACAAAAAGAAAATGGGGTGTGAATATTTACATATCTGCTACAACTACTACCAACCTGCATCCAACATACAACAATTTAAAAAATATTTTCAAAAGCAGTGGCTGAAGAAGTCAAAGGACATTGTTGAATTTAGCCTAAGAACCAACACAAACATGACATACATGATAATTCTTAGCTTATTTTTTACGACAGTATTTAGATATTCGCGGACACTTTTAGTTAAGTAACTAATAATAAAAAGAACTTTTTAGACATTAATATTGAGTATCATTTTTATATCATGGGTTGGGTATTGAGAGTTCAGTGCATTCAGCCAGTGAATTAAAGCTTTGTGACCAAAATATTTATAATATGTACAAACAAACCTAATAATATTATGCATGCATGGCTGACTCGATATACTTAGTGCCAAATACTCCAAGCATCATTAGAATACGATACATCGCATTTTATTCCAAACTGTAAACGTTAGTCGACTTAAGTCGATCAATGAACTCTAATAATACGACTGAAGGACTAGTATCCATAGTCAAGAAAAAAAAAGTTGACGTTCTAGACTTCTTGGCGGGAAAGTGAAACGTCATGTTTGCAGTTTTGTTTTATTTTCTTTAATTTGTGTTTTGTCAAATTAATGTGAAATAATGATGGGTTATTTATTTGTTAGTGAACGTGCATGAGTGTTGGCAAATAAAACAAAAGAGTGCAACATCACTTCTCAAATTCTGTAATTAAACATAACCTCAAGTTTTCCTGATATTTAGGTTCTCGGGAGTGTCCGTCAAAAATATTTGTTTTTACTGTTATTTACATGCAATTTCGAACCTAGAAAAGGATATTTCATAATTGTTGGTTCTTAGGCTAACAATGTATGGGCGCAGAACATTGTCCTTTTAAGCAAACTTGGTCAGTTCCGATATTGCCGCTGTGGGACCTATACAGGCACGCGTAGATGCGAGGATGACGTCCGCAGTCGACGTGTAGCCATAAGATAGTCTTTGACTAACCCTTCGGGGAGAATAGTCTTGATTATGTATATATGGAAATAAGTAGGGTGCGGGAATCAAACTCAGTATTCTTTGCAGCGTTATAATTTGTAATAAGTACACAAAACAGTGGTAATTATAATGATTGAAACTTACACCACCACTCGCAATCACCATTCATTCGTTAAGTAAAATTTGCCATACGTCTCCCGTCTCCCTCTCACATCGTTTCTCTCTTTCACGCCTCGAATACATTATCACATTTAAAAATTTACACATTCGGAATAATTTAATACCGCACACATATTAAGACGGGATTTATCACAAAACTACTTAGTAAAGACGTTTTAAAGACCCGACGTTTTTTATTGAGTCCACCCGTGACCACGGCCGGTGCAACTCGGCGAAACGTCGGGTATAAAAGGTATGCGTAGATTGCCTTTACTAAGTAGTTTTGCGTTAAATCCCGTCTTAATATGTGTGTATAATGGAACGCGATAATTTAATACCACTCCCACCAATATAACCCATCAACCCGCCTTGGTCAGCGTGGTGGGTTATGGAGTTATTCTGTGGTTATGGGCCCAACCACCTCATTTGTCCATGTGTGTCATACATACATATAATCACGGCTGTTATCCCCGAAGGGTTTGTCAGAGACTAGGCATTGAGGACCGCAAAAGCAGTCCTCTGCCATAGTCCACTTTACACTGAATAGCGACTGCACATCTGCTCAGCGTGACAGGTGGTGAGCCCATTGCCGCCCTATGCTGTTAGATGTATGTACAGTCTGTAGTCCGTTAGTCGCCTTTTACGACACCGAAGGCAAGAGTATTCTTTCACCGCTACGCGACACAGTCAATTTCTTTTACAGCGTCAAATATGAGGTTCCCTTTCTATAATAGAAGGATACAATCAAATTCTAACTGCATTTTTAACATTGAAAATGTTTTTTCGATCGCTCCGGTAGGGCCCCATTTTCGCTGAAAGTGTGTTTGCCCCGTGATATATAGTGGTTTAGGGCCATGAGGACGTATAAGTGCTCAAAAGACGCAGAATTTGAATGGCTTTCAGATGGTGAAAATTTTTTTTGTAAAAATCGATAACTTTTTTGAAAAAAAAAAGAAAAAAAACAAAAAAACCTTGATTTTTTCACACCTTTCCTCGGAATATCGTCGATATCTCGTGAAGGAGGTCGAAAATCGAAAAACTGTGAGGGATGCCTAAAGATATTGAGACGGGGAACATTTTATATTTTATACTTTTTTTTTGTGGGAGTGATGGGGGGGCGGTATGCTCTCCCTTAGCGGCGCGTGGAGCGTCGCCGTGCGGTATTACTCGGGCGTCATAGCCCTGTGGAACTTCGCAGCTTTTAGATACGAATATCTATTAGGACTTAATAGACGCGAAAAGTTAAGGGCTTTAGGACAGTATAAACAAATTTTGGAAAAGTCGATTATTTCTTTTGAAAATAAAAAAAATATAAAAATCTATGTTTTATACGAAGATCTATTAGGACCTAATAGACGCGGAAAATTAAGGACTTTAGGATTGTATAAACAAATTTTGGAAAAGTCGATAATTTTTTTTTGAAAATAAAAAAAGACATTTTTTCATTAATAATCTATAATAGCTAAGTTCATTTTCAATGCCATTTCAAGTGGTGTAGAGCACGAGATCTGTGATTTTTTTACACACAGAATAAGTAAATAATACATAGACGGTGATTAACGCTAACTACCTATTAAAGGCATCATATCATCATTATCATCATCGTTTTGACCACAATACATCGCAACAGCAGTATCAGCCTCAGCCCGTGACCACGACCGGTGCAACTCGGTTGAAACGTCGGGTATAATAAGGTATGCGAAGGATGCTTTTAATAATTAGTTAGACATACAGTCACTTACACAGTCTAAGCAATAAAGAAGTTCTATTCTATTCTATTCCATTCTTAGCGTTAATGCCCGTCTAAATATTTTGTTTAATAACGCGAAAGATTAAAATTGTAAGTAAATTATTATATAAAAAAATAAGCCAAAACGATATGATATAATACTAAGGAGTTCGTAACAAAAACCTTAATAGCCATAAAATAATAACTGCTTTAGTTATTATTCTATTAATGTTTTTATATTTTAGCTTTTTTTATTAACGCTTAAATATAGTTAAGTAAAATTTTTACCAAAATTAAAAAAAAAAAATTTAAGTGTTAAATTTTTTATTAATCTATGATAATATTATAGCCTAGTTGATTTCAAACGCCTTCTGAACGGAGCACAGCATTTCGAAAACATATGTCACCCCTTATCCTTATCACATACGCAGCATTCTTGCAGGAGCAGGTAGTGGCCTATGACAATTCGCAGAGTTATGTGTGCTAATTTTGAGGTTTAATGCGACACATTATGTTTGAACGTATGACAAAAAGAAAATGGGGTGTGAATATTTACATATCTGCTACAACTACTACCAACCTGCATCCAACATACAACAATTTAAAAAATATTTTCAAAAGCAGTGGCTGAAGAAGTCAAAGGACATTGTTGAATTTAGCCTAAGAACCAACACAAACATGACATACTCGTACATGATAATTCTTAGCTTATTTTTTACGACAGTATTTAGATATTCGCGGACACTTTGAGTTAAGTAACTAATAATAAAAAGAACTTTTTAGACATTAATATTGAGTATCATTTTTATATTATGGGTTGGGTATTGAGAGTTCAGTGCATTCAGCCAGTGAATTAAAGGTTTGTGACCAAAATATTTATAATATGTACAAACAAACCTAATAATATTATGCATGCATGGCTGACTCGATATACTTAGTGCCAAATACTCCAAGCATCATTAGAATACGATACATCGCATTTTATTCCAAACTGTAAACGTTAGTCGACTTAAGTCGATCAATGAACTCTAATAATACGACTGAAGGACTAGTATCCATAGTCAAGAAAAAAAAAGTTGACGTTCTAGACTTCTTGGCGGGAAAGTGAAACGTCATGTTTGCAGTTTTGTTTTATTTTCTTTAATTTGTGTTTTGTCAAATTAATGTGAAATAATGATGGGTTATTTATTTGTTAGTGAACGTGCATGAGTGTTGGCAAATAAAACAAAAGAGTGCAACATCACTTCTCAAATTCTGTAATTAAACAAAACCTCAAGTTTTCCTGATATTTAGGTTCTCGGGAGTGTCCGTCAAAAATATTTGTTTTTACTGTTATTTACATGCAATTTCGAACCTAGAAAAGGATATTTCATAATTGTTGGTTCTTAGGCTAACAATGTATGGGCGCAGAACATTGTCCTTTTAAGCAAACTTGGTCTGTTTTTGGCCAGAAACACAGAACTACTAACGGTATGGAAAGTTGGCATAAAGAACTAAATAAAAAAACAACAAGAACAGGGCCCGGATTAATCAACTTACTGAGAATTTTGCTGAAAAATGATATTACTAAAATAACAAATAAACGGGCAAAGGGAAACATATCGAGAGACGAATTCATAATGAATACACAAATGATGTTAATTAGTGGAGAATTGTCTGTTGGTCATTTTTTAGAACGTCTGAGATAAATTTTTAAGACAATAAACAGATTTTGCTTTAATTGTACTTTTTTCTATGTTTTTCCAGCTGTCAAATAAGTCAGAACAACGGGAAAAAAAAACCCTTTGGCCAGAGTAGTCTGACTATCAATCTGACCAGTGGGAAACACTAAGCGTGGTGGATTATCCTCAGCAATGGGACAACGTTTATAGGCTGATGATGATGATGATGATCTGAGTAAATTTTTATGTTACTAAGCCGGTAAACGAACCTATGTAACTGCTTGATAATGCGCGGCCTAGCCCATGGACGCGCGCGATGCCGAGGGCATTACGCGCGCAACGCACACTGAAGCTGCAGTTCTTACCCAAGTAACACACATAGGCTGAATACTAGATGAAAAATGGATTATTGTGTACTTAGCACTGAATAAAATTACTAAATAAAAGCAGAGTAGCATGCTATTCAGCCACTACACTGCTTAAATGGGCACAAATTATTCAGCTTTAATTCGCAATTGCTGAGTAATATCATTATAGTAACGTTATAATCGCAGTATCGTAGTAGTAATCGTGTAACAGGTGGTAACAAGGCAAAATACTAGCAAATTAAGGAAACACTAGTTTTACTTTATTTAGACAATTGTCGTCCATGTACGCTTTTATATTTATAGTAATTAAGTTAAAGGTTCACGATTAGTTCTGTAAGAACGTTTATTAATTAATACTTTTGGTGACAGATGATTTATATTTATGACAGTAAGAGCAGATAAGTTTTTAAAATGATTGTATGCAATTGGTATAAGTACATTTTGTTAATAACTTCATTATTTTACGTGAAAGCTAGTGGGAATTCAAAATTACTGTTAGAGTATACATATATTTCTAAAGCGCCAGTACATAAATAAGTTTTTACTACAAATTATACTAAAATAAACACATTGAGGCGAAAACCATTTCGGGTAAAAATTGATTGATTGTGTCACTATTTTAGTCTGTAACCAATTATTACATTAAAAATATTTATTTGACATTGATTAGTTTACTATGTTTGTGTTAAATAAATAAAATTATGTATACCAGTGTAGACATTAAAGGTTATACAAAATAACAAATGATGGTGAAATTAAAGAGCGATGTGAACCATACCGGTTCACATCGCTCTTTAATTTCAACATTACTGTCGTAGCCCGCGTAATGGGGCACATATGTCTGCTTATTCAAACTTAGCCGTAATAAAGTCTTACATGTGAATCCATATACGGCAATATACTGATTACTGGCTGAATATTCGTTCGAACTAGCAACGATAAAATGTGTGATAAAATACACTTTTAAAGATCCGCATAATACAGACTGATCCATTTTAGGGACTTGTTACGTGAATTAAATGATCCGTGAGAAGATTTACAGGGATATACTTATTCAGTCATCACCTGATTAAATTAACTGATGTGAACCTCTATTATGCAATATACGGTATAAAATACTCAAAGTGCTCGTCAAGAGTATTATTAACGTTTAGATGAACTTGTAAACAGCCACTATTCAGGTTAATAATAGCAGTATAGATACAGATCAACAGGGAATTTTTACACCATTTACTGAATAACACACCAAATTTTCTCCTTTATACATCATATATCTGTGTAACAGTACACATGTACTCACTTTAGAAGGCAGCGTTTAGAGGTACACAGTTACTCTATTATACAGCATATGACATATTTGCCACTACTTAATTGCCCTTATTCAGTAAGTAGGCTTGAAAATTTAAAACGGGTGAATAAAAGCGTAGTTTATAAACCAAATATACGCATCTTGCTGTTTAAGGGTGAAGAATATCTACCATTATTTAGTTTTTATACCGAATATAGCTATTTGTGTTCTAATATTCAGCTTAAGCATCACCAGTGAATTATAATAACGGTTTTAATACTCTGTAAGCAGTCTTTATGACCACAAGTGATTAAATATACAGCTTTCTGTGTTACTTGGGTATGCCTTGCTTTTTAATTTCGCATGATCTATTACCCTTCAAATCAAACCGTAGAAATGAAAAGTAATGCTGATTGGCGGCAGAGATATGTATTACTAGCGGCCGCTCGCGGTTTCACCCGCGTGGTTACCGTTCCCGTGGGTATATCGTGATAAAAAGTATCCTATGTGTTCATCCAGGTAATAAACTATCTGTATGCCGAATTTCATCCAAATCCATTTAGTAGTTTTTACGTGAAAGAGTAACAAACATCCATCCATACTTACAAACTTTCGCGTTTATAATATTAGTAGGATTAGTAGGAAGTAGGATAGTGTTCCAGTTGGATTCTGGTCAGAATCGTACTGTCGGATTGAGTCCAACCTTTTTTTTTTGACCCACGGAAATGCATTTACGCATACCCACTGAACTGGGGCGCCCAAGTGGGTTATGTCGGGCTTGCCTGAAGGGCAATGCCGACAAAAACCGTGGGATGCTCGAACTTCCGTCAAAGGACCCAGACGACCCGGGCGTGCGTGTTGCGACCCAACCGCAACGCTTGATCGGCGGACCGTCTACGGACGGACGCCTTGAGGCCGTGCCTCACCACGTTTGAGTTCAACCTGAGGCAAGTCGTTTTTTTTTAGCTATTAGAAAAAAACGAATTTTTAGTTAGTAGGTGTAAAAAAAATAAAATAAAAAATAAATTCCTACTAGTTCCTCAAAGGTCCTTCTGCTTCCTTAAGAGGCAAGGCATCTGCGACTTCTCTGGTTTTGCGGTTGTCCATAGGCGGTGGTGATTACTTTCCATCAAGCCGTGACACGCCTGCTCGTTTTGCCCAGTTTACATATAAAAAAAATTAAACAAAATACTTCCATATTTCAATGTAAAACATGTTAAATAATGATTTCTCATTGAAATTACATCTTAGTGCGTCCCTCGTAATCACTGACGCCTACAAAGGTTGTATTAAATTAATTTTTAATTACCTTAACACGGCGAAAAAGGGTATAAATATAATTTGGGAAGTTACTTAGCAAAGATGGGCAGGTAATTGAATTAATAACATTGGCCCCAAGTTCGCTCCTGTGGAATCTAATTTCAAATATCTTGTACAACGAACGTGCCTTTGAATTTTAAATCAGTCATCAAAAGTAAGTTACGAAAATTATAAGTCAAGGAAAATCGATGGGACACGCAGCTCATACTCCACCCAATAAAACACGATGGCTCGGTTCGGAATTATTCAGAAGTCATAGGCCTTTACAGGTTTCTACAATGATCCTTGACAGCGAAACAATGGAAGGTACTTTGCCGAGCTGAATAATGGTTGACTCAACACCATGTACACACGGCCTCAGATCAACCTACCCTAAACTGTCAAAGGAGACCCAGCGTTTTTTATGCTTATGTTGTTTACTTTTTTAATTTTTTAATCTGTATTCTGTAATTCATTAACTGGCAATTCACAAATGACAGTTAGTTGGCACAAGTGGAGTTCTTGGCGGAAAAGTGAAGCGTCGTGTCTGTAGATTTTGTCTTATTTTCTAAAATTTGTGTTATGTCGAATATTAATGTGAAATAATAGTGGATTATTAACCGTTAAGTTTTCGTGAACGTGCATGAGTGTTGGCAAATAAAACAAAACAGTGCAACATCACTTTTCAAATTTTCTCAAGAAGTCCTTGTGAAATTCAGTAAAGTCCCACATCTTTACTGGAACTCAAGGGATTTGGGGGAATATCATTTAGCTTATTATTATCATTCATTATCGTCTTAGAAGCATAATAAATGTACTCTATTATTTCGACTAAAGGTCTAGTATACATGGTCACGAAACAAATTATCAAAAAAAATCAATTGTACAGCTGTCAAATCAAACATGACGTGACGGCATTGTTGACATTTCACTTTTTAAAAGCAACAGAACCATGGTTTATGCAGCCACGTTAGACGTTTTTCAAGTAACATGTCTGCCTTTTAAAGACTCAGTGTTTACATAGGTATTAAAAATATTAATAATTAAATAACTCTTATCCGCGATTCGATAAAAATAAGACAAAAGTTGGTTTAGGTAGCAACTAATATTAGCTTTACTTTATGATCAAATTCTATTGTATACAAGTTTAGCATTTTTTCTATGGAAAGTACCGGTTCTTCTTTCTGCAATGAATATTGATTCTTAGAATCAAACAATAAAGTTCAAAATTGATTGTAGAAATTTGACAGTTTTGGATAGGTTGATCTGACGCCTTGTGTACGTTTCTGTGCACTATTCATAATTTTCACTACTTTGGTAGGTACTTACTAAGTAGTGCCCATCCCACCACTTATCAATTGTAGCGATAACTTGACTTCAATGATGGACGCCTTTGACTTGAAGTAGGACAGTAATTTACTATTACAGGCTGTAATTTTACCTTTACTGGTACTAGTGTGTCACGTAGCAGAGGAACGGGGGAGTGACACGATGAGGAGAAGTAGAATGAAGATAACAGCACGATGAGTTCAGACGTATATTATTTTAAATGGATGGTTAGTTATTATATGAAGCACAATTTAAGCGTTAGTACACACACGACAAGGTAAAGGTTAGTTTTACTTATTATTATTATCAGGACGTATGCCTGGAACTGCCTAGTTATAATAATGTACTGTTCGCAATAACAATAATTCGGAAGGAAAACAATAATTAGAAGGAGCTCATTCTGGCTCTGCGGACGAATCTGAACTGAATTTACATTAAAGAGAAAGCTATAATGAAAACAGAGGCTAGACAGAGAATGCAAGTAAATTTTTGAAATTTAAAACTAAATAAAAAAGAATATCATTCACAAAGAAGGTCACAAAAACCAACAAGGTTTTAGTTGCCTTGTTACAAGTGTCCATATTCCGTACATATTCCACCTCAAGTACTATTATTTCGGTATTGTGATGATACCTAATATTCGATCAACAAAACCTCTTAATTTCACACGTGATGTTGGTAACCGAACAAATAATAGTACTCAAAGCACGTGCCGTTTCATTTTAAAAGCTTTTTAAAAAGCACTCAAGGGCAATGGAAGTTAATTATGGAGCATAAACTCTCAATAACATCGGATGCCAATGTAATTTCCAATAATTTATATTTCGGATACTTGGTTGACTAACGCGGTGTTTGTGTTTACATTAAAATAGGTAAAAAATATATTATCTTAAAACTTTCAATATTGCGGATGTGTAATCTTCCTGGAAATCTTTCGATTAACAGGGAGAAGCTGATCTAACTGTCGTACTTACTCGAAATTGAACAATTTTTAAAAATCTAATAAAGTTTACTTTTACGTTGATTTTATACTAGGTAATTATAGTTTTCGGGTGGGGTACGCACTACGCAAAGACCAAAGCTCTCAATAAGCTTTTACAATTTCCAGATTTTCTGTTATTCCCTTTATAAAGAAAATAGCTTTTCCATGTTACAATTGACAATTAATGGCTATTACAGCATATTACGTTTGTTTACGATAGCGACACTTATCCTCTAATAACCTTCCCGACACTATGCTGACCCTTCGGAAACTAAATTACGAGGGCTTTCTCATTCGAATAGTGATGGGGCACTGTAGGTCGATCGTCTATAGCTCGACATGGTAGACACAAACTACACACGTAAGTGAAATTGTGTTGTATGTTCCAGTTTTGTGTTACAGCAATTATTTACATTTATACACACATACGTAGATTCAAGATAATCAGGGTTAGTCAGAGATTAGATTTAAAAAAACCCTCATGAGTAAAGGTGGAAGTGGAAGATGATGTAAATGATAAATATGCATGGACATAGTGCATATACGAGTATAACATATATAAATCTGTGGAGTTTCTTGCGTACGTTCTTCTTCACAGCTATAAGATTTCATGAATGGGTAGGGTGGGTGGGCGGGTGCCCGTCCATCCAAATAGAGAAGTAAATTTAAGTTTTGACGATTCAAAATGCCTATTTTAAGTTTACTGAATAAGGAAATTTTGCATTAGGCAATGAGGACCGCAGAATCAGTGCAATGCCACAGCCAACGTTTCACCAAATTACAACTGCACATGTGCTCAACGGGATAGGTGGTGAGTCCATCGCCGCTCCACCGCCAAATTAACTTTTATAAGCTTGCGTTAAGGAACAAATTTGAATACCTAATAACTTACGGTATGTTATTCTAACATTATTCTTAACTTACCACTATTGGCAGTACATTAATTTTTATTATATCACCACTCGTGGTAGGCTAGACACTTTGTTTTTTTAAACATTTGTTATTTTTTTGAACTACTGTCTGTTAAGCAGTCGATCCAGTCCGATTGTAGTATGATCTAATGCCTCATCATCATCATCAGCCTATAAACGTCACTGGTGGGATAGGCCTTCCCACATGTAAAAAATCAAATGGGGAGATTAGGCCAGAACAGACCATGCTGGCCCAATGCGGGTTGGTGGGGGTGGATGATCAAATGCAATCTGGAGAAACAATCATGTTAACTTTCATAAAAAAAAATTACTGAGGCAAGTTTGAACACGGTCCATCCCTACAAAATTAGCCCACTAAGCTCTGCGTCATAAATTAGTGTAAACATGTTATAAAAACCTGATCAGTTTATTGTTTGGGGGCGAGGGTTGTTAACCCCGACCAGAATAGACAACGGTCAAGTGTGATTGCAGATTGTCGAAAGATGTATAGACAGGTGTTGGTACACGTAACGTTTGTGGCATATTATGGTTTATTATAATATCAATAAGGTTCTGTTTATATCTACGCATACAACATATAGTCCTGAGCATGATTTTGCTTATCAAAATTAGATTTTTTACTATTAGTTAGACGCAAGCTTAAAGTCCATCTTGTGTGTGCGATACAGTTTTTAGTTTCCTATTTCATAATATTGATGATCTGGTTGGTTTAGCGTCTAATTTCCTGACTGTTACCCACTGTTTTGAGTATGAATTCCACTTGGCTCATTTATTGGTAACATGTTTCATTATTAGGATTTGTGTGCTCATGAATAATTTTTGATGTTTTGCTTTTTGAATTATATAATTTTAGAATAGAATGCCATGGTGGCCGAGTGGCACGGGCGGCGCTCGAAATTAAAATAATATGAAAATAGACAAATGTTTGTAAATACGGCACAGCGGCCTATGCCAATAGCGCAGTATTTTACGAATAGACGACGAACGCGAATGTTGAATAGTTTATACACTGTTATTTAAACACTAGCGGCCGCTCGCGGTTTCACCCGCGTGGTTCCCGTTCCCGTGGGAACAAAAGTATCATATGTGTTAATCCAGGTTATAAACTATCTGTATGCCGAATTTCATCCAAATCCATTCAGTAGTTTTTACGTGAAAGAGTAACAAACATCCATCCATACTTACAAACTTTCGCGTTTATAATATTAATGTAAAGTGTGATAATTAGAACTCTGGCAATAGAGAAGTCTTTATTCTCGTTTATATTATACTTACGCCAGGATTTTATCTTTATGGTTTAATCAGAAATGATACACGTAACTATACTACCGTGTGTGTTTCTATTTGCGAACGATCTTAGCATTGTGACATTTAGTTCTACCATCAATAATGTAATTAAATGCATGTAGGACTATATCCTACATGCATTGCGCACAAACAGAACTGATACACGTTTGACCGTTGTCGGTTCGACAAGCTAAAACATACTGTATTCCAAAACGCATAGAACTCATATTGCAAAATCACATTGTGGCACTGGAATTCCATCTGTCTAGTTTAATTGTTACAACTGAAATTACCTTAAAAGCTTCCTGGTGTCACTCATCTATCCCATTTATTAGTGGTCTTACTGATGGTCTGCGATGTAGGCTATTTGATTTGGAACCTTACGTCTTTTGGAGGAAGGTTATATTATGAATGTCTGATGGTTGCTCTGTACACGATCATAAAAGCACTGGCTTTGGACGCTTGAGGTGCATACTAGGGTGACCATAATATTAAGAGAGAATATGTATAAAAATAATATTAAACACTTTAAAACTTTAGCGTTCCATTATGCACATATATTCAAAAGGGATTTAACGCAAAACTGTCTGGCCACATCCGTGGGCAATATATTTTCTATGTTATTTTACTTTCTTGTACTGTGTAAACTTGTATTATAACGTGTAAAATTGTGTCCGTAATATTATTGTTAATATTAGTTTTGTTTGTTTTATTCCAATCAAATCAAAATTTCTTTCAAGTAAACTTAAAATAAGCATATTGTTTTCTGAGGTTTAAGCGAGCACTACACATTGAAATGAAACACTTTTTTACGGATTAACTCGTGTTTAATTTACTATTTACATAGTTTTTATATTATCTCGACGTTTCCACGGACCCTGTAAAGGGTTCTATACGTCAGGATAATATAAAAACTATTTAAACAGTAAAATAAACGCGAGATAATCCGTGAAAAGTGTTTCATTTTAAAATAAGAATTTTGAATCGTCTAATTCTCCCTCATTCAGGAAGTCTTCAGGAAGTCTTTTAGCTGTGGAGAAGAACCGGCGCAAGAAACTCCACAGATTTATAATAATATAGAAGTAACGACATTTACAAAACAATATGTCGTTACCAAATCATACAATATACAAATATACAAATTTTGAGCGTCAATACAAATTGGAAAATGCCCTACCTATCATAGAAGGACATTTTCCATTACAACAAAAAAAACATTTAATACGATTACAAGACAACACAACACCTACAAAAGAATATTCAATAAAAAAACAGGTATTGCTCGATTTAAAATAAAACGAACAACGTCTTATAGTATCCTTGAAACAAAAAGAAAGACCTATTAAATACTACCAATAAAAAATAAGATTGCAAGAGCAGACCAGTATCCACAGGCGGCACCCGTTCACGAGTATGACATGTGAATCAGCCATCGCTTCGCTCAACCATGTTTTATTAATTCTATCTCCAATGGTTTCAGTATATGCTCTGTCAGAATAAGAGCGCTTTTGTGTAATTCTGAACATCCACGAATGACACAGCAGCCTAAAATAAATTAAATAAAAATGTTTCATTTTAGACAATTATGTACTTAGTCTATTAGGTATGTTAGTTACAATTTTTAAAAAAAAAACAACAACATTACATATTAAAATATATGAAATTATAACCAATGATATAATAATATAATATTATTATAATATCATTGATTACAACCCATAATTATAACTACTTGCTTAAGCTGAGACAGGGTCCATTTACTTCTCACTTTTCGCTTTCTACCAAAATACTCCTTTTTATTATTTCTGTCTTAATTGTACTCGTGTACGTAGTCATAATTTCTTATCTTTGTATTATCATGTATGTGTGTGTTTATTAATAAATGTATTTTCTTTCCTTTTATCCATCTTTTGTGCAAATGAAAATATTATGCAATGTTGGAAAAAGCAGCAATCATGGTGTCCCCACAATGAAGCGAAGTGGGCGTTACGTGGGCATGACACAGTGACCATACCGATGAAATGCCCTTAATGAGGTCTAAGCTAAATATCCGAACTACTTCATCTGAAAAGCTGTGGATCTATGATTCATAAAAAGAAAATTCGGATTCGGACGAATATTCAAAATTAGAAGCACAATCTTTTGTTAATGTGGGATGTGGCGAACGAGCCAGCTGGCTATCTGATGGAAAGAAAATACCCGCTATACCAGAAAATCGCAGATACCTACGTCGGCGGCCTTTGGGGAAAACCTAGAAGTATCCGCTAAAATCTAAACATCTTCATACTAAAGCCTGTGGCTCTAGTGGTTAAACATCGGAACAGATAAAATTTCCAGAAAAAATTGGTACTTGCGAAAAAATTGTATGAACTATACATTAAGTATACGAGTTCCAATCCAAGAACAGGATGTGTTACTAATTAATATAATTTAATTAGATTTTCGCGTTTTACTATTTCATCTGTTATTATATATATAATATCATATTCGATGGGTTTTCACGACTGCTATCTTACGGACGACCACCGGGACCAACGGCTTAACGTGCCTTCCAAAGCACAGAAGCACTAAATGTCAGTTTATAGAACTTTATTCTCAAGTAAATGTACCTGTACATTATTTCAATCAAATAACAAGTCTTCTGTGTTAAAGATCTACAAAGAGTAATTAATGAAGTCATTAATATTAAAATTAATTAACGTCATTTTCAATCAAAGCCTCGTTAATTGTGTACACGTCAAAAAATATACAATAAATCTTATCGTCCACATAGAACTTTTCACTCAGATTACCGTTATCAGATAAAATATCAATCCAATCTTGATGATAGATATTGTGCGTTAATGACAAGTAACAGAACACTGTAAAAATAAAGCTACCCTCCTGAAAAGTGAGACGGGATAATAGCGGGTCGACAACCTTTGGGGTGAACTAATGATAAGTACTTAGTCAAGTGGGATAAAAACTTTTTAGTATAAGTAAAGTAATTAGTAAGTAATTGCATGGGTATTGCATTATCCTCAATATATTTTTGCATTGTAATTAAGTAATAAAATATTTTTTTTGCGGAATTAGATGACTGCCATCTTACGGCAACAACCGGAAATAACGGTTTTACGTGCCTTCCGAAGCACGGATCATCTAAATCAAGTTGTGACTTGATTACATTAAAAATGAATTATTGATTACATTGTAAATGAAAACATTAAACATACATACTTGGATTCACGACTATTCTCCCCAAAGGTTAGTGAGAGACTAAGCGTTGAGGACTGCAAAAATAGTCCACTAAGTTTCACCAAATGACAACTGTATTTATTTGTGCTCAGAGTGATAGGTAGGTAGTTAGCCCATCGCCGCTTTATACTGTTGGATGTATGTGCAGTCTTTATTCCGACCGCTCAAACGCTCTGGGTCCCAAATGGAACCACACCCGTCAAGCGATCGTGGTCCCATATGGAACCAGTAACAAAAAAAACAGTTACAATATTACTGTGTTAAAATAGTTTAAAGACATTGTGTGAAGACAGAATTTTAGTAAGCCGTACGGTACAAATCCCTTGTCCTGTTTAAACTATGTCAACAATAAAAAGTGACAGAGAGAACTAAGAACCATTGTAATAATTTTTACATATATTAAAATATGTATTATAATCTAAGTTAATTTATATTGTTGAGGATGCAAATCATCACATTGTACTCGTAGTCTTTGCAACTAGGTATTATCGTCCGATTAAGGCTCGGCTCGGTATTCCGTACTTTATCCTGTTATCGGGATGAGATCGAATACATAGAAGTGTAAGTAATACCGCTGATACTCGATACAAAGGGATCACGAAACAAAATTAGTAGTGCGAGGTTTTACCGATGATATTAATAATAAAAAGCAGCAATAAAAAATGTGACAATGTGGCAACAAAGTAGCCACTGAAAGAATTTTAGAGGGGTGTTGGAAATAAATTATTAAAAAATAACATATCTAAAGCTTTCGGTTTGTAATCTGCCTTGGCAACTACCCATAATATGGCAAAAAAACACTTTCTAACGTCGACCAGTTTTCTGAGGAGACGCGATCTGAGGCTCGTTCTGCAGTTCTTGGTTTGGCTTTGTGTAGAAAAAGATTTTATATATTTTTGCTGTGAACTGAGTAAAATAAGTAATACTATGTAAAATAAGTTTTGACATTGGAAATTTATTTTCGTTCGCTCCAGTGTAGGCTCGGATTTTACGAAAAAGTGCGATCCCCTTATATATCGGAGAGTTGTAAAGATATGGTATTGATTTTGGTGCTCGATATTTTGGAAACGAAGAATGTTATCAAAAATTTGAGAAAACTTCTCTGGACAATTAAGTCAGCTACAATTTGAGCCTAAAACAAAGACGATCCGGTTAAAGGTTTGCTCTGTAGCCCATCCTTTTTCAAAAAGTCATAAAGTCAGAACAACATTTTTCACATGACATTTATGACTTCATGTTTCGCAGAGTTCGTTATCGGTGTTTGCTGTTTGTTGTGAAATACCTAAGTTAATCTAAAAATAAAATAAAATAATTAATTAACTTTTTCCTTATCCCGACTTTCTCGTCGCTCAGCGACAAAATTGTTTCGAATTCCGTAGATTCATTTCCAATACTCGTGTGAGGCACGAAATCTGTGATTTTTTTCTAAATATTGTAAAAAAATTATAAACATAAGTAATATGATGAATAAAGGGAATAATAATAATAAATAAATCTCTTTATTTCATTCAACCAACAATGTACAGGATGGTAAAGATACAAAGAAGCCCATATAATAAATAGGTCTTACTAGCTAACATATGTATTTACATACAATATAAAACGATTTTAATAATACTGTCAGCCTATTATAAACCTTCACACACAACCCACCACCATGTTTAAACAACATTTTGATAAGTGGGAAGGCCTGTGCCCACAGTGGGACGTTCGTAGGCTGATGATGATGCACGAATGGTGAACATAACTGACCGTGGTCACGGGTTGAGGCTCTACTGTCACCCCTTAGAGCAGATTTTTTGTTTTTTTCCACAACGGGTAAGCGCTTGGCCTTCATCTCAATTGATGGTAAGTGACGATAAAGCCGAAGGTGGAAGCGCGCTTCACCCGGAATCCTCAACCACTGAGGAACTGGCTATCTTATCTATCTCAAACTGTCGGAACACAACAATGCTATAAACATCGTTGTTATGGCGACAGACTTAGATAAGATGGTGGTAGCTAGCAAGGTGGACTTAACAGCTCTACCACCAACCAAACCGAGCACACAAAGATGTACCCCCCGCTGGGAATCGAACCCTGGACCTCTGGGTCAAAAACCGGTGGCTTAGCCACTAGACCTTATTGGTTAGGTACTAATGTTTTCCAAAACTCATTTCAGCTGTTACTTTATTTTACTTCCAAAACACTCCAATTTCTATTACTTACCACAGTATCAATACGATAATTGGAAATCATATTTAATTTTATTCCATTAAGTTATAACTTAAGTTAACAATTCATTAAGATTTATGATTTTTCACCTTTCATCCCAAAAAAAACGATAAATTACCTATTTAGCCGTTTGTGTCGCTAGGGGATAGACACTTGCCCGCTATTTTTTCTCATACCAGGATACGTATGTTTACACAATTCTATGACCACGGCTTATATTTCAGTTCGACGCGATTATGTTTCGGCGTGCAGTGGTACTGGGGGTAGCAATGCGCATTTGTCTGGCACAGACTATAATAGCTCGTTAGATTAGTTGTTAAGTCTTAACTATAAGTTAGTTAACTGTTTTTTTATTATTATTAGTACCTATTGACGTCAATAAGTGCCTGTAAAGGTTTACATTGAATAAATAATTTGACTTTTTTTTTTTAGACCACAGATGTGGTTTAAAAGTAGTAGCAGTAATACTTTTATCTTACTATCCATTATTCGTATGGGAATTTGCGATAGTAATTCGAAATAGTAAGATTAAACTAATTGATTAAACTTAAGAGTTGGTGATAAGGCCCCTGACCATGCACTGTCGCGGTGCCACGCCTTCATTAGGATGTTAACAAAATTAAAATTAAAAAACCTTTTTAAAAAGCAAGCTTTTATTTGAATGCGCTGAAAAGAAAAAAATAATCTTTAACTGTCAACTTATAACTTCGTTACACAATTTAGGTATATGATTTAAAAGATTGTCGCGTTATAAGATACTAGCGGCCGCTCGCGGTTTCACCCGCGTGGTTCCTGTTCCCGTGAGAATATCGGGGTAGAAAGTATTCTATGTGTTAATCCAGGTTATAAGCTATCTATATGCTGAATTTCATCCAATCCTATTCAGTAGTTTTTACGTGACAGAGTAACAAACATCCATCCATACTTACAAACTTTCGCGTTTATAATATTAGTAGGATTGAAATGTTGAAAATATTTAAAATATTATAAAATATTTATAAACAGAACCCTTAGGATGAAAATTCTATGAGATTTGATGGGACACCGTTTGGCTATAAAAACATAAAGTCGGCTTCACACGCTTGGCAAACATCAACAAGCCGTCACTAATTCAAATGTGTGAATAGAGCGTTTCGCTTGGCTTGTAGCTAGGGTTGCCAGGTAGGGGAAACTAAATTATCTGGAAAAATTTCCAAAATGTCTGGTTTTTGGGGTTATTATCTGAACAAAATATTACTTTTTATTTTTAAAATCAACTATTTTGACATAATGACCAAACTTTATTGAATCATTAGCAATTTTGAGATCAATCGAACTTGCTAATAATAAACTTAATTATTACGTTGCCACAAGTATTGTGTGTTTGATTTTACTGCCTCTACCAATTTCGAGCCCTGAGGTATTTTGAGGTAATATTTAAAATTTAAACAATTTACATAGAAATCCAGCCTAATTTAGTTCGGCTTTAGAGAGGCGCGGCGGCTGGCTGGCCCGCCGGCGGTAAATCTTTAAGAAAACTATTTGTCTGGAGATTTTTGGATTTGTGTGGAGTCTGGACATCATATAATATATCTTGAGAATCCAGACGAATACAGACCATCTGGAAACCCTACTTGCAGCCGATCTGTCGAACAAATCGCGGCGCTCAAGCGCAAGCCCAAGCGTAAGAGCAAGCGGCAAGCGTGCGGTCGCGGCATAAAGACAAGTGTTGAAAAATTTCGACAGGTCCCTAAGACCCTAACAAAATCCTCGGTGGCGGAGTTGTCAATGCAGCGCAGCGTTTCAATATCTTGGACATCTAAGAATATAATTTAAGTTGTACACTAAATACTAAATTCATGTGAAGACAAAAAAGTTGAATTTGTATTTCGTGTATTGAAGTGATAGAAAAAAAACAAAAACTAATCTTCATAAATTCTTTCCAGATAGAACGAAAAAGTTTAAAAAAGTTCATACATAGGCCAGCTGCTTGACAGAATTATGTATGAGTAAGGTAGCCACCCAGACGGGCTTTGTGATAGAAATGCACAGGCAAAAAAAAAAGTATTCTAATATAAAAACACCATATATTTTAAAGGGCCTGCTGCTTTTCAGTGGTTTTATTAATAACCGTAGTCCAGATTAAGCTATAATATTTCAAGTGCTCGTAATAACGCGCAAAATATGCAGAGGGTGTCCTACGAGTAAATATCGTGACCACGTGTGCTTACATGCCGGAGGAAATAAGGTGGTGTTCCAGTGAGAAGCGATGGCTATGCTATACATATTGCATAGCCATCGCTTCTCACGGATGGCTATGCTATTATGTAACGCGTTGTTTGTGACATTCGTACAAAAAATGTTATTTGACCAATAGTAAGATCATACAACATTTAATTACTTACCAAATTTATGTACTTACCTATTTGTGTCTAAAATTACTATTATTTAATAGTAAATTTTTCACACAAATTTTTGTTTATCTTTATTACCACGGTATATATACTACTCTGTCAAGAAAGTACCGGGAAAAGATCAATAATACACCAAATGTTACTTTATTCATCCAAAAGACATTGTTGAAGTTAGCCTAAGAACCAACACAAACATGACATACATGATAATTCTTAGCTTATTTTTTTACGACAGATAACAGTATTTAGATTTTGGCGGACACTTCTAGACAAGTAACCAATAATAAAAAGAACGTTTTGGACATTCATATTGAGTATCATTTTTTTATTATGAGTTGGGTATTGAGAGTTCAGTGCATTCAGCCAGTGAATTAAAGGTTTGTGACCAAAATATTTATAATATGTCCCTACAAACAAACCAAATAATATTATGCATGCATGGCTGACTCGATATACTCGTACTTAGTGCCAAATACTCCAAACATCATTAGAATACGATACATCGCTTTTTATTCCAAACTGAAAACGTTAGTCCACTTAAGATTCTTTTGCTTTTCCAATGAGAAGAATGTTACTAATCTGCGGTGCAACAAAACAGTGCAACATCACTTTTCAAATTCACTCAAGAAGTCCGTGTGAGATCTCAGTAAAGTCTCATATCTTAACAGGAACTCAAGTGGTTTGGGGAAATATCATTTAGCATTAAACCGAACGTACATATAGTCATCACTGATCATTATCATCAGTTTAAGCCTTATAGCATTCAATGCTCTAAGGTTTAAGCATAAACAATGAACTCTAATAATACGACTGAAGGACTAGCACCTACCTTACCTTGGTCAAGAAAAAAAAAGTTGTCGTTCTGGACTTCTTGGCGGGAAAGTGAAGCGTCATGTCTGCACTTTTGTAACAACTTCTATAATTCATGTTTTGTAGAATATTAATGTGAAATAATGATGGATTATTTAAGTGTTAGTGAACGTGCATGAGTGTTGGCAAATAAAACAAAACAGTGCAACATCACTTCTCAAATTCTTTAATTAAACATAACCTCAAAATAATAATAATCTTTTCCTGATATTTAGGTCTCAGGAGTGTCCGTCAAAAATCTTTGCTTTTACAGTCATTTACTTGCAATTTCGAACCTAGAAAGGAATATTTCATAATTGTTGGTTCTTAGGCTAACAATGTATGGGCGCAGAACATTGTCCTTTATTTTATCGCCTTAAAAGTATGCTCCTTCAGAAACGATACACTTACGCCAACGAATAATCCCACCATCAAAACATTTTTAAACGCTTTTCTGCGAATTCTGCTTTATGTCTTCTATCAAATGAAAACGGGTGCTACGAAGTGGTAATTTGAGTTTCGGAAAAAGAAAGAAGTCGGCTGGAGCCATATCTGGTGAATAAGGTAGTTGCTCGATGGTAATTGTTGAGTTTTTGGTCAAAAATTCGTTCACAATGATGGCCTTGTGCGAAGGCGCATTATCGTGGTGCAAAATCCAAAAAATTCTTGCCACAAATTTGGCCTCTTTCGTCGAATTTGCTCTCTTAAACGCCGCATAACGCTCAAATAATATTTTTTATTTACCGTTTGACCTTCCGGCAAGAATTCCGAGTGCAACACCGCGATAGTCAAAGAAAACAGTCAACATGACTTTTGATTGACTTTGGCGTGGTTTTTTCGGTTTCGGTTCAGTCGGAGTCGTATAGTCAACTAGCTTCGGAGTGGCGCCTTTTCGCCACTCCGAAACTTGTTGACTAGTTTGCATGTCAATCTCGTAAACCCACGTCTCGTCACCAGTAACAATGCGTTGCATGAATGTTGGGTCGGAATTGACTCGTTCTAGCATGTCCTCAGCGACTCTTATGCGATTGAGTTTTTGGAGAAAATTCAGGTCTTTTGGGACTAGCCGAGCGGCAACATGTTTCATACCCAAGTGATTATTAAAAATGGTACGGATTGACTTGTGAGACACAGAAAGTTCAGCGGCTATCTCTCTCAAACTTGAATGAGGATTTTCAGTCACCATTTCCTTCACTTTTGCGATGTTAACTTCAGTGACTCCGAACACGAAATTCCATTGGCGACGCAAAATTTAAGACAAACTCTTTGTTCGACGTTTTTATCCATTATTAAATTCGCAATACACACTAGATATAAACTAACTAAAAACAGCACTGTATTTAATCTAAATAACAGATGCAACTCAAACTCCGCGCCAAAATGGATAACAGTTGTGCCAATCTAACAACAAAAAAAAAACAAAAAAAATAATTTGGAATCATAAACAAATCATACGTTCCGGAAACTTTTTTGACAGAATATATGTAAAGGCCTCCACCATTGAAATCAAGTTGTCGCTACAATTGATGGGTGTATTGGCTTAATCACCACGCTTGCCAGAAAACACACTTTGCCAGACCTGGAAATAGAACCCGGGATCTATGGAGCCGATCGCTTGACCACTCGGCCACCGAGAAGTTTACGAATGAATCCGGATATAAAGCCGAACGCTTGACCACTCGGCCACCGAGGAGTTTAAGAATGAATCCGGATATAGAGCCGAACGCTTGACCACTCGGCCACCGAGGAGTTTAAGAATGAATCCGGATATAGAGCCGAACGCTTGACCACTCGGCTACCGAGGAGTTTAAGAATGAATCCGAATATAGAGCCGAACGCTTTACCACTCGGCCACCGAGGAGTTTAAGAATGAGTCCGGATATAGAGCCGAACGCTTGACTACTCGACCACCGAGGAGTTTAAGAATGAATCCGGATATAGAGCCGAACGATTGACCACTCAGCCCCCGAGGAGTTTAAGAATGAATCCGGATATAGAGCCGAACGCTTGACCACTCGGCCACCGAGGAGTTTAAGAATGAATCCGGATATAGAGCCGAACGCTTAACCACTCGGCCACCGAGGAGTTTAAGAATGAGTCCGGATTTAGAGTCGAACGCTTGACCACTCGGCCATCTAGGAGTTTATGAATGAATAAATAAAGACCAGTTGCGTTTTAGACCAGTTGCGTTTTAGACCAGTTGCGTTTTAGACCAACTAATACTAACCCATAAAACGCATCGCATCGCTAGCACTGTGCACAGTAACAACGCCATAATAAAGCCGGCGCGTCACGCGCACACGGTCTCATCTCATTACGTTAAACTGTTTCTGTGAGCTTAAATAGGGATTTCACCGGCCCGTGTAGGTATACTTTATAATGGCCGAGTTATAGTTATTTCATATTGTATTGTAAAATATTCGGGAACGCGCCAAGAATATGAGTAAAGTATTGCCTATTCCTGTCCTACTGCTGGGCAAAGAACTTGGTGAACAAAGTAGGTACTAAACATGGGTTTGTGAAGCGTTAATAATTTATCTTATTAATTACCATGAAGATCTGAATTAAATCATTGGTTCCCAAACAACCTTCATGCTCTTATAAAACAGGTTACTACACTTGAAAACCACAGTATATAAAAATATAGTAACAAAGGTTTAACAAAAATAATTAATAAGTGTTTGGTAAAATGTACATAATTTCTAAAACACATGGGAGCAACTCTAAAAATGAGGAAAAAAACAGCAGTTCCATACCAACTTGCAAATACAATTCGAAATAAATGTATAGAAAAGCTGAATTTTCCTCGCAATTTCAAAGTTTGGACATCCAGACTAAAATGTAATGATAGATTTATTTATATTATATAGGACAGCCAACAAGACCACACTTTTTAAAGTTTTCTTATAGTATTACAATCACTCCAAGGAATTTTTCTACTCATCATTTTATACAACTTTTAGTAGGTACTCACTCGTTTAAGACCAATTCGGCAAAAAGTATTTTCGCATATAGTACCTATGTATGAACTTGTAATAAAATCTCTTTGGGTATATACTATTTGTAACTGGCTGGTTTTGGCATCATTGAAATTTTAAATTTTAAAGAGATAATTCCAAATTCAAATTAGGAAAATGTGTGATTTTCATTTGTTTTTCTTACTATCAATATCAAGAGAGTGAACCTAATGAATAAACTCGATACATTTTAAAATTTTACTACAAAAAAGGTAAAAATGCAACGCAAGCTACGAAAAAAATATGCGATGTTTATGGGCCTAGTGCAGTGTCTGTTAGAGCAGCGCAAATTTATCCGGAAGTTTTGATGTCAAAGATGCACCTCGCTCTGGTCGCGCTATTACGGATAAAATGGATGCCATTTTTGAAAAAGTGGAGCAAGATTGGCATATCGGTTGTTACGACGTAGCTGAAGAACTGGGAATTGACCACAACACAGTTTTGGCGCATTTAAAAAAAATTGGGTACACAAAAAAGCTCGATATTTGGGTACCTCACGAGCTCACTGAAAGAAACCTAATGAAGCGTGTACTCATTTGTGATTCTTTATTACGACGTACCTAATGAAACCGAACCATTTTTGTAGAAGCTGATAACTGGTGATGAAAAGTGGATCACGTACGACAAGAACGTGCGAAAAAGGTCGTGGTCAAAGGCCGGTCAGGCTTTACAGACTGTGGCGAAAACCGGGTTAACTCGCAACAAGGTGATGCTGTGTGTGTGGTGGGATTAGAAGGGCATTACTCATTATGAGCTGTTACCACCAGGCAGGACCATCGATTCTGAACTCTATTGCGAACAACTGATGAGATTAAAACAAGAAGTTGTAAAAGCGGCCGGAATTAATCAACAGAAGGGGTGTGGTTTTTCATCATGAAAACGCTAGACCTCACATATCTTTAGCCACTCAGCAAAAGTTAAGAGAGTTTGGCTGGGAGGTGTTAATGCATCCAACGTATAGTCCTGATCTTGCACCTTCAGATTTCTACCTGTTTTGTTATCTTCAGAATTATTTAGGCAGTGTCAGGTTAACATTCAGAGAGGACTGCCAAAACCACTTGTCGCGGTATTTTGATCAGAAGCCCCTAAATTTCTATAGCAATGGGATCATGTCCCTACCTACAAGATGGCAAAAAGTTATCGAACAAAATGGCACCTACACATTTTAGTTAAATGTAATAAACTACATTAAAAAATGTTTTAAATTTTCTTAAAATTTTCGAAGAAACTTTTTCCCCAACCTATTATATCTATCACCGATGTGACTCTGAAAGCCGCCATGCTTAAGTGGGATTAGGCAGGACATGTTTGCCGCATGCCTGACGAGTTGTGGGCAAAGGTCACTACCAACTGGATCCCACGTGGAGTAAAACGGCAGCAAGGCCGACCTTGACGCAGGTGGAGGGACGAGCTTGATGCCTATGCAAAGGATTGGCCAGCACAAGCAACAGACCGCGAAAAGTGGAAAGAGGGGAGGGAGGCCTTTGCCCAGCAGTGGGAAAATATAGGCTCATAATAATAATAATAATAATAATAATAATTGCTCTCTGGTCAATGTCATCAAAACGTCATGTATTTTTATCGGAATTATATTTTATTTCTGTAACATGATTTTTTAACAATAATTTATTTACAACCGTTTAAAAATATAGTTTGAAAATAACAACAATGAAAAACAACAAAAATGATTGCAAAACATTGGAAAAAATCAAAAATAAGGAAAAACAATGTGACGTTTACACGTCAACGACCAACTAATACGAAAATCTTATTGTTCTGAGCAATGATATTATATTATTGTAACATCATTGGTTCTGAGATGAAAATTACGAAAATGACATGATGCAAACAAGAGCTAAACGAAGCGCACGCCCTCCACCATCGCCTGCTCCGCCAACCTCAAGCTCCTCGTCTGATGACTTCACCAGAGACGAGTCGAGCAGCGCGAGCGGGCGATCGCCGTCCCCGCCGCCGCCACAACGACCTGCGCGACGAAGACGACCACCGCTGCCGGCACGCTTGGGATCAGTGGGGCCATCTGCCCCGCGTACGACCCCCGCTACCGGTGGTGTAGTGCGCCGCATGCGATGGACTCAAGAAATAAATGAGAACTGCATGCGCGCCTACTACAGGGCAACAGAGGGAGGAATTAACCTTACTGCGTATCGTGTTAGGATGCTGTCTTTGTTTCAGGCCTTTGAACCGACCATAGACGTGTCTGCCCAACGATTGTCGGATCAAGTGCGGGTGATCCAGCGTAACAACTTGCTGGATCAGTCAGCACTTGATCGGCTACGCCTGGAGTCACTACGTATTTGTGCGGCTTCTTCTTCGGTACAGGATCGCCCTGCCCCACAATTACCGGCCGTGACGCCGGTTTTGGTGGCGCGAGTAGATCCGGTACCCGACGGTGAAGATTTCATAAATACGAATGTAAGTACTCAGACGAATGAGCAAATGAGGAGCGCTTTGAAAGATGCTATTCTACAGTATCGTGACACGCGTAACTCTAGGCCGCGTATACCTTGTTTGCCCACGAATAGACATAATTTAGCGTTAATGAGTGCCTTGAACGATTTACTGGTTCCTTATCTTGGAACCAGTGAAAGTTTAATTGATACCCACTCGATCCTTTATTGTGGGGCCATCGCGGTGTGTCGCGTTGCTCGTGTCAAATTCCAGGATTCTGACCGAGTACCGCGGCGAACCGGGACTGCCCCTGCTTGGCAATTGAGGATCGAGGGGCGTATTAATAAGTTCAGGACACTCATTGCAAAGCTAATTTGCTTCAGAAATGGCAATAATCGGCCTCGCGTCATGCGATTCGTCACACAAGCCTTTGTTGGGACTGATGTTCGTCCGGAAAACTATATGGCTTGTGTGACGGAACGTATTAACTTTCTGAAGCAAAAAGTCTATGCGTGGGCAAACCGTATACGTCGCTACAGAGTGCGTGTGGACCGATACCAACAAAATCGCCTCTTTCAAAGTGACCAAAGAAAAGTATACAGACGTTGGGAAGGAGCTGATCAACGTGTGAGCGACGGGCGGCTACCAGATGTTGATGCCATGACTAATTTCTGGCGCAGCATTTGGTCGGTGCCCGTCGAGCACACGGAGGGTGAATGGATGAGTGTTGTCAGTGACGCGTGTGAACCTATCGAAACCATGCAGCCTATAAATATTAGTACAGCTGACGTAAGTTGTGCAATCCGTACGGCCCAAAATTGGAAATGCCCAGGACCGGACGGATTGCACAACTTCTGGATCAAATGGTTTCGATGTTCAGACGAGTTACTGGCAACACAATTCCAAGAAGCCATAGAGCTCGGCTCACTCGCAAGTTTGTTGACTACTGGTGTCACTTTTCTGCTCCATAAATCAGGTAGTACCACGGAACCGAAAAATTATAGACCCATCACGTGCTTACCTACTTTATACAAGCTCCTTACATCCATTCTGAGAACAAAAATTAACACGCACATTGTTGCAAACAATATTTTGGACATGACTCAGAATGGATGTAGGGTTGGGTCCCGTGGTACTAAGGAGCTTCTCCTCATTGACATGACCATATGCCAGAAGGTCCGGCGTGGCAGAGGGACTCTCTCTACAGCCTGGATTGACTATAAGAAGGCCTATGATTCGGTGCCGCATTCATGGTTGGTGAGGATTTTAGAGTTATATAAAATTGATATAACTTTAAAATCCTTTTTGATGTCATGCATGCGGCAGTGGACCACGGTCTTGTGTCAACCAGGATGTCAAGATAGTGTTTCTGCCACGCAGGATCTTATAAGGATAGAGCGTGGCATATTCCAGGGCGACAGTCTGAGTCCTTTATGGTTTTGCCTAGCTTTGAATTCTCTCAGTACTTTGTTGAGAAATTCAAAGTTAGGCTGTCAACTGCGGAGAGGGGGTGAAGTTATGTCGCATTTGTTGTACATGGATGACCTCAAATTGTTCGCACCAAACCGCCAAGACTTGGTGAAACTGCTGAAAATTACTGAGACTTTCAGCAGTGCCATCAAGATGGAGTTTGGTGTGGATAAGTGTGCGGTTATGCATGTACAGCGTGGGAGAGTAGTAAATTCAACCAATTTACAACTCTCCGAAACGATAAACCTCAGATCTCTCTCCGAAGTTGAAACATATAAATATCTTGGTATGTCACAGTCTTTGGGTGTTGAGGACAGGGACATAAAACAGTCATTACGGGAGCGATTCTTTTGCCGCCTGAGAAAAGTACTTAATAGTCTTTTATCGGGTGGCAATAAGTCGCGTGCTTTTAATGGCTGGGTTATGCCTCTGCTCACATACTCCTTTGGCATACTAAGATGGACTCAGACCGACTTGGACGCCTTGGATAGAAGAGTCCGTCAAATGCTCACGACTTCCAGAATGCTACACCCGCGCTCATCTGTTATGAGGCTGTACATCCCGCGGAGATGTGGGGGTCGCGGCTTTTTAAATGCCAAGGACCTACATAACCGTGAGGTGTGCAGTCTCAGGGATTATTTCCTTAACAGTGAGTGCGGGATGCATTTGGATGTCGTGGCAGTTGATAGACACTTTACGCCGCTCTCCTTGGCAACAGAAAACTGGCGCAAACCAGTGGTGCTAAGCACTCTCGATCGCAAGGACATATGGAAGAGCAAGGTGCTACACGGGCGCTACTATCGGGCTCTAACTGGGCCTGATGTAGATTTGCCTGCCTCGGTGAACTGGCTACGTTTCGGTGACCTCTTTGGGGAAACCGAAGGTTTTGTCTGTGCCATTGAAGATGAAGTTATCAAGACGAATAACTACCGGAAATATATTATGAAGGACGGTACGGTCGACATCTGTCGGGCATGCCGCCGTCCTGGAGAATCACTCCGACATATTATTTCCGGTTGTTCTCATCTTGCTAACGGAGAGTATTTGCACAGACACAACCAAGTAGCCAGAATAATTCACCAGCAACTTGCTCTTCAATATGGCCTTGTTGAATCAGAGGTGCCGTACTATAAGTACGCACCTGCGCCAGTTCTCGAAAATGGTCATGCAACGCTCTACTGGGATCGCTCTATCATCACGGACAGGACTATTGTCGCCAATAAGCCTGATATCGTGGTGGTCGACCGATCTCAGCGCCGGGCAATATTGGTTGATATCACCGTACCTCATGATGAGAACCTCGTGAAAGCCGAGAAGGACAAGCTCAGTAAGTACCTTGACTTGGCTCACGAGGTTACCGCCATGTGGGATGTGGATTCAACCATTATTGTACCGATAGTCGTTTCGGCAAACGGTCTTTTAGCTAAGAGCCTCGATCAACACCTAGAGAGGCTCTCGCTAAAAGGTTGGGTCAAGGGTCAGATACAGAAGGCAGTACTCCTTGACACGGCACGTATTGTCAGGAGGTTCCTCACTCTGCAGCCCTAACCACCGGTAGCTTGGGTCTATCCCCGCTGCCGGTGGCAACCTAGGTTAAGTTTTTTATAATATTTTACATTGTAAATATGTTTTTTTTTACATAAAATATTGTAAAAAATTTTTCTTAAGATATAGTTTGAATAAAGAGAATAATAATAATAATATTATATCTATAGTTCTATGCTAAGTGCTCACTTAATTAAAGGCTGCCACGACATGCAATGTAAGTGTTAATAATAATAATTTAATAATAAAAACAAACTTTATAATTCTTCAACACTTTATGAGTCGTTGAATGACTAGAGAAGGCGTCCATTTCTGATCCTATTGACTTTTGATTCGGGGGGTTTAAACTTTAAGTCACTCGCGTCCATAGGTTTACTCTTGAGACCCTACAGTGACCCCTGGGTGCTGTCAAATGAGTGACACTGTGTAGTGTAGCGGTAGAGCCACGCTGTGTTTCAGCACGAATTGGGCCAGCTCAAATTATTTATTTAATATAAACCTTTACAGGCACTTATTGACGTCAACTACTAATAAAAAAAACAGTTAACAAACTTGTAGTCAAAACTTAAATCATATAACTAACTAATCTACTCTACCTACCTAACTAATCTACCACCAGTTCGAATTTTGGGAGATGACTGAGAAGAAGCTGGTCGCTGCTCGCCCGGCGTTATACATCCCTCTCACGGAACATCGTGAAACAATGGCAATCGTTCCTGTTGTGTTTCGTTTGATGAGTGAATCTTATCTTATCTTACCATTAGATGACCCGCCTGCTCGTTAGCCTTATTCTTCTTCATCTTCACATATAAAAAAATAAATAAGGCATTCAGGATAGTTCGTCGGTTGCATCCTTCAAAAGAAAAGTCAAGGATCACTTTTTGACGCTCATCTCATCAGAATCATAGACAATATTATTTATTTATTTTTTTAGTTCATTGTTTATTTATTTATTTATTTGGTTTAGGTACACATACAGGTTACAGTCATATAAGACAACATACTTGGCATTTCAGGTTGAGCTAGACAATAACCTAACAAACAGTGTACAAATCGTGTGTAGTGATATTATTACAGCGAATATAAAATAAAAGCAAATCACAAACTAAAAAAGTGAAAAAATTACCACGAGCAGAATTCGTTCTCGACAAAATTTGCATTGTTAAAACAATAACATTAAACATAAAAGTGAGAAATTCTTAAAATGTCTATGAAAATTTATAGAAAACAATCATAATACAATATTATGGTATTATATTACTAAGTTACTTATTGGATGTATTATTATTATTGTTTATATGTATATATACATTAGTTATATGTTATAGTTATATATTTGTGTGTAGTAAGTAATAATAAGATATATTTAAGTATTGCAAATATTATTATTATCTTAGGCTTTATTTTATTTTGTTTAACTTAATTTTTTTTTTGTTTGCACTTTTGTCGCTCTCACCGGTTCACCAATCTCCCATTCCACCTTAGGTTGGCTGGAAGAGATCTCTTTTAGAGATAAGTCCACCTTTGCTCACCATTGTTTGTTATGTATTTTCTGTATATGTGTTTTTGTGCAATAAAGAATAATAATAAACCTATTTATTTTAAAAATATTGCATGAAGAAAAACAAGAATAAATGATACCTACTAATTTGTTATCTACCATACAACAAAGCAACGGCCAACACATTAAGAATATCGTTTAGGTGTACATTCAACTCTGCTTATTGTCTTTATCTGTAGCACGCTGGCCCCATGATCGCGTTCTTTATGTTATTTGTATAATACCTTATTGTTTCTACCTATATTGATTATTAAAAACAACAGTTCTCATAATTTAACAACTCATATTCGTTTTACATAATCACTTACAACTTCAATTGATAATAAAACGAAATAGTTACTAATAAACGATAAATAAAATCAACTCCCTCTCTTCCCTTGAGTGTCGTAAAAGGAGAGTAACAGACTAAAAACTGCACATACATCCAACAGCATAGAGCGGCGATGGGCTGACTACCTGTCACGCTGAGCACATGTACAGTCGCTATTTGATGAAAAGTGGACTATGGTAAAGAACTGCTTTTGCTGTCCTCATTGCCTAGTCTCTGACTAATCCTTCGGGGAAAATAGTCTTAATTATATGTATGTGTGTAATAATATTTTGTCATGAAACCACAACATTTTTTTTGGAGATTTGTTATTAGGGATTCAATTTCAGCATAATACCGACATAATTAATACACTGTGGCAAAACCTCCATCATAAAGCTATTAATTAATGTTAAATTAGCAACAAATTCGATTAAATTTATGAACTATTCAGTCGTAAAAATCGCGATCGTAAGAGTCGTGATCATTTCATTTCATACTTTGTTGCAATTATTATAAGATGGTGTGGCTATAGAGGTTGTTTAATAATTAGGTATTTTATTAAAATTGTGAAAAATTAAATTTAATGAATTTAAATTTTTTGGCAATATCAAACTTGCTCTCAGTTACAAGATTAATTAATTAAATTAATTAGATTATACACCCTCATGTTTTATTCGTTTTAATGAAATTAAGGGTGAGTTCCACCTATGAAACTAAATAACTTTCCCCATGAAACCTATGTGCAAAAATGACAAAAAAAAATCGATTTCCCATACTATTGTCGTCAGCTGATCGGACAGTTTTGTATGGGAGGTCGAAATTTTTTTGTTATTTTGTTGTTCAGTTTCATGGGTGGAACTCACCCTTAATTGGTTTTGTATAAAGAAAAAATAAGGTTGTATAATGTAGACTTGACAAATTGTATAATCAAAATGGGTTGATAACACAAATCTGGGCTATGCATCGAAAAGTCCGCAACACACTTATTTGTCTATCTTGGGAATTGACTCCAAGGCGAATACAAGCACGGTAAAAATTTGTTCACCCACCTTGATATCAACCACTGTAAAGATTACTTAACTTTCACAATCTCGCACTTGCCACTACACCGGCGAACATCAAGCGAAAAATATTTTTTATGTAGGTATACAATATAAATGCAAATTTTGTTGCGAAAAAATTACAAAATTGGAAATGTTGAATAAGATTTAGTTTTTACTTACATTATATTACAAATATATGCCGTAGTACTACGAAAACGTCACAGGGTTTAACTGGGTTCCGGCGAGTCGCTATTTATAGTTTAGTAAGTAATTATGTATTTTCAAATTTATATATACATATTGTGTGGATAGCTCCACGGTAGCTTAATTGGAAGGGCATCTGACCCGAAATGTCAAAAGAGTGCAGGTTCGAATCCTGCTCGTGGTCTTCAACATTTGCCATTTTGTAATCAAGCGAAAAGTCACCTTATATTATGTACAATTACGGCTTTTATTTATCCATTCCAGCTATAAGGAACTCCCGACCCGTTGTGACCTAGATCTTAGATAAAAGTGGCGCTGTATTTGTCTTGAGCTGAAGTCAGCTCTCCGGCAAATTGAGAGCGTCTATGTCACGGAATTCAATGAATTTTTTTTAACAAATGCATTCGCAAGTAGATGTATGAGCCGTTGGCGATGTCTTTTCTGTGCTTGCAGAATCTTGACATTGCACATAACCACGGCATACTTTATACTGTGATATAACCCTGATTAAAATGAAGAGGTTGTATCAAATAGAAGCTCAGGTAGCTGGTACGTATTGAACCTACTTATATCCTATCCTACTAATATTATAAACGCGAAAGTTTGTAAGTATGTATGGATATTTGTTACTCTTTCACGTAAAAACTACTGAATGGATTTAGATGAAATTCGGCATACAGATAGTTTATAACCTGGATTAACACATAGGATACTTTCTATCCCAATATTCTCTCGGGAACGTATGGATGGATGTTTGTTAGTCTTCACCTAAAAACTACTGAATGGATTTGGATGAAATTCGGCATTTTTTATCTCGATATTTCCACGCGAACGGGAACCACGCGGGTGAAACCGCGAGCGGCCGCTTGTATACAATATAAGAGGTTGTATCAAATAGGAGCTCAGTGTATTGGCTGGTAAGTATTGAACCTGCTTAGACAATATAAAAAAAACAATTTTTGTTTGTAAGTCTGGCTTACACTCAAAAATGGCTTGATCAATTTGAATAAATTTTGTTTAAGTAATATTTGATTATTTCGATCACAACGCCCAAATAAACTCTTAAGATAACGAAACGTTGAAAAAAAATGAGGTCGAGTCCCATCTCAAGTAAGTACCTATATCTTTTTTAACGATATTTCGATATCTTCGAAGTTTTGTTTTATTTTGTTCGTTCAGGGGTAAAAAGAAAAATAATAGAAGAATTATTGATTGATGAAAAATTATTTAAACTAGAGTTTTAAAAAAATTCATCGTCCGAAAACTATTGAAAATCGCAGAACACAAATAGGTGTGATTTGGGTGCCCCTAGCCTAAGGCTGCTCTACCTATAAATAAAAATACATGATTATTACAATTATCGAAGTCAAAAGAAGCTAAAGCAATACATTATATTATGACCAAAATCACTTTAAAAACTCCCAAGCTCTCGATTTATGAATGAAAAATGTTAAAACGCTCTTAACCATATAATTTACCTGTATGTCAAATGTGCCACTATTCCCCTACGATTTAGAATTAGGATTGTGTATCAAGTTTTTATCTGTGATGTAAGTTTGGTAAGTTCCTTGCGTTGTTTTCTACCAATACAAACAGGGTGGCCAGTAGATTTTATAATGAAATAGCGTAGTGGTCAATTATGTATCCTTCAAATAGACTTTTGTAATAAGAGTTTTGAAGTAAAAAGTTTTACTAATTAGCATTTTTACTGTATAAACTTTTTTATAGTTAGTCTATTTTCTTAAAGGACAAGACGTTTCGTTCTTTTGACCCCTCGTATATATTCTTTAAGAAAAAATGCCAACCTTTATAGACATTACAAATTAAGCATACTACTGCAGCAGTGTGGGTTGGCGGCTCTTTAAAACCATACTATCAACTCATCTCTTCCCTTGGGTGTCGTACAAGGTGACTAACGGACTAAAGACCGCACCTAGGTACATCCAACAGCATAGAACGGCAATGGGCTCACCACCTGTAACGCTGAGCACATGTGTAGTTGTTATTTGGTAAAACTTGGACTATGGCAGAGGACTATGTTCGGTTCTCATTGCCTAGTCGCTGACTAACCTCTAGGGGATTATATTCGTGACTGGATGTATAGAATAGAATAGAATAGATAAATCTTTTTTTTAGGCAAGTATTTGACCGCGATCTCACGTTACTCATGGTAAGTGACGATGCGGCCTAGGATGTAGCATACTTGCCTAGATGATGCCTGTTCACCCTTGATACTATGTATTGTATTGTATACAATGATATTACAAACTATAGATATGTTACGTTCATAGAATTTGCGTTTTAAATGTTTTCCGAGCTGCACACATTGACAAGTTTCACTTATAAGTAAAACCAAAAATACGAAATAGCACGCAAATGAAAGAGATAGTTATAATTTCAATGATTGCACTTCAAATGTTTCTTGTGCATATATACGGTGACTGCTAGAAACCGCAAGAAACTTTAAGGGCTGGTCAGGTCAAGTGTTTTAAATATGACAAAAATGACAAAAAAGGAATTCGTGATTTTTCGTTTTTAATTAAATAATTCATTTTGTAAATTTTAATTGGATAGTCTTTAAGTATCTAATTTATTGTAAAGCAATAACATAAGAAAAATAAAATGTAAAACAATAAATAATAACAATTATTTACAACGCGCAAGCAACGGCCCGGCCCGGCTGGCCGGCCGACCGTCCGTTGACCCGTTCGCGTCAGCTGGGCGATAAGTACCTACGTTACTCTGCAATGAGACCTCATTTGTCATGTTTAAAACACTTGACCTGACCAGCCCTAGAAGTTTCTTGCGGTTTCTAGCAGTCACCTTATATAGAGTTACATACAAGACGTCCCAATTGGGACGTATTTGCTTCACTTCGCGCGCGTTTATAACATATCTGCTTCTTGTTTTATAAAATATCATTAATTGTAAACCACTGCAAACGCAGGGTGGTATAAGCGATCACCGTACTTAACCCCAGCAGAAAAGCAGTCCTGTCCTGCAGCAACCAACTATTTTTTCCAATTGGCATTTTGCTCATTAAATCGTCGCACAACCATCGAAACTCGTTTGTGATTCGCCACAGTCGCCGAGTCAAAGTTTTCGACCGTTTAAACCAAAACTAAGTGGTAGTAATCGGAAGATACACATCGCATCGCAGCCTTACAATAATTAAAGCGGCACAATAGCTAATGACGTGGACAAAAAACCTCCTGAATGCTATACGGGCACCACAAAAAAATAGTCACGGCTCTTGCGGGGAGTAGGCGGATATAGAGGTTTGAGGTGGCTAGATTTGTGCCTACGCGAAGTGTGCCTCTCAGAGGAAAATAACAAAAAGTTACTTCCACAGTAACATACACAAAAACAAAAGAGCAAATAATTTTCTTTTCAAAGTATTAAACTGTAGATTTTTTATTGTAGACATTAAGATTCCATTGCCAATTTTATTCCCTACAAACCCACACATATCAACCTACTTCAATAAAATAACTTGAGATTTTTTTAGGAGATTTAGAGTTGGCAGCATTATTGTATTCTGAAGTAAGAGATAAGAGAGCCTGAGCAAATAAGAGTACCGACCGGGTAAAATGCGTTTGCATCAGCCGTTGCTGCATATCGGGTTGGAGATACAACCAGTAAAGGAGCGAGTTGAGGTTACGGAAACTTTCAAACGTTCGGTTATTTTTTTTACTCCACTAAATAAGGAGTTTCTTATTGTCACCACACCTGTGACATACTTACGGGACTTGGTCGGTAACCAGCCAGCTTATGATTTATCGGATTCGGTGGTGGATCCCACTATCGGTTTGGGAATTGCAGATACGGAGTTTTAAAAATCTAAACCAGCGTCAGCAGCCTTATTGACAATTATTATCAGGTGAGATCAAAGCTAAGTGCTTTCTCGTTATGTTATTTAAAAAAAACTGACTGGGTTTCATTTCCGGCTGCGCAGTATCTGAGTTTATTCACGAAATTCTACATTAAACGACACAGTTCTTAGAAGATCTGACTGTTAGTCAGCAACCTTAATACACGTTTAGACCTTGTGACCCATCTGTAACATTTTAATCTATGCCAAGTCGTGCTTACAAAAAGTTTGATATTAAGTTGAGACGATGTGTTGCGAATGGAATGATGCGGCCGTTTCTCAGTTCGGTCCTTCCTAAGGTCCAACCATTGAGGTATTATAGACTAGAGGCAACACAGCTAAGCAAGTTTTTGCGCACTAAGTTGCCCCATGGGCTGCAAACGCTTCAGTGATTGCTCATGAGTCAAGAGATTGTGGACCTTGCGGCTGCAAATCAGTGCGCAACAAATTTTTTTGTCGTGTCGTCTCTAGTCTATAATACCTCAATGGGTCCAACACTCGGTCATTCTTGTCCATTACACCAGTTTATTTGTTAGCTGTACTTTGGGCAGTTTGACGGAGTTTCATTACGTTATGGAAGTGATATTCTGTGAGTATTTATTATGATATTTATATGAAAATGTATTCTTATTTTCAACTTAAGAAGGTTAAAGGTATTTAAGTTGTTGGTCTCGATGTTCTAGATTAAAGTAATATCAAACCTTCTATTTATTTTAATGTATTTAAAGATGTACTCCCGTTGTCTACCGCGTTCTATTTTAGAGAGATCTAACAATTGAATTTCTATTGTGTATCGTTTTACGACAGCTGAGCTCAGACCTAATGATTGGAATAATATACAGACCCCAATGATTATCCTTACTTGGGAGTGTTATATAAAATCTCTTTAGATATAAACTATGTGAATATTTTAGTGTAGAAGGTTTCTATAGAGACGAGTTGTTGACTTGTTGACGTATAGCGGCTAAAATAAAAGTACCTACGTAGTAATTGCTTCAAAATAATTGTTTAATTTATTGGTGGCTTAATATGATACCAATGTACTCGTAAAACACTGCGACTTACTCGAACTCCTATACAATTGACAGAATAACAAATTTGATAATGTATAAAAATGCCCCAATGAGTATGATTCAGTAAATGGTGGCGAAATGGATGTCAATCCTAACAGTGGGGCAGAAAACGTACATACATAGATATACAAAGAACCTCGACGTAGTTTAATTGACCACCCATCCGGTGACACGAGAGTGCCAAAGTATCGACAACCATACGCCATCGAGCACATTAATTACTACCTACACAAAGTAACGTCAAGCAAAACACGACCCAGAAATTTAAAAAGTAGGTGCCGTACGACTGTTTGATCCATCTCTATTGAAGGCTTGAATAGAGAGTTGATTAGGTTCGATGCCCTGTGGAGTGTGTTACTGATAATGGAAGATTCAGTTATGTTCGCTGATAATAGTGACTTCATACAAAGAGTACCTACTGTCTACGAGGTTTTTTTTACATTCAAAAATTGTTTCACGAATATTATCACTAAAGGGTTAGTCAAAGACTAGGCAATGAGGACCGCAGAACGTCCACTGTTACAAATTACAACATGCAACAGGACTTCGTGGCGGGAAAGTGAAGCGTCATGTCATGTCTGCAGTTTTGTATTATTTTCTATAATTTGTGTTTTGTCGAATATGAATGTGGAATAATGGTGGATGTTACTGTTAAGTGTTCATGAACGTGCATGAGTGTTAGTAAATAAAACAAAACAGTGCAACATCACTTTTCAAATTCTCTCAAGAAGTTCGTGTGAGACCTCAATAAAGTCCCACAGCTTTATTGAGTCTCGAGGGGTTTGGGGGAAAAATCATTTACCATTAAACGTTCATTATCACTCATTATCATCCACTTAATGTAAAGAAAATAATAATTACTATTAAAAACTTGACACTGGCTAAATGTGCTGATCGCACGAAGCCATTATTTAAGAGAAAAAAAAACATGCAACACATACCACCAAATAACAACTGCACACGTGCTCAGCGCGATAGGTGGTGAGACTATAGCTGCTCTATGATGTTGGACGTAGTATGTGCTGTTTTTGCCTGTTAGTGACTTTTTAGGCTCTTTTTTAATTTGAAAAGAAGGCTAACGTACAGGCGGGCCTCCATAAGGGAAGTAATCAGCGCAGCCTATAGACACCCGCAAAACCAGAGGAGTCGCAGACAGTGTTGCCAACGGTCAAGCTTGCTCTCCGCCAGAGATTCAACTTCTGAAACTACCAGAAAACATAACCTCTGCATAAAGTCACTATATTTTAAATGTATTGCAAAAGAAAACAATGTACATACTTATACAATTATTGTTTTTATTAGATTTTCAATATGACAGTTAAACGAAGATACGACACAAAACACGAACGGAGTCTGACTGAGTAGAGATTTTAGTAAAAGTTAGTCATTTAAAAAAAAATACAGAGTGCTTGTGTGATCCCGGTAACTAAATATTTCGCCATTAAAAAGGAGTCGAAACCACCAGTTTTAGAGGAAAATTTACTAAGTGGGTAACACTAGATGCGTTGCCATCCTTGAGAAAGGAGTAGAACCTTTGAGGTAGCAGTAGGAATTGTGAAGGAGGATATGGACTTCCGGTGCTCACCAGACGAAATACAACGGCACCGAGTGCCTTTGTTTCAAGCCGGTATTACGCGAGAGGGTGGTATTACGCCGGGCGAGTCAGCCCAATTCGTGCCGCAACGCAGCGGGGCTCTACCATACAGCAATTGTGTTGTGTTTGATAAAAAGTATGTAATGCTGCAACCCATCATCATAAGCGGCCTCTTACATCCATAAAATGTGATTCAAACAGCGACCAATTGTGAGGTTTGGCATTTTCTCTAGTGGCTTGTTAATCAATTTGCTTGTTAATCACAATGTAAAAAAATAATTATAAGGGCTACTTAGGGCGTCATAATCTTTAATCTTAAGATTCTGCCTGACTATGTCTGTATTTTTAATGCAACTTTTTGAAATAAACAGTTTAAATTTAAAAAAAAAAATATTTTTTTTAAATCCAATCCGGGGCAACAGTCGCGTACTTGGCAGATGAATTGCCACTTGTGACGTTGAAGGAAGTGCAGCGTGTTGGTGACGTCTATCACGATAACGTGAGACCATTAGACACCATTAGACAGTTCTTCAAACCAAATTTTATATTGAACGACAACATTTTGGTTAGGTACATGTTACGTATGAAAGATCAGAGTTAGCATGAAAGTAGCACCAGTCACAGAAGAAGTTAAGAGGAAAGAGACTGTCTTGGTATGGACATGTAATGAGGAGGGATGAATGCCATCTGACGAAGCGAGTGTTAAACATGACTTTGGATGGATGCAAAAGGCGGTAGGACGAGAAAAAGATGGATGGATGGACTGCGCGAAAGATGATATGGTGAAGAAAGGAGTGACCGTAAAACTGACGGCTGATAGGGACGAATGGAAGAAGAAGACATACCGCCGATCCCAAATAGGGATAAGGGCAAGGACATGATGAAATGTTACGTTTTAAAGACAGCACTAAACGTGACATGCTAATAATTATTTAATAATTTAATATCAATCCTATAATCACTGGGAAACAGTCGCAGACAACCGTAATCGGTGGAGGAAAATCATAGCCGATGCTGCAACTAGGCCATCTAATAAGTGCAAAGAACTACTATTTTTATGGAAGCAACTTTCCATTAATTCTATACAGAGACTTCTCATTCACATCATAAACATACCACTTTTATCAGAAATATATATATTGGAAATAACACTTAACGAAATGACCAAAAATAAAGAATTGCCAATAGAGTTGATTTGTCTGACTGAAACATTTATTCAACAACATAGTGAGTCTAATGTTCAGCTCAAAGGCTATAGCTTGGTAACTTCTTTTTGTAGGTCAAAACAAAAGCGTGGTGGGGTGTGTATTTTGCAAAATAATAATATTAAGACCAAAGAACTGTTGTTCGTAAAAGATATGGCAGAGGAATTTACTTTTGAATGTTGTGGTTTGGAGATAATAGATTATAAAATAATTCTTATTTGTATTTACAGAACTCCTACAGCTACTATTAAAATATTTTTCGATAAACTGCATATTCTACTTGACAAATTAAAAACTTTTAATAAAAGCATAATTTTCACAGGTGACTGGAACATTGATGCTATAAAAAACACAAAATTATCAAAAACACTAACTGAAATACTGCTGAGTTACAATTTAGACTTGCATATTAATACACCCACACGCAAAGAGGCTTGCATCGATCATTTCGCGAGCAATATTAAAGAAGCAGTAGGAAGCACCAAGGCCGTGTGCTTGTCAGACCACGATACCGCTCAATTCTTGGTCATCCCTGTTAAATCCCGTAAAGTCTTGCTAAAACACTGGTATGAAACTAAACGTGACTATAGCGTTGATAATATTAACAAGTTCAAATATTATTTGGCCAATTACCCATGGACAAACCTATTTAACTTCCAAAGTGTGGATTCTGATTTCACAATATATCATAAAGAACTAATTCTTTTGTATGATTTATGTTTTCCAAAGTATAACATTAAAGTCTTTAATAAAGCTAATTTAAAAACAGAATGGCTAACCAAAGGTTTAAAAAGATCATGTTTAACTAAAAGAAAGCTTCGTTTATCTTATTACAAAAATAATTCTTATAGTACTAAAGTCAAATACAAACATTACTCTAAAATTTTGAAAAAAAGTATTCAATTATCACAAAAAAATTTAAACAAGAAATTTATTAAAACCGCTAGAAATAAATGCATGGCCACTTGGAAAATCATAAATAATAACGATAACTGTTATAATAAGAATTATGTTGAATACTTAAAAGTAAAAGATAAAGAAGTAAGTAACCCCTCAGAGATAGCAGGTATTTTTAATAGTCACTTCATGAATTCTGTTGAAACTAGTGATCACCAGGATTCAAGTTGTCTTAAGTTCATAAAAGGTACTTCCGCGTCTATGTTTTTGAAACCCGCTGATGAATATGAAATTACCAAAGTTATAAAATCTGTAAACAATACAAAGGTTACCGGTTATGACACTATATCTACTAAAGTAATGAAGATTTGTGCTGGTGAGTTGACTCCATTGTTGACATATTTTGTTAATGGTTGTATGGTGGAAGGTAAATTTCCAACCACTCTTAAAGTCTCCATTGTCAAACCTTTGTTCAAACGTGGAGAAAGATACGAGTTGAACAACTATAGACCGATTGCACTTATCCCAGTTATGTCAAAAGTATTTGAAAAGGTCATGCTTTCGAGGTTAATTTCGAGAAATAATATACTAATAGAAGAACAGTACGGGTTCCAAAAGGGAAAGTCAACAACACTTGCATGTTTCTCCCTTTTCAGGAATGTGTCAAATTTCATGGACCAAAAAGTCCCCGTATCAACTGTTTTGTACGATATGAGTGAGGCTTTTGATTTCATAAGTCATGATAAACTTCTTGCGAAGCTCGAGTTATATGGTATAAGAGGACCTGCTTATAACTGGATCAAAAATTATCTCAGTTACAGGATGCAGTTTGTGGAAATTTCAAAACTGGATGACAAACTTCAAAGTACGGTATACAGATCAGAAGCTAGGACATTAGGAGTTCCTCAGGGCAGTATATTACGTCCAATGCTCTTTATTCTGTTTATCAATGATCTACCTCAGTGTACTAAGTATCCAGTGACTCTCTTTGCTGATGACATATCTGTGACCATTCATAAACAATTTCATGTTGACTACGAAAACGAAATTAATAATGAGATAGAAAAAATTATAAATTGGTTAGATAAAAATAATTTAAATTTAAATGAAAAAAACAAAATTTATTCAATTCTTCAATCAAAATGGTAAACCTCAACAGTTATACATACGTCATCAAAATAAACTTATTACAGAAGCTACATCAGCTACTTTTCTAGGTATTGAGATAGACGCTAAACTAACATGGCAAAAACACGTTGACATGGTATGCCGGAAGGTTAATAGGTTTGTTTTATCTCTTCATCGCCTAACGCAATTAGCTAACCAAAAGACCGCATTAATGGCATATCATGGATACGTAAGTTCTATCCTTAGGTATGGGCTGGTCATGTGGGGTAATTCAACCGACATAAATCGTGCCTTCATTCTACAAAAAAAATGTATAAGATCCATTTGCTGTGTAGGGCAGTTAGAATCGTGTAGGCCTCTATTTAAAAAATTAAACATCCTTCCGTTACCTTCACTATACATATTTGAAGTATTAGTATTCGCGAAGAAAAATACGGATCTTTTTACAAGGAAAAGGGAAAAATGTGGTTTCCTTCCGCTACAACCTGCTTCACCAGAAATAGTTACATTAGGTGCATTAAGTTATACAATTTACTTCCGGAGCCGATTCAAAATCTACTATTTGCAAAGTTTAAGCGCTTCATTTTTAGAATCCTGGTTGAAAATTGCTTTTACGACACTGATGAATTCATAAGATTCTGCCGTGATGGATATATTAGGAAAATGGCAAATAAATTGTGACCCTTTGTGCTTGTTTCTGTGTTTCAAGCGAATAAATGGTAATTAATAATAATATTTAATAATTATATTTATGCTAATTGAAATGTTTGATTGTCTATGTTGTATTGCTAAAGGTATTTTAAATGAACTATTGATATAAATAATTGTAGGTATATAGAAATTCTATTATTATGATATATTCTACTAATTCTAATTTATTTTTATGTTAATGTTTCAACTAAAATATTATGATTAAGATAAAGCATGACGACAAAAAAAAATTTTGCTTATCGATAATTCGGTAAAACATGCAAGTGCTGTAAATATTACATTAAGAACCAAAAATGTACCATGTTTTCTGCAAATAAAAAATCTTTATCTTTATCTATTATCTTTATTAGGTATTGAAATTTTTTCATTTACAATGCTGTATATATATATAGGATAAAACGTTTACTGCAAATGCAAATGTAAAAATTTCAATAATGAAGATATTTATAAGCAATTACGTCTTTAACGATTGTTAAATACTTGCAACTAATGATATTAGAATAAAAAGAGGTAGATAGGTTATGTCAGTACTAATGTGATGTCAATAATGGACCAAAGCGTTACGATCCCATGAATTTTATTAGTATTAATTGTGTTGTTTCTTAAGTGTCGTATTACACAGGATGGCATTTTTAAACTAATTTACGGAAACGAATATACGCAAACTGAGACTGTCAACCACAGACCGCTGTCAACACTTTCCTGAGGCTAAGTTAAGGTAAGCCAATTAGCATAGTTTTCTGTTGCCAGTTTTTGGCACATGTAACGCATCTACTTCTTTTTATTGTAACATCATTGCTTGCAACAGTATTTCTTTCGACTGTGAGGGTAGGTAAACCTTCACAGTGACGTAATACCGCCGCCGGCTTGCAGCGTAAATCACCAACTGCTAGAAAGAATTCAACGAGTCTTCTGGGATCTCAGTAGCTTAGCGGTTAGAGCAGTGGACCGGCAATTCAAAAGTAATGGGTTCGAATCCCATTCGAGCTTTCCTGGGACAACTTATATATGTACGTACGTTTTCAGACATGCCCTTAATTAATCAAATTGTACTATTAATTTGTATTGATAAGTACTATTTAAACATACAAATTTTCTTGTTGTTCAAGAAAGTCAATTTACGGAAGTAACTATTGATACTGATGTGATGCATAAGAGAACGTTTATCGTTATTTCCCACGATAGTGCTAGTCATACGCTGATAGGAAATAGGTTATGTTTGTCTTGATAATGCACTATGTGTACGGAGGGTAGTAAGTAATTAAATAAATAACTTAAGACAATTTGTGCTGTGTTTGTGTATGTAGTGTTGGCTTTTATGAATGAAAACGGCCGATGTTAATAACCTAAATTTCTTTTGTTTTACCTATAAGAGATATAAATTTAATTTGAGCTACTTACAAATTATGTGAAATTTCTCTCAGTACAATTGTGTTGTTTTCTGAGGTTTAAGCGAGCACTACACATTGGTTAATCCGTAAAAAAGTGTTTCATTTCAATCAGTACATGTGCTTTCGTTTATGTGGGAAGGCTGAGACCAGCAGTGGGACGTTTGACAAGCTGACGATGAAAGTCTAAAAGTTAAACCCTATTCCTATTCTGTGGTTAAACTGAAATTGTTACAGGCAATGTGTCGTCGCTGGTGCAGCCAACGACAAAAGTGAATATTCATAACAGTTAGTTCATTACATTGCGATTTTTGTAGATAGTTGATCCTTTTTTTTTGTTACTAAAAACGATGAATGTGAAAAAGATTTCTTTTTAATATTCATCGTTTTGAAACTACGAAGATATCAATTTGGCGATCTTTTCCTTTTAGAGCGATTTCTTTCAGACAACTAGTCGGATTATTATCTTATCAAGTGGGTCTCCCTCTCGCAGCAGCACGTCGGCCCATTGGGATCTTTTGTGCAACCCCGTCCTATTACTCTGCTTCCTCAGTGAAGATAATTGCCTTAAACTTGGCAATGTCTTTGAGGGCGAAGAGCCTAAAATCTCCTAGTTTCGGGTAGGCTGATCCCAGAAAATTCATTATTTTGCTGGCAAAAGAGTCACAATCACACAGTACGAGTCACAATCACAATCACACAGTACGAGTCACAATCACACACTTCAAACGAGGCGTGAAGAAGCACTTTGTGGGCCGGCAGAGTGAGGGTGACTAATGCTACGTCTCTTACGCTGCACCAGTTGTCCTCGCGCCTGGACTTCATTTCCACTTAACATCAGGTGGAGTGGGGTCATTTGCCGGGCTTAGTATAAAGAAAAAAAAAAAAAGTAGGTGCTGCATGGACTCCGTTTCCCCTCCACATGCCCTGCACAGGTTGTCTGATGCTAGTTGCATTTTGTGGAGCATTTGTTTTGTGGCATAATGCCCAGTCAGAGTACCGGTGATTGAGTCGGATGGTTTGAACTTATACACTATTTTGCAAATCCATGAGTGCACACGATATACTTAATTAACTTAATCATTAATTTATTGCCTCGGTGGCCGAGTGGTCAAGCGCTCGTCTCCATATCCAAAGGTCCTGGGTTAAATTCTCAGGTCAGTCTAAAGGGCCCCACAGACGATCAGGTCGCCTGCAGGTATCGGCCTGTTAGTGAGTAGTACAACGCACGGGCGGCGACGGCGGCGGGCGGCTAGTACCAACTGACAGGCTGATACCTGCCGGCGGGCGCCACACACGATCAGTTCGCCGGCACACCGGCAGGTATAAGCCTGTCAGTTGGCTGATACCTGCCGGCGGGCCCCACACACGATCAGTTCGCCTGCAGGTATCAGCCTGTCAGTTCTGCCGCCGCCGCCGCCCGGCGCCCGTGCGTTGTACTATTAACTGACAGGCCGATACCTGCAGGCGACCTGATCGTCTGTGGGGCCCTTTATTGTCTTTTCTTCGATTGTGATTACCAACCTACATTTAGCAAGCGTTGTGATTTATGGCTAAAATTAAAAGTGTCGTGTAGAATCATAATCCGCTAAATCCAGAAAGGTGTATTTCACAGTATTCAACTGTTTTTGCTGGCAACAGTTACGATTATTCGTAAATTTTTCAAATTAAGGTAAAAAAAATACTACTTACTGGAATATAGCGGGGTTTAAAAGAAATTTGTAATAGGCACCGAATACAGAAATTCTGACATTTGTGGTAGTATTTTGGTATGAGAACATAGTTTTCAAGATGTGGATTCCATAGAGTTTGAAACCTTTTTTTTTTTAAAGTGGACTGGGCCGATTTTGTTTCTTAACGACACAAATAATCAATCTATCTGTTGGTTTTTCTACTAGAGTTAGAAATTTTACATAATTTGTGTGCAGCTACTTAAATTTTTAGAAAATACCCATCAATTAGCTGATTTTAATGATGTCGGTTACGGCCCTGTAACTTCTTTTTTTTACTTCATTAATAATATTCTGGTTTGACCGTTGCCTTTTGTCGTCGACTGTACCCACAATGCTTAATAATGAATTGCTCATCTTATTGCCAGTCTAGCCGGACTTGTGTGAGCCGGCTCGCAATATTAATTATTTTATGATCCCCTACCAATATAAGTACAAGAATAAGTATAACTAAAAGATGCGAAACATTTGTAATTAACTCGCAAGGATAAGGTGGGGTCATAAAGTTTTATTGCCTTTGTTAGATTCAAATAATGCTACGATGTCGCCGGTCTATTAGTAATTACGATTGTAATTAACTAAAATGAGATACGTTCTAACTGCTTTAATACGGCTAATGTTGGTTGGAGGTAACGTTATTAGTTTTACTTCATGCGGGATAGAAAGTGAAAAGATATTTTTTATCAGCGTAATAGCACCTTCTCACATAATATCGGCGTGAAATAATGGCGACAAATTATTAGTTTTACTTCATACGAGATAGAAAGTGAAAAGAAAGAAAAAAGATATTTTTATCGGCGTAATAGCACCCTCTCACGAAAGATTATGGCTATGAAGGTCAGATTCCAAGTAGGTCAGATTTCAAGTAAGTCAGATTCCAAGTAGGTTAGATTCCAACTACGTCAGATTTTGAGTTGGTTATGTACAATACAGTCAGTGTTATAATTTTCCGACATGAAATAAAGGGTTTTAGGTACCTATTTTAAATCAGACCTTGAGCCAGGACCCGATGCCATCGAAGAACCTCAGCACAATGCGGAAGGTATGTTTAATCTACAAACTATTTTGAAATCCTTGAGAAATTATCACAACTCACAAGTCGTGTTCTCACCACCTCTTTTATTTTCCAAAAGAACGACCCCTGGCGCTAACGATGGAATATGGGTCCCGGCGCATGTTCTGGACATGCGCCGGGACCCATCGCCACCAAAGAACCTTAGCCAGAACCTTCTAAACGGCAACGGCTAATATAATTTCTGCATTATTATAATACTCGTATTTGCGTTTTTATAATAATATATGATCTCAAGGAACAATTATTTTATTTTTATATTGTTAGGAGTGATAACTTTTTTGAATCTGAATTTTTATAACATCGAGCATTGTTTTTTTTTAACTACTTGTGCAGAGAACTGGGAGAAGTTTATCAAAACACAGCATTTTAATAAAAAATAAAGTAATGGAATGTAAAAAGTGGGTTTTGGAGAGACCGCTGAAATATGCCGTTCCACCAGAGAAGTCTCGCAGACGTGGTGCGATGATTATAATGTGAGTAAGTGTACCAAAAACCATTACTAACTCAAAATCTGATCTAGTTGGAATCTGACCTACTTGAAATCTGACTTAAGTACTTGGAATCTGACCTACTTGGAATCTGACCCTCATCGTCATAATCTCACAAAATATCGGCGTGAAATAATGGCGAGAAATTATTAGTTTTACTTCATGCGGGATAGAAAGTGAAAATATAATTTTTATCGGCGTTATAGCTCTCACGAAATATCGGCGTGGAATAATGGCGAAAAATTATAAGTTTTACTTCATACGGGATAGAAAGTGAAAAGATATAAGATAATAAATTGAATTATGACAGTAATTTTGATCTAAAAGTACCAGGGAGACATAAATGAAAAGAGTAATTCGTTAATATTTTCTGTTAGTTACTACATCTCTTTCTACATTTTATCTACTGGTGAGCACCGAGGAATAAAAATATAAAGTTTTAATTATCTATCCTCCAAGCGCACCCAACGGGTGCGCTTGGAGGAATAATTTAGGTGCGTTTCGAAATGGGTGCGCTTCGAAGAATACCCAAAAAATGATTAGGGGTATTCATTGAAGCGCACTAAACATTATTGTTGAAATTTTTGCATTCACAATGCTAGGTAGGTATAGGATAAAATGTTTACTAGAAAAAAAACAAACAGGAAAGTTCGAACGGGATTCTAACCCATGACCTTTGGATTGCCGGTCCACTGCTCTAACTGCTAAGCTTCCGAGACCCCAGAAGACTCGTTGAATTTTTTCTAGTACCTATAGTTTGTGATTTAGGTACGCTGCAAGCCAGCGATATTAAGTCACTGTGAAAGTCTACCTTCACGAGCTTTCCTGAGACTGGTTATTTTTTTCTAGTTAACATTTTATCCAAAAATTAAACTGTCCGAGTCAGCAACGCGTGAGTTACACCGACAGTTTACCCGCCAACCCGTATTGGACCGACGAGTCTGGCATTCATGGCATTCTTCAAGGCCAGCAACGCATCTGCAAATCCTCTGGTTTTCTCCTTTGGTTTTCTCCTCTGGTTTCCTCTGGCCCATGGACACCATGGGCAGCGGTGATAACTTTTCATCAGGTGATCCACCTGCTCGTTTGCCTCATTCTCACATTAAATAAAATAGTATTTAAGACATTCAAATATACTCCAACGTACCAAGTAGATCATTACTTCAAAACAAATTAAGAAGACTTAACTGCACACATGAACTATTATCGCTAAGCTTATAATAAACTATGCATGTAGACAAAATATTATTTAAAATATATTATCTCAACTCAAAGACTATCTCAACTTCACGCATACTTCGTAGAAACTTCGACGGTACCGAAGAATAACGTCATGTCTGCAAGATATTGTTTGCAGTTATGACGTTATTCTAGTCGACGGTCCCTAAGAATAACGTCATATCTGCGATACAATATCTTGCAGATATGACGTTATTCTTCGGCACCATCGACTTGCTCCGCGCCCTCAAGACTTATTACGACAACAATTGTTGAAACTTAACAAAAATCCCTTCTAATTCTTGTTCCGAATGCCCAGATCAAAGAACGGTTGAAACACTCTCACTCTAACTGTCGACCCGTTTATAATGCGATTTATGTCAAATAAAGTAACACGTGGTACAACAATAAATAGATCTTGTCGACGAGTAGCGTTAGGTTAGGTTAGATGCGAGGTGGCGTGAGCGATTCATTGAAACAGGATTTGAAATAAATATAAAACTTAAATATAAATAAATGATCATGACTATTATCCCCGAAGGGTTAGTCAGAGACTAAGCAATGAGGACCGCAAAAGCAGTCCTCTGCCATAGTTCACGTTTCACCAAATTGTGACTGCACATGTGCTCAGCATGTCATGTGGTGAGCCTATCGCCTCTCCGTGCTGTTGGATGTGTGCGCTGTCTTTAATCCACTAGTCGCCTTTTACGATATCCAAGGGAAGAGAGGGTTTGGTATTTTTTCACCGCTACACGTATTTGCATCAATGATCACACTAATATTATAAAGGTGAAAGTTTGTGAGTGTGTATGTTTGTTACTTCTTCACGTAAAAACTACTGAATGGATTTGGATGAAATTCGGCAAACATATAGTTTATAACTTGGATTAACACATAGGATACTTTTTATCCAGATATTCCCCCGGGAACGGGATCCACGCGGGTGAAACCGCGAGCGGCCGCTAGTAATAAATAAAACAAGAAACAGATTATGTCACTACGCGGCTTGAGTTGAAAACTCAACTGTTTACAATATCAACCCCTCAAACCCCAAGCGGTCGCATGAGACCGCACCTACAAAAACACACTTGACTTTGTACAGTGTTTTTATAGACTTACAGACTACTTTAGTATGAACAAGTTTGGTTATTTCGGTTCTGTGGTTCATCTTATGTATTGTTATCGCTAAAATCGCATAGTCTATGCTCGATTATGTTAAGTTTGACGTTGACAGTTAGTGTCCAAAAACTGTCAAAAAAAATCCAAGACTGAGGGGTTTTTGCATGCTATCTTAATGGCAAAACACGCTGTACCGTTTTAAATATTATAATAACTTAAATACCGTGATTTAAGGCAAATAAATATTTTCTATTCTATTCTATTCTACACGACACGGTTATAGGTCACGGTCGAGAATGACAGTCGTAAATAATTAAGTAAGTAAATGTTATTATGTATGTATTTATAGCTATTGGGATTAGACAATCCAATAGCTTAGGTATTGTAATCTAATTACCAAATGTAACCGCTAATCTCACCACTAAGCCGTGTGTCGTTAAATGTTAGCGAGCGGCGGTCAACAGCTGCCTTGGCGAGTGGATTAAAACAATTGATTAATTCAAGTACGAAGAGTTGAATGGAGTGTTGGACGGCTTCCAGATGCCCTCAGACATGCGAGGTAGTTGTACTATCATTTGTATGTTTCAAGATAGATTTAGCTATATTGTTAAGTGGTTTTCACTGCGGTCGGAGCGTGATGGGTGACCGGTTTTTTTATTAAACTGAAAGAACTGTATGTATTTAATGTTTTGGACGGCTTCTAGATGCCCTCAGACATGCGAGACAGTTGTACTATGTATCTATGTTTCGAGATAGATTTGCGGTCGGGTTATGATGGGTATAACCGGGTTTCAATGTTTATGTTTAGAGATAGATTTAGGTCAATATCGAGAATGATTGTTATGAGGTTTTCTGTATAAAGAATATGAGGTATGAGGTTAACAGAAGCACGAAAGCTAAAAATTAAACTCTCGGGGTCAGCACCGCGTGTACCCGACCGTTTACCTACTCACCCGCATTGGACCAGCGTGGTGGGTTATGGCCCAATCAAGCAAAGTACTGGTGTCCATGTGGGAGGGCCTTTGCCCAGCAGTGAGATGATTATAGGTATGATAAGATAAGATAAGATAAATTGCGGAGAATGTCTGAGGTATTGTGATATTATTGATAGTGTGAGAAATAGTAGTATTTGTTGGATAAATAATAGATTTTTATATACTTATATTTTATTTATTTTTTGTAATATTTTTGTGATTTTTTTTATGTTTAGCTTTTTATTTTTTGCTGTTGTTTTATATTAGTAGTTACCTGTTATAATTTTATTTTCTGTTTTATGTATAGCGTAGCGTATTAGTGTCATACTGTAATGTTGTGTTAGTGTTTGAATAAATAAATAAATAAGAAATATTTTGTGATGTATGAGTTACACCGAAGGTTTTACCATCATTTGCGTCAAGGCTGCAGAGATTTGCTACTATTGTACTTACACCGTATGCATATTTGTCGAAAAAACAGATTCAAGATGAACACACTTATAAATTTTTTATGCACCCACCTCCAGAGACCATAATTTTTCTACTAGAATGGATTATTCATAGTCCTTTAAGGTGGGTGGAATATTTCACAATTCAGCATGTTAAGCTGAATTTATGAAGTCGACGAGTTTCGTTGTATAGTATTACTTATGTATGTTTACGTAAAGCAAATAAAGTACCGCAGCTACTCTCAAAGCTATGATTTAGCAAACGATGTAAAATCGTGAGCTAATACACTGTGTACTTAACAGAAAAGATAACACGTACATACATATGATCACGACTATCATCCCCGAAGGGTTAGTCAGAGACTAGGCAATGAGGGCCGCAGAAGCAGTCCTCTGCCATAGGTAGTCCACTTTTCACCGAATAGCGACTGCAAATGTGTTCAGCGTGATAGTAATGATGCTGTTGGAAGTATGCGCAGTCTTTAGTCCTTTAGTCACCTTTTACGACACCCAAGGGAAGAGAGGGGGTGGTAGTATTCTTTTACCGCAACGCGACACAGTTATAGAGAACATAAGAAGATACTTTATATAGATACCGGAAGAACATCACTCACACATATGTGGTACATAGTAGACCTTTATCCATTTTTTCGTGTGATACATAATAAAACATTCAACGTGGACACCAATATCGCACTTGATGACTTGACTCATCGTGTAGGGCATTGTTTGTGGCATTGTCCACACCTGGTTCTCTTCTCCTGCTTAGTAACATAGTGTTCTTTGCCGTCATATCGCGACTCAGCTGTTATTGATGATGGTCGACTAGGACCTGGCTTTTCGCATTGTTTGTTGCCATCGATGATTGTAATTGCAATACGTCGTCGAAAGTTTAGTAAGTCCATGTGCCCGCCATTATGTATATACAGCAGCCAAGCCAGCCATTTAAGTGGACCTTCTGGTTCTTCTGGTGATGTAGAAGCAGCAAGCTCTGCTGGTGCTCGAAGTAAGCTTGCAAGCAAATTATTTATGTCTACGACATCTTCGTTCCCCGAATCTTCATCAGTCTGTTCATCATTGGCGGTATCAGGTGGAAGCAAAAAAATACCAATATCCTGCCCCTCGGAGAAAGAATCGTCCTTTTCCTCAAGAGTCGAGGCAATATCATGAAGCGACAATGACCTAAAACAACAAAAATCTAAATAAATACATCATCATCATTATATCAGCCATAGGAAGTCCACTGCTGAACATAGGCCTCCCCCATTGACTTCCACTTGGATCGGTTGGTAGCAGCCTGCATCCAACAAATAAATACAGTTTTGTATAATTAGCTTACGCACAGACCTACTGTACCATATACGATACACCTTATTGAGGTTTGAATATACTAAGAAAAATAATCTTAGCCAAACTTTCTTATTTGTAATAGCATCTACTTTATTCTAAACTTCATAATAATGGTGATAAATAATATAATTCATAATAAATAATGTGGAACTCACCTTCTTGAAGACATGGTAAATATTTTTTTCCTTTTTTGCCAGAAAATATCAATTAGAACTCGAATGCACCTACACGTAACCTGTTTGTAATATGTTTATCGTAAGACTGACACTTGAGCCTAATCGACGCAATCATGAAAAAAATTTGATCTACCTACAGGTTCGTCAAAATAATTTTATGAAATTACCGTACCGAATAGGGTACGGTAGGTCTATATGGGTTAAAAAATGACGTCCTGAATGGATGGCAGGTTGAAAACAATTTGGACGATTCAAAGTACCTTTTAATTGAGTTTATTTAATAAATATATTTTGAGTTTGAGTTTGAGTTGGACTCCTCTGGTGGCGAGCCTGCTTGTTTGCCTCCTTTTCACAAAAAAAAAGATGTATTAGTTAGACTTTACAGCCTATGTAAAGTAATAGAGTAGAGGCTTGCAATAAAAATTATACTTATTAGTACTTAAAGTGTCAATAACATTATCTAAGAACAAAATGCGCGGTTAAACCACAAATTCTTTTCAAGAGATTAATTGCTATCTATATACCGATACACATCAATGGCAGCAAAGACTTGATTTTAATGATGGAGGCAATAGCTCAGCTGTATATAAAATAAAATGTAATTGCTACACCTTGTATTATATACACCGAGATTTTTCATTAGTTTTGGAGCCTTGAAGTTTTGAAAAAAATAAGCAGTCTCAAAGGAAACCTCAACCAAATACCGTGTCGCCCAATGGTGATATAGACTCATCTGCGACTTCTGTCCCCAGTACAACTAAAGCGTCTGGGGCTCCTATACCTGAGGATCGTACCCAAAAGGTAAAATCTTCCGCACCGCTAACCGACACGAACAACCAAGGCTGTGAAGGCACTGATAAAGAGGACTGGGAAGTTGTAAGGCGTAAACGGTCCCGAGCTTCAATTCCCGGGGTACTCAGGGGTACAGCGGCGCCTGGCTCTACGATGTTGCATGCAGCTGAGAGGCGAAGATACCTACACCTATACTATGTGCGGGAGGGTACCACAGTTGAGCAAGTTTGTGAACACCTGAACTCAATATGTGGCAGTAACGATTGCACGGTTGAAAAGCTGAATTCTCGGGGACGCTATGCGTCGTTTAAACTTGGAGTTGCATTGAAGCATGCCGAAAGTGTGATGTCGTCTGATAACTGGGCGACACACATATGTGTTAAGCCATGGCGGCAGAACTTTCGCGCCAAAGACAAGGTCAACCAAGTGTCGACCGCGATTCCATAAGATCAACTTGTGTTACCAAAATGTTCGTGGCCTAAGGACGAAGACTACCACATTCCTTAGTAGTGTTACGCAAAGTGATTATGATATTATAGCTGTAACAGAGACATTTCTCACGAGCTCAGTGTCAGACAGTGAACTTTTCCCTCCTGGCTACCATGTGATACGCAAAGACAGGGCAGGTGACTGTGGTTGGGGAGGAGTTCTGTTCGCTTTTCGTGATTGTTGTGACGTACGAGTAGTTACGGATATTATTGGTATGACTGATGACAAAGAATTATTATTCGCTATTGTAACATATAAAAAAGTAAAAATCTTATGTTGTGTCGTATATTTGCCACCTAACTATAGGGATGAGCAATATTTGAAAGTATTGACATGTATAGAAAATGCAATTAGTACTTATCCTAACATGAATGTATTAATCCTAGGGGACTTTAATGTGAACTCTTGCAGTGCTAATGTAAAAATTAATTTAGAATTTTTCTGTGACTTCTGTTTGCTAAAACAATATAACAAAGTTTTAAATGATCATGGCGGTATACTAGATCTCGTGCTGGGCAATTTTGTGCCCGATCAGATAACGGTATCTTGTAGTGAAGATCCTCTGGTTAAGATTGACCTGTACCACCCTATGCTCGATATAATGATAAGACTTCCATGCGTTGAAGTATCGTTGATGTCGTCACCTTTACAACCTGAAAAGGCTCGCTCGGAAGCCAGTCCAGATTGGAACTGGCGCAAGGCGGACTTTGAGGGTCTGTATACGACACTGTTGGAATTGGGCTGGTCCGATCTGTCAACAATAACCGACATTAACAATGCTGTTCAGTTATTTTACAATAAGCTGTATGAAACTATAGGCCTTTACGTACCCTCAAAAAAACGAACAACGCGTAATCAGCGATACATTTATCCTAAATGGTACAATGCAGAAATAATAAAAAATATAAAATATAAACATTTCCATCATAAGAGGTTTAAGCTAGAGGGTAGTGAGTTCAACAGGGCCATGTTTAAATACTATAGAGAGAGAGTTAAAAAGATGACTGATTACGAATATCGGCGATATATGGACTTACTGCAAAAAAATATCTTTGACGATCCGGTACAATTCTGGAACTATGTTAAAGAGAAGAAAAAAGATAGAAGGAACACAGATACATATAAATATTAATGTACTGAAGTGATGGAACAAGCTGCAGCCGACGCTTTTGCTAAATATTTTGCCTCAGTATTTCAAGCAGAGAAACCGGTATTAGATCCTGATAAAGCTGCTAGAGCTGCACATGGTAGACAGGATGCAACCTCTGTTTCTATAGTGGCAGTTGACGAGACCGATCTGAGAAAGGCTGTTAGACGCCTCAAGGCCCGATCTTCCGGTGGACCTGACGGCGTTCCTGTTTTTTTGGCCAAGGATTGTATATCGGTTCTTGGTAGGCCACTACTTTACCTGTACAATCTATCTCTTGCTCAGTCTACATATCCCGAAGTCTGGAAGTTATCGAGGGTCACTCCTGTTCCTAAAGGTGATCGAGCCTCGAACGTTACTTCTTACAGACCGATTGCAGTCCTGTCCGTATTCGCTAAGATCTTTGAGGCAATGCTATGTAGTCATATAAATACCCAAATTGGTGACCGACTGCATAACAGTCAGCATGGGTTTCGCACCGCTCGTTCCACTACCACCAATTTGGTGGCGCATGTTGATTATGTATGCTCTCAGATGGATAGTCGGAGGCAGGTCGACGCGGCCTATTATGACTTTAAAAAAGCGTTCAACTTGGTGGACAACGATATCCTTATGGAAAAACTGGCGATTGTTGGATTCACCCCGCAGCTCCTAAAATTTTTCTCCTGCTACCTAAACAATCGTCGGCAATTCGTAAGGTTAAATGGATATGATTCCGAAGACTACTTTACGAGGTCAGGAGTGAGCCAGGGTAGTACTTTGGGACCATTACTGTTCGTTATATTCATTAACGATTTACCGGAAGTCGTCTTGACTTCCGAGTGTCTCCTTTTTGCGGATGATTTAAAACTAAGCTTAGGTATTCAAACTGAGGCTGACGTGGCGGCATTGCAGAGAGATATTGATGCGGTATCCATATGGAGTCAGGACAACCACCTCCCATTCAATAATCTCAAATGTAAAACAATCACATTCTCGCGCAAATCACAGCCCTTGATGAGTAGGTATAATTTAATGGATGCTCCTTTGGATAGAGTTTTTGACATTCGAGATTTAGGTTTAGTATTAGATAGTAAATTAGACTTTCACATGCATATTATTAAAATGTGTAAGTCAGCGCATAAAATGTTAGGGTTTGTTATGAGAACAGCATCACAGTTTGGAAACATAGGGGTTCCAAAAGTATTGTACAATGCATACGTACGTTGCAAACTAGAGTATGGCGCGGTTATTTGGAATCCTTACGAGGAGAAATATGATCTCATTATTGAAAAAATTCAAAGAAAATTTGCTCGATGGATATACAAAAAACAATACGGATACTATCCGTACCTATATCCGTCCTTATTCGTTACGGGAATGGTGGACATGGACACGCTGAAATTTAGACGAGCTATGTCTGAAATCGCGCATTATCTGTCAATAATTCGTAATCAAATCGACAGTCCCCAAATTTTACAGCGTGTCCGCATGTTGGTCCCTGGGAACATATCGGCGGACTCGGGAAGGCAGGTGGCGCCGCGTCGCCGCCCGCGTTTGCTGGAGCGGCCCGTCGCGCGCACCGAGCGAGGCCGACACGCGCCCACCAACCGCGCACTACCGTTATCGGGGACATACTTGCTCAGCACTTTGAACTTGATCTATTTGCCGATGGATTAGGGCATTTGTTTAATCAATTCAGTGTAATCATAAATGACATATAGCAATTAGACATTATTATTATTCTTATTTTTTATTTTTATCTCTATTGTAATTATTAATCAGAATTTATTTATTATTATAATGTTTATTTAAAAAAATTGATGCATGTAATATTTCCCATAATTTAATTATTCTTGTAAGCGTTTTGGATATTAATATCTGTTAGCTTGTAAGAAAACATGAATAAATAAATAAAAAAATATCTTTTGCGTTTTTACTTAAATTCACCTCTGTGTAAATCCAGGTCTCCTGCGACACCGTTTTGTGTTTTCTAACACTTAACCTCAAACATCTAACAAAATATGGGCGTATATTTTGATGTTTGATGTTAGGTGTTAGAAAACACAAAACAGTATTGCAGGAGACCCGACCCGGCTTGACGTAGACAAAACAATGTCTAACCAAATGATCCTTAAATAGTGTTTATTAGTAAGGCCGTTTAGCTCTAGATCCAAAGTTTTTGCATAAACCCCAAGGAGGTTTTATAAAAACGTGTTTTCTCAGTCAGAGTGCGCGGGCCCAACGGTCTCACGACCTTAGCTAGATGTCTTAGTATACTTTTATTATACTGTGTTCTAGGTGACCTAAGTGACGCGATAACTCTGAGTTATCATGCGTCAGTTAGATTAACCCCGTGAGCTCTTATAGCCAACTTCACTAGATAATAATACAATTACATACATAAATAAGCAGATATTAATTTTATTGACACGTGATGAACGTAATCTCGTCGCGTAGCGGTGAAAGAATACTGCCACCTCTCTTCCGTTGGGTGTCGTAAAAGGCGATTTACGGATTAAAGACTGCACATACTTCGAACAGCATAGTCAAAAGTCAAAGTCAAATAATTTATTCAATGTTAACCTTTACAGGCACTTATTGACGTCAATTCTAATATTAATTAAAAATAAATAGTTAACTAACTTGTATTGTAGTTAAGACTTAACAACTAATCTAACTAACTAACTATATGCTCCCCCAGTACCACTGCACGCCGAAACAGAATCGCGTAGAACCGAAATATAAGCCGTGGCGATAGAATTCTGTGTAAACAAACGTATCCTGGTACGAGACAAAAATGGCGGGCAAGTGTCTCCCCTAGCGACACAAACGGCTACAACTAATAGGTAATTTATCGATTTTTGGGATGAAAGGTGGAGAATGATAAATCATAATGAATTGTTAACTTAAGTTAACACTTCAAGGAATAAATGTGATTTCCAAATATAATCATTAAATATGATATATATGATTATATAATATATATATAATCATATATATCATATTAATATTGTAGCAGTAGAAATCATAGAGCGGCGATAGGCTCACCACCTGTCACGCTGAGCACATGTGAAGTTGCTATTTGTTGAAAAGTGGACTATGGTAGAGGACTGCTTTTGCTGCCCTCATTGCCTAGTCTCTGACTAACCCTTCGGGAATAAGAATCGTGATTGATATATTATATATGCTTTTATGACACGTGATAAACATACATATCATGACAGCTGAGAGAGACATTCGTTTTTAATTATGTTTAGATTATGTGGCAGATAAATTATACGAATAAGGATTCGATCAAATCACTGAAGATGTGAAATAACAATCTGTAGGTTAATTTACAGAATTTAGTCATTTTATCATAATTTACTATAAATATGAGGAGCTCGATGGCGCAGCGGCTAGCAACTTACGCAATACCAGGTCGCTGGATGGGTGACCAAATTTTAAACATCTCAAGCTCCCCCGTGCTTCGGAAGGTACGTTAAGCCGTTGGTCCCGGTTGTTGTTGTAAGATGACAGTCGTTAAAACCCACCAACCCGCATTGGGCCAGCGTGGTGAGTAATGGCCCAATATCCTGTGTCCTAGTGCTATTAACCACGTGAGAGGCCTGTGCCCAGCAGTGGGATGCTTATAGGCTGATGATGAGTCATTTTATCAAATCCCTTATCCGTTTCAGTGAAATAAAATAAATAAATAAAATTTGTTTCCGCTCACACCAATTATCTAGTCCAAGATAAATAATCGTTAGTATGATATGATAACGGATCAATATAAACATAGAAAAAACACCCAGACCCGAAATCAATTAAGAAAAACAGTTTTTCTCTAAATTGACCCGACCGGGAATTGAACGCGGGACCTCAGAGATGGCGCGACGCCAGACTCGGCGTGCTATAACCACTCGACCACGGAGGTCGTCGTCAGTGAAATGATAAAAATGAAATCTGAGAAATCAAATTATTTATAATGGTGTCTTAGATTACAGGTACCATATTCACTACCATTGGACTCGGTATTCAGAAGAAAACCAATCAGTAGATAAGGTCATATTTAACGATAATTTCATAGATAATTTCATAGACTGGCAATATAGTCCATTATAATGGACTGGTTAAAATATTAGTTGGTGTGAAAATCGACTAAGAATTATAAGCATGGGGCCAAAATGTTATGGGAAAATTTCCGCATAGTAAAAAGAAAAAATGGGGATAAAAAGGATTTGAAATTAAAATACTAGAGAAATTGAATTCCGGGGGATTAGCTGCTACAGTCTTATAATATTATTACTCAACGTCTTATAATATTATTACTCAAATAAATCAATTATATACGGGTTACTCGCATAGTGACTAACTTCTTACACGCATATTGACTTACACGCATATTGACTTAAACGCATATTGACACAGAAAATATATATATATATGTATTTAACACTAGTTTCCCGTCAAGCAGCTTCGCCTACGATGTTGAATTCTGTACATGTAGAAGCAGTTTGTACTCGCCTTTGAGGTTTTGTTGGCGATAATGTGAGTTTTGATTAAGATTGGTGCGGTCTAAAACTGTTGCTACAGAAATCGAACTGAATTGGAATAAAAGTGGGTTTTGGTGAGGTTATTTACTCGGTCTTAACCGTGTTTGATAAGTCCATTGGATGGCCCCTAAGTACCTACCTAGTAAAAGATGGGTGGAAAACTATAAAAAATCCTCGATCCCTCCAACGACAATTAATTTGTCTATTTCATCATTTTACTTATACGGTTAAGGGATTTGATCAAATCCCTGTTTTTTATTAGAATACTATAAACGTCCCACTGCTGTGCACCGGTGTCCCACATGGACGTGGACGTAAGGATATTGGGCCATAACCCGCCACGCTGGCCCAACGCAGGTTGGTGGGTTACTTACTTACTGACTCTACTGATTGTTGTTTTACCACCTCCGTGATTTGATGAAATGTCTGTTTTTATGATTTCTCTGCGAAATATATATGTACCTACCTTTATCACCATAATCCTTAAAGATTCCTGAATATTGTAAACGGTTGTAGTAGGTATTGTTACATTCGGTTATTAATTACTAAAGAATTACGTCCCTAGATGGCGCTATCCGCAGCTGACTCTATGAAAATGTTTTCCTGCACACCATAAAGTCTTCGAGCCTTTTTCACTTTAATTCACTCTTATCTTATTGCTTGAGACTGTGCCGTTTGCCTATGCGGATTGCCTCCTGACTTCGAGTTTTTCTTCATCGTTTTATTTCAATATATTTTTTCCAATACAATTTATTATTAGTTTAGTATACTTAGGATAGTTTTAAGGTTTATGGCTTACTTACTTTAGTTTTTAATGTAAAAGTTAAAGTTTAGTTTTTAATCCGACTTCAAAATTCGTTTTGAAAATAAATTATTTTTTTGTTTGATTTTTAAAGTTTGATTCACGATCGTTTGTCGAATGAGACCCCTGAGCAACGTCTCGCCGCCTCGATATTATGCAGCAAAGTAACAGAAATAGTAGAGAATTATCCTCTAAAGTTGATTTTGATGCAACTATAAAAATTGTTGCTGACGTTCCCTGTGCTGTTTCTAACAAAGCATTATATCCACAACAACGTCGTAACTTACAAACTGTTGCATATACATAGTTCAATTTTACCACACATATCGTTACAATGTTAACTGCTAATTTATTTTATTTGATGTATGTCATGATTATTATTAGATTGTGCCCTTTCCATGTTTACTCCATACTAATATTATATGAGAAAATTATGTCGGTCACATTTTAACGCGTTAACCGCCCCGCTCTAATCAGATTTTATGAAATTTCTGGAATATCCTCGATTTTCCCTGGAGTCTACCTCAGATCCTTACTTGGTTACAATGGGAGAACCTCAGGAGTATACCCTTTCGAATAAAAAAAGAATTATTGAAATTGGTCAATAGTTCGCGAAGATATTGACGCGTAAATCAGTAACAATCAGTCTACAACAATGTGGTTTTTCAGGATTCTGAAAAAACTTCTAAACCGTCTACTGTAAATTTTTCATGGAACCAAATTGAAACTATGGTCTATCAGATAAGAAAATAATGATCAAAATCAGTTCACAATTGGCGGAGTTATCGTGGAACATACATAAAAAATTCAGACGACTTGAGAACCTCCTCCTTTTTTTGAAGTCGGTTAGTAAAAAATCGCAAATTTATTTTATAAAAATAAAATATTTACAAATTATCATAATAAAGAAAACTATTGGATAAATTATCGATAAACTATAAACTACATATTTCATATTTTATTGTTACAACTGTCAAATAGCCAATTATTGGATAGGGAGCAATTCTGAATTGGCGAAAAAAATCACTTTAAGGATAATTAGGTTCGAGATTATATATCTATAATTACTTACCTTCAAACACCTTGTTTAATTATTGTAAGTCCCACAAAATCGAATTAAGCGGCGCCGAATGATCTTGATGCTTGCCACATCTTTTTCCCCGTTATGACGTAACGTCTCAGACGAGTGTCAAGTATTTTCCGTCGCGTCACATATCCAGAATGTAGCCTTTAGAGCTCAATTTACTGTGGCCACCAAGCATGTTCAAATTGTTCACAGCAAACATTCAACATTTACATACAAACACACTCGGAGCACAGAAAGGAATCTCCTGAAATGTTGAACCCAAATCCAGGGATTAACTTCAAAGGCCACGCCGCAATTCTGAAAATGCGTTTTTATAGAAATACTCGCTTTGATGACAAGATTTTGTCAGCGAATTGGAGATGGAAGAATTTCTGGGGCTCAGCTGATTTCCTATCTTGTTTCTGGAGGTAGGTCATTGCGAAGAATTTAAGGATAAGCGGGTTGAATGAAAAAAGGCCGGGTGTTGTCTATCCAATATTTTTATTTGCTTGATAATGCTACAAAGCCAAATAGTTTTAGATCGGTCGTATCGGTCGGATGTTGCAATCGCTTACTCATACTGATATTAAATCTTCTTACATTTAATAATAAGAAAAGTCGTTGTTATTTGACTAAGACTTTGGAGTGGATCAATACTAATATTACTATTAAATTAAAAACAGTTTTTCTTTCCAAAAAAGAAGTAAAGAGAAGATACGAAACTACAAAAAATATTCTTTAATCATAAGAAAATACTTGCCTCGGTCCTACCTAAGCTTTTTCTAATGCTATTTCAGCCATCAATGTTGATAATTTCGCAAACGCTTCAAATATAAATAATTCCATTTGAATTCAACGAGTACAATTTGTACCTATACCGCGAACAACAATTCGCCCATGATTGATGCTATATTTATGATTCAATCACATATTCTATGAAAATAAAATTGGAATATAATATTTTTATATTGCAAGCACCCATAGTCGCACTGCAATTGGATTTAAATTTATTAAAGTTATGAGCAGAATCATTAAAGGGAATCCGTTTTATTTTCTAGTCCATTAGCAATTGTGAAGCGTATGGTGCCTACATCGAAATATATGTCCACATTCAATATTACTAAGCCGTTCCATTTTGGGCGTCCATTTTATTGGATTTCATTCCAGCCGTGCTAAGCTGCACATTGTATTAAAGCATGTGTTTACATCATGCCCTCTAATGGACTGTTAGCAATCGCCGTCTACTTAAACCTTTATTCTATGATCTCGAGGGAACTTAACAATCTCTCGAACGGATTGAGAACGGATTTCAATACGGCTTTTTATTTTAACAATCCATAAATGGAGTCCAAAAGGTCTGGCTGCCCATTAGATTTTAAAGACATTATTACCTAAAAAAACTGGTGGATACCAGCTGGGACCCTCGCTGGATGGCGAATCCAGCGAGGCAATGCCTCCAGTCTGCTGGATACTCTGCCTGATGGGGGGTGATCGGTATCAACTTTACAGTTTCTATTGTATGTTTTTTATTATTAAACCTAAATAATACTATCAACCCAACTTTTCTCTTGGGTGTCGTAAAAGGCGATCATCGACTTAAGACTGCACGCACATACATTCAATCAAAAGCATAGAACGGCGATGGGCTCACCACTCACCATCTATGCTACGCTGAGTCCACACTACCCAGTCTCGCACGACTGTTCTGCTAAAAGGATTATCCTTTGGCATACTATGTACTATCGCGCTCTCCTTCGCTTTACCAGTCTAAAGGTCAAAATCTCTTGCACACCGCTTCGTAGTCTGTATGGTAGGGGCACGTACCCGGGCGGACGGTGCGCTTCATACGAAAATTTCTGCAAACTGGTAGAGCGACGGTGACCCCGACCGTACGACATTAATAAAAAATAAATACACATGACAAGACAGTAAAAGCGAAAAATAATAAACTTTGCCAAATAATTAAAATACCTCGAGATCCTTCGTGATTCGAAAGACATAATAATGTTTCATACACAGCTAAGGCTGTATGAGCTGAATCCTTATGCTTTGCAATTTGCCTCACTAATAGAAAAAGGATTGTCAGCTGTCAAATTAATTATCTCTGTCTTTGAGGTCCATGACCGCGTGCGCATATTTTACGGTTTATAATAGTTTTTATTCGGTATTAAGTTGTTAGCTTATTTTGTTTATGCTTACAATATTGTGGGGAGTACTTACATTAAGAACGAAAGGTACAAGAGAGAAGAGCAAAGGCCCTTGTCATCGGAGTTACCACGAGGCCAGAGGTCAGACAGACCTCAGCATTATATAGATAAGTACCTACCTAAATTTATTTTATTAGAATTAGGTACTCTTACGATTTTGTTAGGGCTCCGCATCACGGCGGCCACATATAAAGTTCTGCTGTTTATTTCAGCATATTTGGTCACATAGAATTAATTTCAATTATTCACAAGACTATCTTATTATCCCTCAATAGAGCTTTTAAAGGGATTTCGTGCAAAATTAAAGCTAGGTCTAATTCTGGACACTATGTTTTGTCCTAATTGCTTTTCATGAAGCCTTTTACGGTCTTAAGATGATAAGGCTTTCAGAATATCTGAATCTATTAAAATGTATGGACATAGAACGTTATGTTGTCTATTCTTGTTTTACTGGTAATATTTTCATTTGATTAAGTAATTGTTTGTATGGATATGTTTAAAATTCAAAAATATTAAATAAAACTGTGCAAAATCATTATAATGAATTTGTATGAATTAATGTAACTTATTGTAAGTAGTAAATTAAGATTAATGTATCATTGTACCTAAATGTACAATATTTATATACAGGGTGGCCCAAACGGTGATTTTTTTTTGTATTCCTGAGATCCAGATGTACTTATTTATTGTAAGTAGTAAATTAAGATTAATGTATCATTGTACCTAAATGTACAATATTTATATACAGGGTGGCCCAAACGGTGATTTTTTTTTTGTATTCCTGACATCCAGATGTACCCGGAATACCCCATATGTTCCGCGATCTTTTGTAGTTTTGGAGCTATGATTTTTTTTTGATTTTGAGTATTTTCAAAAAAAGATGCATAGGTTCCGAGAAAGAAAATTTTAGTCGGTCGAGTCGAAAATTTTCAAAATTAAAAAAAATCGTATCTTGAAAACTACAAAAAATCGCGGAACATGCATGGGGTATTACCGGAAATGTATGAAATCTAGGAATTGTATGTTACAACTCCTAGGAAATGTATACAATTCCGAAACTAATGTAATGGGTACCTATGTAATGTGTAAAATATATTTTTTTAAATTATTTAATACATACATAACCTGGGAAAAATATACATTTTCTAGGAATCGTATATAATTCCAATATTGTATTAGGAAATGTATAAAAATAATGCTTTCTGTAATAAAACACGTTGTTAAAATCAGAATAATATTTTTTATTAAGGCACTCGTTGAGACAATCAGGTAACAATCATACCGTAAAAAGACTTAAATTTCTGTTCTAGAATTTCTGTTGTCTAATAAAAAAAAATACCCTCGATATTCAAGACAATCGTTACGCTGCGCTTCGCGATTATCTTAAAGGACATCATTTTTTTTGGGCCTTTTCAGAAAGTGCCAACAAAAAAATAGTACGTATTGCTTGAACTAGCCATTTGGAGAAATAGTTAATATGGTACAAAAGTTGTAGGATTGCTCCGAGCCAAGTTATACAAGTTCGAAAATTCATCATTGTTATACATTTATTGATTCCTAATTTTTTTTTGTATAAACGGAACAGATGATGACCCCACAGATTTTGCGTTGCAATGACAATTGCTTCAGATCATTAGTTCTAGCAATATTTTATGTTTCCCAGTCCCAGTACTTTCAGAAATCAATAAATGTATGAAATGATGAATCATCGAACTTGTATAACTTGGCTCAGAGCAATCCTACAACTTTTGTGCCATAATAACTATTACCCCAAATGGCTTGTTCTAACAATACGTACTATTTTTGTTTGTTTTCAGAAAAGGTCCAAAAATGTATGGAGCCTGAATGATCTCCTTTCTAACCTATCACGTGACCTTCAGGAGTAGGGCACCACTATCCCCGCTCCGCGTACCCATTAATATCTTAAATGTTTTACATTTCCGATTGCTATTTAGGAAATGTATAGATTTCCTGGAAAATATGTCTTATATTTCACACATTTCTAGGCGATTTTAGGGATTGCATACATTTCCTAGGAATTGTATTCAATGACGGATAACATAGGTACATTTCCTTTAACATATTATTATACAGTGTTGTTTATCTTGGAGATTATAATTGTAAATATAATTTGTTCAAAAACATTATTTATCGAATTTGGGCCTAGTAAAGTGTTAGAAACAATATTTACCAACTTTAATATTAGATTTTATGACCCTAATCATAAATCGGTTTAGGCGCAGAATGTCCAATTCGCAAAATGTCCAGCGGTCGCAAAAAGTTCAAGTCGTCATTATTTATTTAATTTGTCCGGCACAATAAAACGGTATCCACGAGTTATTTTTATTGTGCCGGACAAATTAAATAAATAATGACGACTTGAACTTTTTGCGACCGCTGGACATTTTGCGAATTGGACATTCTGCGCCTAAACCCATAAATCCAGCCTAATTATGTACTTCCATCAGTGTGTTAGGCGCATACATTAATGTCCTGTAAACCATAGCCTTATGTCATAATTGCTGGTCGGCCATCTTACCACTAATGGAGGTTTATTAATATCGTAAAACGTTGATTTAGCCTCTTACGCGGGGTTTTCGCTTTGAAATTAATGTGCAGAATATGCTGAGCTCGCTACAGCCGCAGGAATCACGAGTGAATGCTAAATATTGAGATATGGGTATATTGGCTTAGTTTAGTATAAACAATTAGCTGTCTGCACATAAATTGTATTTTATGGCTCTCGAAGCAATTTCTGACAGCCTAACGGTGCTATCTCGGTTTAGTTTAAGTGTTCCAATAATATTTGAAGGGGTGCAAAATGTTATGAATGTTTAAGATGTTAAATTGGATTGAATATGTTTTTTACAAGGATTATAAGTTGACAAAATCTTCAGTGATGAAGTAAATATGAAGCCCTATAGACTTCTAACGAATCTAAAGAAAGTTTTGTGAAATATAATAAAGTAGGAAAAGTAGTTTAAGTAACTAACTTTGAATCAAGAGTAACATTAACCACGGCTGTTCTTCAATCTTGTTTCATGTAACTATATGCAAATCAACGGTATAATTCTTGAAGTAGACACACTAGAGACGTCTAGAACAGTAGGGACACCTAATTTAGTAGCTGATTAAAGTTTAAAGCTTCAAGTAAATTCAATAATGTTTTCCAAATTGCAACATTTGAAGACAATAAATAATATGATAATATGTAAACTCAAAAGCCTTTACACATTTATAAGTGTACAGATAACAAGATTCTAGTTAAAGATAACGCATTGAAGTAGCATATATTCCACCATGTCGATGCTTAGATAACCTTTAAAAGCTACTATAATGAAGGTATAATAATATCTACGAGGATAATACTAAACGGGTAGCAATACGTTGTAAATTTGATTGTAGATAGAGATGCAGCCCGGGTAAGCTCGCATCGAATGGAAAGCGTAGGCTAGACCAGCCAGGGCACAAAGAACTCGCCCGTCCTCAGGCAACAGTGTGACCGTGTCGCGTTTTTATTATCTTTATCTATCGTACCGTAGACTGCACTTCAATCAAAGACCCGAGGCCGCCTAGGCCGACGCACTCTGACATAGCACGTGCATTACTCACAAAATATTTTCATAAAACCGAACCAAACGCACCCGACCGCCTTACCCCGCCCCCCGCCCCCCACCCGGCGAAACCAGTCCAGTCAGTTCGTGCCCGGCTGCCGTGCGCATCGGTCGACCTTTGCGGGGAGAGTCTGCGCCGCGTTGTGTTACGACAAAAACATCTTTTGTACCAAAACCAAACCAGTGCTGTGGATTCCTATTCAGTGCGGTGTGAGATTGTGCGATACCTTATTGTGATGTTGCCTGCCCGTGATGCTATAGTGGATTTCTCTTAAAAAGTGTGGACGGTCGCTTGCCGCCGGACGCCTTTCCTCCGATCCCGGGATATCATTAAGGTATTTATTGTTACACCGGTTCATTGTTGTAAGGAATTCTTTCTACGACCCTCGTGTGGAGTTAAATCGATAGTCCCGATTCGGTTTTCGTATAAGACTTGAGGTTGCCGCGCGTTGTAATGTAATGTTGAATCACAGATAGGAACGGTGTTAGTAAATTTGCATTGGAGATGCGCGTGCATTGTGCGGTTCACACTCGTTGTGGGAGCGGGTTCGAATCCAACGAGTGGGCGACTATTAATTAGGCGGTCTGATGTAACGGTTCTATTGACATGTAATCTACCATCGCTTCAATCACAGTTCTTAAAATCTACAAAGACTTGACTGTCAACAATGAAAACAGAAAACATAGGATTCATCTATTTTTTTTTGAGACAAAATTAGTTTCAAGCTATCCGCTTTATGAAGTTTTTGTAAGAACACTTAGAGATGTATTATCTGTACCCAAAACAAATTCGCTTGTCGCAACAAAACACATTGCATTTGGAATCAAAAGCTCCCAGATTGGTGATTTGCCGCCGAGTAGCGTCGGATAGATGGCGTTACTTGTAGCAAAACAATATTCTTCCCTTGATTTTGACTTCGTTTTCAACTACAAATTTGTACTACAGTTTGGGTAAATGTAATTCTGGTACTGCTATGAATGTTATGATAGTTAGATAGTAAGTTTTGTAGCTCCAATTCCAAATGAATGAAGCAATCATTAAGTAGTTGGTGGCGGTGTGTTGTTGGGGTCCATATTGGCTCACCTAAAGTTCTTTACCCGAAATTGTTCTTCCTACCGATTTGTAATCCGAATGATCACTCTTCCTAAAAATTTTCTTTTGAAAGTTTTCATTTATACAATTTGTAGTACGCACTACCGACGATGTCCATAACACCCATGTTTCCAAAAAATATAATTAATAATATCACTAATGTAAATATATTAAACTCCTACTATAGTTTTCATAACTCTTTTATCCCTAAACATAATTTCCATAATATCACCTACAGGAGAAGGGCACCTAGTATTCCTGTTGTCTAATAAAAAAAAATAACCTTGAAATTCAAGACAATTTTTTAGGGGCGCTTCGCGATTGTTTTAAATTTCTGACCTTTCACGTGACCTACAGGAGTAGGGCAGCTAGTATTTTCATTCATTTGTTTAATAGTGTAAAAGACGATTATGTTGAAAAAATATAGAAAAACAAATAATAGTTTATTAGATGTTTATTTTAAACATCTGATGAAATTGAATAATTTGGAATTATGAACATTAGAAACAGAGTAGTTAGGAATTGTGATTGATAGGATGTAAAATGTTAGAAAGAACATTTTCGGGGTTCCGAATTATCGGAGTTGTAAATTTAGGTGAACTTTGGCGCACCCGTGTTGATGCGTTGGATGATTTATACCCTCAAAGCAGTCTAAAAAAGTCATAATAATTCCTTTACAAAAAACACATACAAATGAATATTTAACTACTTAAGTACCTGTTTTATGAAATTTCTGAATACTGAATGACAAGTTTTTTTACGAATGTTATATACTCTTTAAAGATTAGGTAGGTACTTGTTTGAAACGCCCCATGAAAAGTCTTAGCATGGTAATGCTTTCAAAAAGCAATCGTGAAGAAACAGTTAAAAAATGGATGTCTAATACCCAGATCCATTTTGTGCAGTTAAGATTTTTGTGTAGACTAAAAATATTGTGAACACTAGCAGAATATCCCCAAACAACAAGTTATAAGACACTAAATAATATTTAGGAAAATAACAAAACTTCTGGTCGTATTAACCACAGTTAAATTACCATGCATTGTTTCTTTGAGCTTAGTAGATATATAAATTACCATACGCAAAGCCTTAGAAACAGCTCCGTACTTATACCTACCTACTTTGCCAACGTTTTTATGTCCTCTGTCGACTTTAAAGACTAGAAAGGTTTTATTAGCAAACAGTACTGTCACCCACAAGCTCTAAATAAAGTTCAAAGCATAACGACCTTTAATTATATAAATGAGTAAATTTTAAGCATCTCTTACCTTAATTTTTGGGGTAGGATTGTTGCTTTAAAAAACTTAGTGATGTAAATCATATCTTTTTGGATTCTCTCAAACCGGGTTGATTTGGAGACCACATATTGCTCTAGTGACTACTAGTTACGAAATGTTCATATCTAAAGTAATAAATTGTTTGAAGTATATTATCTTTATGATCTGTCACAGTAAAATGCTATTTGCTTCTTTTTTAAGCATCAATACATCAAAAATAAGTATGTTTAATAACATCACAAGTTATTTGTTTGAAGTTTTATAGTAGGTAGGTATGTAGTTTACAAATAAAATTTGTCTACATGTTTATAAAGTTCGATTTTATAACAGTTCCTTTGTTGGTTCTAGAGATAGCAAAATAATTTAATCTTTAGGTCCATAAGAATAAAATAAGTAATAAATATGTATTTTCTTCATTCTTCTAAATACGGGTAGTATTTAGAAGAACTCCTTATGGGGAAAGTCTTTTGGTTGATATACCTACTGTAAACAAACTAAGTCTACTGTTCTCTAAACTCATTATTATTCATGATAAAGGTGTAATTTGATCAAACTCGTTAAAAAGTATAAGTTTGAAACCTAAAACTAAAACCAAACTAGACAATGACAATGCAAAAACTTTTAAATGAGTATAGTCATATAGTTGTCTTGTTTCCATACTAGTCCTAATAATTCACTAGCTCCTAAGATGGTGATAAAAAATTTACAATCCCTCTTCCAAAGTTGCCTTCAAGAATTAGGAGCTTAAAGTCCTAAGGTCTACTTATGAGAGCGAACAAATCAAATCATCTTGCCGTTTTATTACACGAATTTTGAATGAATCTGATCGCATAATTTTATAGCCAACTTAAGGGTTACATTTACAGATGAAACCGTTGATTTAGTCGTAAACCGAGTCGTAAAGACTATATTGATGGCGGTCGTGTGTGCGATAAACTTGTGGATTTTGAATAATAATAAGTATTAAAGTAACTGGGATCTATAACATGAGATAATTTCCACGAAGTGGTTTAGCCTTATCGTCATGATTCAATCTCGTGATGTTTCGAATCGTCAATTTTGATTTTAATAGCTCTCTACGTTCGGCTCGGGAAGGTTTTATGAAGAAATTATAAAAATCTTGATTAGTGTTCAATGATATCTTGTGCCACATTCGTATTATGTAATTAAGGTTTTCATTGAGTTATTAATTTTCGAATCCCCATTACAGTTAAACGAATAACGAAGTTGAGATTTTAATCGAACTTATCTATTTCATGGTTTTTTATGCGTCCAAGTTAATTTATTGCATAAAAATAGTTGAAACGAATAATAAAGTTGAGGTTTTAATCAAACTTTTATCGACCGCGGTTAGTGATGCATTCAACTTGGATCCACGTTGAGACTGCGTTTAAACTTCACTTTATTAAGTGTATATGCGAATAACGGAATGAGGTTTCAATCGAACTTATCTAGACTATGGTTTGTGTTTTGCGTCCCAGTTAATTTACCACGTAAAAAAATCTCGAAATGTGCCCGGAAATGCGCGTGTCACGTTGCCAGTCGAACAGATGTCGACATGTGTCGATGTCGCGGTGATGTTGATGTGTGCCCTGGCTTAATTGACTCTGAAAAATCGTGGGTCTATGGTAAAACGAGAGCGGCGGGACCACTTTTAAAATGTACAGCCTCGTCCCGATCGTGCTTTTACGTATTTTCATGAACCTTATCCCCTTTATAATAAGTGTTACTAACCAGCATGCATTTCTACCTACTATTGCTGGGTATCCCTGTACGTCCCGAGGGGTGTGTTCGAAATTTGATTTTAGTTTCAACCATTATTTTATTTTACATTTCGTTACGCCATTTACCGTTTGGGGGACATTGATAAAGAATTACATAATTATTTCGATAACACATAACTTCACTCACCTACAATGACCTATGTAAATCTTATGAATGAGTGTTACGCCAAACAAATGCCACCGGAGTAGAAAATTAATTGAATATAATTAAGCAGACAGTATATTCAAACGAGAAAATGAATTGGTTTTCAATATTTAGTAGATTGTACATTAGTTTATTATAAATCAGAAATGAAATACATATTTGGTAGCCAAAAAGTTTACTTAATATAAAAAGTTAAGGAAATTTGTACGATAAAAATATTGCTTCATCTAAACCAGAAAGAATATATACAACAACAACTATATTAGGTGCTCAAAATAGCAGTTGATAACAAAAAAAGTGATTTTCCTCTTGACGTTTGTAGTGACGAGAAATGACAGGTGTCAACTGTTTCTAGATCTCATTAATGTCACAGAGTAATTAGCTTAGTAAAATAAAGATACATGTTGATAACCGGACATTCATAATGTTACTGTTAGTTTGTATGACACATTTAGTATTAATAGTCTTATGTTTATCATTCTCTTAAATTCTTGTTTATAATTTTTGTTAACTACATATTTAAGTATTTTTTTATGTATTAAAATGCAAAATATGGGTTAATAAATGAAGCTTTTGCTATAATTGATGTACGGCTTACAGCTCTTCGGAATTACTCGTCGCCACATTTTATTAGAAAATAACGGTCAAAAATGTCTTGGAACACATTTATCTAATTTGTTGCTGCCTATTTACAACGTTATTATATTCGCTTTCGGGTCAATCTCCGTATTTTTTATTAACTGCTCTAATTTTAAATTACGATACTAAAAGTTCGTTTTGAAATAAAACATTTTATTTATACTTAACTAATTTCATTAATCCTTGGAAGCCCTGAACATAGCTTTTTCCAAGGCTTAGCAATCTTGTTGATCTTATTGCTTGGGCTTAAGTCTCTTGTTTCATAAATCTTCCCTAACTTAGATAGGTTAAAGAATTATCGTAGCACTAAGTACTAAGCCCTAAAATTTAATTTGCGATAAGGGCTTAAAGGGAATCTAGTTTGGAACAGCTTTATTATCCCCAAAACTTTTAAATAGGCATTACGACTTCGTGAAAACAAGATTTAAGTACTTTGCAGGGCGGAGATTTTTTTTGTTCGTTTATCTCTTAGATTACGGTTTGATGTTCAACGTTTTGTGATACTGTCCGTCTGCGTTTGATTTTTACAGAGGACTCGTTTAAGTTTGGGGATTAGGATTCGCGTCGCCCGCCGTGTCTAAATGTTTACGCAATTATGTTCTCTTAAACTTATTTTTTGGGCAAAGCTGTCTATATTAGAAAGTGTTGGCAAGTCGTCACGTTTCTCAAGAGAAGTGTTCAGTTTTTTTAAATCAAACATGATCAACAGGAGTTAAAAAAAGTTAATTTAAAAACTTATCTGTGTTCTAATCATATTGCTTTGTCTGGGAACAGTACATTACAAAAAGTACAAAAAACGTTCTTGTTGCATCCGGCAAAGATCAGAATGCTGTTATATATATATGCCGATATTTTTTGAAATCGACGGCCGAATAACTGTAGTCTTATAGACTGATATTGCTTATGTTCTTTAGAGTTCTTTATATCTACTTTACCCAATAAATATTTTGATAAAACACACCAAAAGCAAATTACTCATTTAAATTAGTACCAACCAACATATTATTATAGCAGCTGCAAAATTACCGCGTAACATCCCAAAACTTCCACAGTAGAATTAACAGACAAACAAATTACACCAGCATCAAAAGCAAAATTTTGCAACAAACTTTTGAACAGAGCTTAGTAGTATCTAAATAAACCATCTATTTAACTTCGACGTTTAACAGTAAAAAAATACTGGACCATCTTACCGTACCGTTAGGCGGACGGTCGGCGGATTGCGGGCGAAAGTGAACCTTACCGGTCACAATATAAGATCGGTGAGTGGTACATTTAATATTCTCATCGCGTCCATCTTGTAGGGATAAATTAAAATTGACAAGCCATTGTGACATGTCCACCGATGAGGTTACTGTTGAGCGCATGCGCATACGTTTTAGTATAATTGATGAGGAGGTGACGTTTGGTACAACATTATGGTACGAACGCCGAGTAACGGTCACATGTGACGATAGATCATGATCGTCGATGAAGTAGTGCATTAGGAGGCTTTACAAGCAACTGTTGTTTTTTAAATATGTTATTATTTTCAACAGTTCTTATAACGTTCGTAGCAACATTGAGCCTGTTAGGCAGATTTTTAACTAAATACATCTCTTGATAAAACTGTAGGGGTGGATGAAATACCTATTGAGATTATGAAGGCAATGGGAGAAGCAAGAGTAGATATTACACACACCATCTACTGTAGAATCTGGATGACTGGCGATTGGCCGAAAGATTGGTCGAGCTCCCTTTTCATTCCATTGCACAAAAAGGGCTCTACTACAAAGTGCAACAACTACATATTGATCTCCCTCATATGTTACATCATTTCTGTCACGCAAAATCGCACCTGATCAAGCAGGTTTTGTTAAAGGAAGAGGAACGAGAGAAAAAATTCTCATTCTACGTCAAGTCATAGAGAAGTCTCGTGAATTTAATAACCCTCTCTTCAATTATGCTTCGTAGACTTCTTTGGCTTTGACACTGTGCAATGGCAGAAACTGGGGAAAATTCTCACAGTAATGGGTGTACCAGATCATTCGAAGACTAGGAAGATGGCACCGCAACGGTTCTCCAGAACGGATCTCTCCCTCTCTCCATTGCTTTTTAATATTTTTTGACGACCTTTGACGACCTCCTAGGTCGAATGGTTTGTACACCGGCTTTCATGGTGTCGCCATCTCTGAGGTCCCGGGTTCTATCCCCGGTCGGGTCTATTTAGAAATTATTGTTTTTCTAAAGTGTCTCGGGTCTGGGTGTTTTCTATGTATAATAAGTATGTATTTAAGTATTTTAAGTATGTTTATCCGTTGTCTAGTAACCATTTAATGAGTTTCATAACGAAGCTTCTATTGAGCTAGATAATTGGTGTGAGAGTAGGAATGTTTATTTTATTTTATTATTTCTAATATTTACACCGAGTACTTACATAACGCGATTTGTTCTGGAAGGATTTGACAAAGGTGTTTCTATTGGAGGTCAGAAAATTTGTAACTTACGGTATGCTGATGACACTATTACTCTTCTTACAACATCTAAAGAAAATATGGAACATCTCCTGAACTGCCTGGAAATAACCAGTATTGGCCTTGGACTCGCTATCAATCATGACAAGACCAAAATGATATTAGTAGATAGAGCTGAAAACAACCAACCGACCGTTAAAAGTATGGCCAACTGTGAAGTTTTTCAGAGCTATATATACTTGGACTCCAACATTACAAATACCGGAGGTTGTGAAGACAAGATACGAAGGCGTTGTGCTGTAACGCGATCTGCCGTCGAGAGGCTCTGGAAAATTTGGAAAGACCGCAGAATAACAAAAACCACTAAAGTGCGACTGATGCAAAGTCTTGTATTTCCAATTTTTCTTTACGGAGCAGAGACGTGGACCTTGAGGCTAAAGAAGAGAAGGAAAATCGATGCACTGGAGATGAGTTGCTGGAGACGTCTTCTGAGGATTACATGGACCGCTTACCGTACCAATGTATCGATCCTAAAAGAGCTTCACATAAAGGAAAGATTATCGTCGACTGTTTGTTCAAATACGAATAATGAAGTTCTTTGGGCACATAACTCACAACGACGACTAAATGTAGCGTAGTTCAGGGCCGTATGGAAGGCAAGAGATCCCGTGGTCGCTCTCCAACCAGATGGGTGGATCTCATTAGATACCTCACTCAATCTACCATGACCGACTGCTTACACAATGCCACTAACAGAGCCGAATGGAGACGAATAACGAGAGCCGATATTCACCAAGTCCCCCCATAACCACGACCACTCTGTCAAGAGTGCCCGAAGAAGAACATCTCTTCACGTACTATTGTTAAGTCGAGAAAGCATGAGCTCATTAGTGGGACGTTTATAGACTGATCTATTTGATGATGAATTTTAGTCATCCATATTTTCTTCCTAGGTACAATATTAATGTTAAAATGATGTAATGAGGGTTTACGCATTTCGGTTTCCCATACTAACTTCCAAGTGAAAATTTATAAAAACCATTAAGCCAATTTCAATGAAAATTTGCATGCTAAAGTAACATACAGAGATCTAAATAGTTGTTGAAAACATTTTTAAAAAACGTTTAATTTGTTGCGATTTTGAACTATCTATAGTTGACTTTAAATCGCAATAACTCAGCTAAATAAACCTTTTTTTAAAATGTTTTCAACAAACTATTTAGATCCCTGTGTTTTACTTTAGTGTGCAAAGTTTCATATAAATTGGTTTATTGGTTTTTAAAAATTTCGACTTTGAAGTTGGTATGGGAAATCGAAATTCGTAAACCCTCTTAATATATCTATCAGTCTCCAAAACCAATTTGAATCACTAAGAGTTCAGCGCGATAGAAGTATTTGAAACCGCTTAGTGAACATTTTGTAGGGAACACTTATCAATACAAATTGTTAGCTGCACAACTTGCAATTGCAATGTGCCTACAGCATAGATTCGACATCCAACAATATCGATATACTCGTCGAAGATACTGTAATATTAACGTTGTAAGAGTAGGAGAGCAAGACCGCTCCCATCGAACGTCAGCGAAAGCTCTGAGCTCATCTGATTTGAAATTAGTTTGTTGGATTACTGTTCGCAGAAACCGAAATGAGATTCAGTATTCCATCAAAGAATTTTATTTGTACGGAAAAGTTGACAGTGTTAGAATTACCTAAACTGTTTCTGAATTGACCAATGTAAACAGGAATGGAGCATACATTATAATTAATTGGATGTGCTGAATTTTTTATGTAAATTTGGTAGGCGTCGTCATTATTAATTTTCTTTAGTTGTTTCGTTGTCCATTTAGTAACAAAATAGAAAATCATTATTAATACACGATGGATGACCGACCTGATTTTTTTCGAATCTATCTGACGTCCTTCGTCCGTGGTCGAGTGGTTAGCACGCCGGGTCTGGCGTCGCGCTATCACTGAGGTCCCGGGTTCAATTCCTGGTAGAGTCAATTTAGAGAAAAACTGTTTTTCTAAATTGATTTCGGGTATGGGTGTTGTTTCTATGTTTATGTATATTTATCCGTTATATTACCATATTAACGAGTTTCAAAAGAATGGTGTAGGTAATTGGTGTGAGCGTAAACAAAATAGATGTATAAGGAGGAGATGTTTAATCTCAATATAAGCTGAAAACGTGTTCTAAAGTTAAATCTAGTTAAAACTGACTAATTATTTAACAGTTTTTATCCTTTACCAACCAAAAAGAGGCGGCATTAATTTAAAGCTAGTTTCAACTCCAGTCCAAGTTTTAGATAAATCAGGGAATGTGACGGTTTTAACAATAGCTGTAGCTACTCACAAAAGTGACTGAGAAATTGTTTTTGGTAATTACTAGCGTAGAGTAAAAGTCCAAAGTATTTGTAATGGAAGAGCTCACAACATTACCATTTACGGTTACACATTTAAATATTTCTCAAATAGAACTCTTAAATTGTCGACGTTACGTGTCTTCTAGATAACGTCCAGAAGAAAAAACGTTATTGTAAAAATGGGTTCACGGTTGTCATTCTCAGAGTTAAGTGGTTTTCTACCTATTTATTAAGCTATGAAGATATCTGAAGAATCTCGAGAATCTTTTCGACTACATAAATGGGGTTTTTTAAAGTAACATGTACAATAAACATGTTTGTATCAGTAGGGAAGTGCATAATAAGATGTTCTCTTTATATTAAACATTCAAAATGTCTCATATTTTGTTCATTTGCTTTTAAATGCTATCGGACAAACATAATAATGGTAGCCATCTTCGTAGATTGAATTACATTGAAGGAAAAATGTTTAGCTTCTACAAATAATGCATTCCACAATAAAAACTAATAAGACATAGCTATTGTATATCTATATCCAGTGAATTCTTGTCAATTGCTTTAAGTGATATTCAAGTAATTTATTCTGAAATCTAAAATCCAGATAGATGTACAGACAGTAAGGGTCTAAAGTAATTACACCAGCTGATAAATTATTCATTCGCATGATTTGAATTTTATTAGCACTCCAAAACCTCTGTCTACAGTTAGTGTGTAGTCTAGAGTTAACTGACTATTCGTATTAAAATGTAAAATGTTCAGACACACATTTTGTAATACATTTCTCTAACTAAAGGCATTCTCATTCTCAATGGAATAGATCAAAGATGGGTGATATGATAATAACAGATAATACTTTATTGCAACACCATAAGAAAATACATTCAACATGATAATAACATCAATAAAAAATAAAAAATTACGGTCCTCATAACTATTCTTAGGTACAGAGAACTTAGACAATAGAATATAAGGTGCAAACGATACAAAACAAATAGATAAATTAAAGTAACCTACAAATTGATATATAATGCTAATAAATGTTTATCAGCGATTTGTTTAATAAATAATATACATTATATAAAATTTCATTTCAATGTGAATTCGACTACGTAACAGATTAATATTCTTCATACATATTTCAAGATGTTCTAGTAAAAAAATGTGGTAATTGTTTGGAAAACACTGATGATAGAATATTATACGAGCGCGAGCTTACATCTGAGATCTGTCAACAATTTGATCACGTTTAATAAAATACACACATCAAAAGTGTCTAGGGATCAAGCATTTTTATGCGGATTTCTTGAGATTGAGATGTGGCTTTGTAATAAATTTATGATTTTATAAATTTATATGGATCCTTTTTGGTGCATTTCATAATTTGAAACAGGAACTTTCAATCAATTTCTAGTAAAAGATGAAAATCAGCTGTCAATATTTTCCCTATAAAAACATACAACGCATTGAAGACATTATTAGTGCTACTGTTTCCCTACTACTGATTAAAACCAACGTTATTATGGAGCGGCGACGTCATTTAAGCAGGGAAGAAATGCTCAGAGCCGTGGGAATGATAGAAGCTGGTTCCCGGCAACGTACTGTGGCTTTAGCTCTGAATACAAGTCAGAGTGTTATCAGTCGACTTTGGACACGTTACCGAAGCACTGGTACCTTGGCTGAGCGCCATGGAGGACGGTATCGCTGCACCACACGGAGACAAGACCGATACATTCAAATCACAACTCGAAGAGCTCCAACAATAACCGCCATGATGTTAGCCGTGAGGCTTCATCACTCTTCAGGGAACTTAATTAGCGACCTAACAGTCAGAAACCGCTTGCATGAAGTGAACCTTCATTCCCGAAGACCGCTAAGGGTACCACCTATAGCAATGCACAATCGTAGGATTCGATATCAATGGGCTCTTGAACACAGAAATTGGGCAGAAGAACAATGGCGTTTCGTGTGCTTTTCTGATGAGTCTCGTTTTGGTATGAGACCGGATACAAGACGTATACGACACTGGAGAACCCCTGGACGCCAACAGCGATTAAAATCCTGCCAGGAAGTCCATCCTTATAGTGGTGGAACCATCATGGTATGGGCGGGTATTTGGATCGGCGGAAGAACTGAGTTGATTTGGATCAGAGGCAACCTCAACGCTCAAATTTATGCTGAGACGATTGTATCAGACGTCATCGTTCCTCTACAAGTGCAAATCGGTCCCTTATTTCAGTTAATGCATGATAATGCACGACCGCACAGCGCAAGAGTTGTAAGACAGACTCTCGCCGCAGCTAACATCAATGTCATGCCCTGGCCTGCTCAGTCGCCAGACTTGAACCCGATTGAGCATGCATGGGATATGCTACAGAGAAGAGCTCTGCCGAATATGGAGGGTATCCAGTCGCAAGAAGACCTTTTTTTGTTGTTGCAACGAACATGGGCGGCCATTCCACAGCGTGATTTTGATGAACTCATTTTGAGTATGCCAAACCGATGTTCTTGTGTTGTTAGTGTTCGCGGTAGAAACACGGATTATTAATTGTTTAAGTTACCCAATAAAATTTTAAAGAAAACTGTTATTTCAGTCTTTTTTTCGAACTTTAATGTTAGTGGTTCAAATGTCAAAAATCCCTTTATTAGGAAAATGGCAAATTTCTTTATTAATGCAAAGGTGACTTGGTTTATCGTTACTGTAGACAAACGAAAACACTTTATTTGATGAATCCTTAAAGAAAATTTTAATTAATATCAATCAGGAGAAAAGTTATTGCAAAAATATATGTTGATCCCTAGACACTTTTGATGTGTGTATAAGCACAAAATATTTCGTAGCAATATGGTACTGTCAGTGTGAATTATTTGATGTTTTACGCGTCTAAAAATTGTGTAGCAAGTGTAATAAATGGTAATATTTAAATATAAAGTCTTTGAAACTTCGTCTCAAAATACTGAAAATTTCTTTTGGTACTTTCTTGTTCATCCAATTGCAGAGTATTAAGCCTTCCCCCATCCCATAAATCACACATGAAGATCTCGTCAGACTGACCCTATGTGTATTGTTATGCTAACGATTGCTATTTGCTATATTACTACACCAAAAAAGAAATCAACGGTATGCTGTCAATCAACTTCTAAAAGAAGTAGTATTTTTTTAAAGTGGTTATCCATCCGAAGACCTAGCATTGCGATAGTTGTCTAACTTGTACGATCGAAATCCAAACCCGCCACAGTGTCAGTCAGTGAGCTACTAAGTAATAGTAATCACTACCTACTTATGTGCAAACCTTATTTTACATCGACTGAAGAAGCTGCATATTGATCATCAACACTAAATTAAATTAAAATTAAAATTAATTAAATTAAATTAAATTAAAATTAAATTAAAATTATTTATTTTCAGTAACAATATTATACATCAAAAGCTATGGGTTGGGGTATCTCTTTAAGCTTAAGGGCCTGTTGTGAGAAACCCCGCTCCTCCTTAATGATACTAATTAATAGATAAGTATAATTAATAAAATAGCAAAATAAGAAAAGTAAAAAGCATTATTATTTTACCAACTATTGTTTACCAACTATGACTCTCTTAGAAACCAGTGTGTACGTGTGTGTGTGTGTTTGTTTTAAGTACTATACGAGGACGTGGGCCTGAATACACAAGGCACATCCGAGGACGTTTTCAATCCGAGGACTTTTTCGTGGGTCCTCGGTTTGACTTGACTACGGCATCGTACTCTACGTGCGATTGTGAACCTTCCTGTATACTTAATAAAGAAAAGTCAAGGAATCCTCGGATTGGTCTTGAAAATTTCGGTTCACACACCGACAGAGTGTGATCACTAGGCGGCGCCACTATCGATTTGTACACACTCGCTATACACTCGACTCATGTTTGTTGTACTGTGGGAGGACTTATGTGTAAATTTTACACTCGAGACCTCGTATTGGTGTCAATACCTGACAGTGTGTATTTAGGTCCTCATATGGATACATTTTCACGTCGTGATCAAAGAGTGTTGTTTTTCCGTCTTTGTTTTGTAAGAACGTAAGCAAAGTAAGTATTTTTACAAGCTTTTATTTAGTTTCACCTGTCCGTTTGCAAATTAAATTTCATCCACTTCCCGGTTACCGATAGAGCTGAAATTTTGCATACATGTGTAAATCGCGTGACCATGCAATATTATGATGACATGGTGCTGATCTGATGATGGAGCTGAAAGGTGGCCATAGGAACTTTGCAAAGAAACGACACAATCTCATCGAGTTTGGGCTCATTTGAATCGTCTTGACGAGTAGTTTGTCTTTCAATGGTAACCACGGTCTGATGATGGACCTGGAAGGTGGTCATAGGAACTCTGTAATGAAACGACGCAACCCCATCGAGTTTCGGCTCGTTTCATTCGTCTTGATGAGTACTTGGTTTTTAGATTGTTACCAGGGTTTGATCTGATGATGGAGCTGAAAGATGGTCATAGGAACTCAGTAAAGAAACGACGCAACCTCATCGAGTCTCGGCTCGTTTGATTCGTCTTGACGAGTACTTTTGTGCTAGATGGTAACCAGGGTCTGATGATAGAGCTGGAAGATGGCCATAGCAACTCAGTAATTAAACAACATAACCCCATCGAGTATGGGCTCGTTTGAATTGTCTTGACGAGTCCTTTTGTGCTAGTATAAGTTTAATACTAACTAATAATAGGTAACGTACCTATCTCACGATATGGGGTTATTGTGACGTAGACGAATATGGTTAATTATCGTTAAAGATTGCAATGTAGGTACTTATACAATGACATTTTTCTTATCAGGTTTAAATTATTATTTTATAAAAAGCATTTTTTCTTTAATTTTAAACGGATTTTTTAGCTTGCCCTGTTTATTTCTTTGGGTCAAATCTAGTAATTAAAATTAGACCCACTTCCTGTTGACGGATTGATCTAAAATTTGGTACGCACTTTTGGTTCTAATAAGAATATAATTTAATTCATTTGGTATCATTGTAAATCCAAGATGGCCGCCGCTACAAAATGGCGGATTACATATTTTATCACTACATCCTCAATAGAGGTATCAAATGAAAGGGCTTGATTAGTAGAACAGAGTTCTCTATGAAATAAAATGAGAATCTAATATGGCCGTCAAAAAAACAGCAGGTTTATTTTTCTTATGACAACCCCTTCAATATGGGTATTATATAAAAGGTCTTGCCTAGTAGAATTACACTATGAAAAAAATTAAAATCCAATTTGGGCGCCAACAAAATGGCAGGCAAATTTTTTTTTTACTACCCCTTCAATATGGGTATCAAATGAAAGGACTTGAGTAATAGAATACTGTTTAAAAGTTTTGATATATTTTTAAATCTAAGATGGCCGCCGGAAATGCCAGATTTCATATTTATTTCAATAAGGGTGATGAATATCAAATGAAAGGGCAAGTTGAATGAATTAAAAAGAATGAGAAGTATGATATACTTTTCATTCTAAATGTAAATGTAAATCGTTATAACAAAATTAAAATTAAAAATAAAGATTAAAATGATGTAGACAATGTACTAAAAGCTAAAACATAATTCTGTAGGTCCTAGGTACCAGTCATCAAACTACTCTCCTCATCATTCTAGGGCATTGATCAGACAAAAAAATAAAATCGTTGGGCGTGTGAAATTTCTATCAAGTGAACGATTTTTTTTTTGTCTGATCAATGCCCTAGAATGCCCTAGATTGATGAGGAGAGTGGTGTGATGACTGGTACCTAGGACCTACCAAATGCTTTTTTAGCTTTTCGTACATTGTCAACATCATTTTAATCTTTATTTTTAATAATAACTTTAAAAATTTCTTTACTATTTTTTTTAAAATAGATGATCATAGATTGTAGTTTAATCTTCATTATTGACGACCGCTCTAGTCGAGTGGCTCGCACGCCGGCGGACTCTTATGTCGCCATCTCTGAGGTCCCAGGTTCGATTCCCGGCTGGGTCAATGCAGAATCAGAGCAATGTATGTGATGTTGTCTAATATTTTTAACGGACTTCTGAAAGGAGTAGGTTATCAATTCGGTTGTATATACTATGTTTCTTTAATGTATTTTCAGGTTACACTGATTTGGATGATTTTTTTTGTATCGATAGGTTTTAATCGTTACATTTAAAATATGGTGAAGATATGATGAAGACCCTTGGCGACAGGCAACAAAACTCCTCAATGACGAATGATCAAGTTGTGATTGGTTATTGTATTAAATACAAAGAAAGTAGCTGGTACACCTATGAGTAGACAAGGGATCACAGACTTCGTAGATACCTTATGGAACTCCTTAATAACCGACGTACATATATTGTGATTGATTGTTATGTTGAGTACGAAGAAAAGTAGCTGATTAGGTAACTATCAACGAGCTACGGACCCCAGACTTCATAGATACCATATGGAACTCCTCAATTACCGACAGTACACATATTGTGATTGGTTATCATGTTGAGTACGAAAAAAAGTAGCTAGTTAAGTAACTATCAATGAGCAAAGGATCACAGACTTCACAGATACTCTATAGAACTCCTCAATGACCGACAGTACACATATTGTAATTTATTATAATGTTGAATACGACGAAAAGTAGCTGGTTAAGTAACTATCAATGAGCAAAGGATCACAGACTTCAGAGATACCCTATATAACTCCTCAATGACCAATAGTACACATATTGTGATTGATTATTATGTTAAGTACGAAGAAAAGTAGCTGCTTATGTAACTATCAATGCGCAAAGGATCACAGACTTCAGCGATACCCTATAAAACTCCTCAAAGACCAACAGTATACATATTATGATTGATTATTATGTTGAATACAAAGAAAAGTAGCTGGTTAGGTAACATTCAACGAGCAAAGGATCCCAGACTTCAGAGATAGCATATGGAACTCCTCAATGACCAACAGTAGACATATTTGGATTTATTATTATGTTGAGTACGATAAAAAGTAGCTGGTTAGGTAACTATTAATGAGCAAAGGATCCCAGACTTCACAGATACCATATGGAACTCCTCAATCACTAACAGTACACATATTGTGTTTAGTTATCATGTTAAGTTCGAAAAGAAGTAGCTACTTATGTAACTATCAATGAGCAAAAGATCCCAGACTTCACAGATACCATATGGAACTCCTCAATCACCAACAGTACAAATATTGTGATTGATTGTTATGTTGAGTACGAAAAGAAGTAGCTGCTTATATAACTATCAATTCGCAAAGGATCACAGACTTCAGAGATACTCTATAGAACTCCTCAAAGACCAACAGTACACATATTATAATTGGTTATTATGTTGAATACAAAGAAAAGTAGCTGGTTAGGTAACATTCAACGAGCAAAGGATCCTAGACATCACAGATAGCATATGGAACTCCTCAATGACCGACAGTACACATATTTGGATTTATTATTATGTTGAGTACTAAGAAAAGTAGCTGGTTAGGTAACTATGAATGAGCGAAGGATCCCAGACTTCACAGATACCATATGGAACTCCTCAATCACCAACAGTACACATATTGTGAATGGTTATCATGTTAAGTTCGAAAAGAAGTAGCTAGTTAAGTAACTATCAATGAGCAAAGGATCCCAGACTTCACAGATACCATATGGAACTCCTCAATGACCAACAATACATATATTGTGATTGATTATTATGTTGAATACGAAGAAAAGTAGCTGCTTATGTAACTATCAATGAGCAAAGGATCCCAGACTTCATAGATACCATATAGAACTCCTCAATCACTAACAGTACACATATTGTGATTAGTTATCATGTTAAGTTCGAAGAGAAGTAGCTAATTAAGTAACTATCAATGAGCAAAAGATCCCAGACTTCACAGATACCATATGGAACTCCTCAATGACCAACAGTACATATATCGTCATAGGTTATCATGTTAAGTACGAAGAGCAGTAAATGGTTAGGTAACTTTTAATGAGCAAAAGATCTTAGACTTTACAGATACCATATAGAACTCCTTAATCACCAACAGTGCACATATTGTGATTGGTTATCATGTTGAGTACAAAGAAAAGTAGCTGGTTAAGTAACTATCAATGAGCAAAGGATCACAGAGTTCACAGATACCCTATAGAACTCCTCCAAGACCAACAGTACACATATTATAATTGGTTATTATGTTGAATATAAAGAAAAGTAGCTGGTTAGGTAACATTCAACGAGCAAAGGATCCTAGACATCACAGATAGCATATGAAACTCTTCAATGACCGACAGTACACATAGTTGGATTTATTATTATGTTGAGTACTAAGAAAAGTAGCTGGTTAGGTAACTATGAATGAGCATAGGATCCCAGACTTCACAGATACCATATGGAACTCCTCAATCACCAACAGTACACATATTGTGATTGGTTATCATGTTAAGTTCGAAAAGAAGTAGCTAGTTAAGTAACTATCAATGAGCAAAGGATCCCAGACTTCACAGATACCATATGGAACTCCTCAATGACCAACAATACATAAATTGTGATTGATTATTATGTTGGATACGAAGAAAAGTAGCTGTTTATGTAACTATCAATGAGCAAAGGATCACATACTTCAGAGATACCCTATGGAACTCCTCAAAGACCAACAGTACCGATATTGTAATTAGTTATTATGTTGAATACGAAGAAAAGTAGCTGGTTAGGTAACTTTTAACGAGCAAGGGATCCCAGATTTCAAAGATACCATATGGAACTCCTCAATGACTTAACATGATAACCTATGACGATATGTGTACTGTTGACACATATCGTCATAGGTTATCATGTTAAGTACGAAGAGCAGTAAATGGTTAAGTAACTATTAATGAGCAAAAGATCTCAGACTTTACAGATACCTTATAGAACTCCTCAATGACCAACAGTGCACATATTGTGATTGGTTATCATGTTGAGTACGAAGAAAAGTAGCTGGTTAAGTAACTATCAATGAGCAGAGGATCACAGACTTCACAGATAAACTATGAAACTCTTCAATGACCGACAGTACCCATATTGTGATGATTATTATGTTGAGTACGAAGAAAAGTAGCTGGTTTTCGTACCTATCATTGGACAAAAGATTATTTAGTCATAGTCAAAATATGTTTATTTAATAAACTGAATTAATAATTACTTTAAATCGTATAAATCTTTTTAACCTACCACCAATTCAGGACATCATTTTTTAACTGTTTCAAAGAACGGGCGCAAAAAACCATAGCGCACAGAAGTAACGACATTTACAAAAAAAATGACGTTACCAGGTCATAAAATACAATACATACAAAATACAATAAGTATATAATAGACTTCAATGGTAACTTATGGAACCAAATAATTGGCTATTGTACAAAATATATAACAACGTCGGTGGTTAGGTACCTAGCCGTAGTCAACTAACAATCACTACGACGAAAGCATATGCATAAGTTCGCAATGTAGAAAACAAATATTCTGATAACATAGTTGTCATGGCGACATACTTAGATAAGATGGTAGCGGTAAAACTGGTGATAGAATGTCATAGCCTCTCATAAAAAATATCAATATTTTTAGTAATTTTAACCGCCTCTGTGGTCTAGCGGTAAGACCTTAAACCATTAGGTCCCAGGTTTGATTCCTAGCGGGGGTACTAACTAGGCTCGGTTTGGTTAGTGGTAGGTGTGGCGGCCTGCGTCGCCACAAAATTTATTATCCTCACGTATGGTTAAAGAGTTTGTAAGCGCATTCCTAAACGCGTGTAGATCCGATAAAGATAAGACGGCATCCTCCCTCCAACATCTACGTAGTATAAATCGTCCTGTATGTTTTAGAGACAATAAGTTAGTTACAATGTAGTCACTATAAATATACAACATCACATAAAGAGAAGCATGTCGTTATTAACCATCACCATGGAACCTTCCATCATCACAACCTCCTATAACTCGCCAGACGGAACAGTAGGCCTTGTTCTAAGTCCGCCTGGCTATAGCTACCACCAACTTATCTTAGTATGTCGCGTCGCCATAACAACGTTATCAGCAGTGCGAGGTAAGATAGCCAGTTCCTTAGTGGTTAAGGATACCGGGAATAACGCGATTTCACATGTCTTATCATCACTTAACATGAATCAGGTCTGGTCAAGTATAGAGCTTATGTACATCAGGGCCACATCGAATGTTAATTACAAAATAAATGTTCTCGAATGGTACTTAAAACATGTTATGTTCACACATTAGTGGTCCTCGCTTTGTACATGCGGGACTCGGAAAAACGTCCTCATATTGTTTCTGTACAATCAAACACACGGTCCTCGCATTGTATCGGATTCAAGAGAAAGTGTGTGAAAATGAGTCCCCGGATTGTCATAAGTAGTCAGGCGATTGGGTCCTCGAAAGGTACACACAGATGTCCTCGGAAAGATGTCTCCACAAGCGTTGGCAGTGTATAATAAGTCCACGCATTGGTCAAGAAAAGTTAATAAATAAAATGCAGCAATAACGTTAGACAAATAGACCTGATCATTAACAAAGTGTTTTCTGTTTCTTTCTATCGTTTTAAAGTAACAATACAAGGTCATTAACGTGGTTTTTGAGAGAGTCCTCAGACGGGTCATATAAAACCATAGTCCTCGAAAGGCCGTCTGTACAAACAGGGGTGTGTGTGTGTGTGTGTGTGTGCGTGAGAGTGTGTATGTGGGTGTGTTTGCGAGTGGGTGGGTGTATGTGTGAGTGTTTGTGTTATGTTTTAAGTAACGACTTTGAGGAGTGATTCTGTCTCTTCCCAAGTTTTATTTTGTAGCCATTTAGTTAAAAGTTTTTTTGTCTCGTTATGTGTTTTGCTATAAATAAATAATTCTCTGTTAGCGATGTTATATATGTGACCAGATTGAACAGTGTATTGTATTTGTGCAAATTTTGTCCTGACCATTGGGGCATGGACTGCTATATCTTTTCTTCTTTTATTCCTTATATCCGGGTTATATGGTAAAGATTTGTGTAGTTTGAGGATACTTTGCATTATATATAACTTCCTAACCGAAAGCACGTCACTCAATTCGTAAAGTCTTTCAGTTGAAAACCGCGATTTTTTGAAATACATTACCTTCAAGAGACATCTTTGCGCTCGCTCTAGCTCCAAGAATTTAGTTTTACCAGCACCTCCCCACACAGTCATGCAGTAAGTTAAAATAGACTGTGCAAGAGCTATGTATATAGTATTTAACAGACTGTTTGGTGAAGTATGATTATTTCCATTAGCTTGTGGAATCACATGTCGCAAAGTTTTAAAGATCCAGACTAGCTTTCTAATTTTGTTACTCATGTATGCAAGGTGAGGGTACCATGACAGTCTATTGTCAAGCATAACTCCTAAATATTTTAGTTGAATGACTTTCTCAATGGATTTGCAAGTACAAGTATTGTAGTAGATTGGGCCCTGACAATCATGTATTTTGATGTTTATAATGTCGTTTAGATGTGTACTATTTCTAATGCCAAAGCAAATAAATTTTGTTTTCTGAATGTTAAGTGTTAGACGGTTGGAACTTAGCCACTCAGCGATTAAGCTCAGACCTTGTTCGGTGTATGTCTTAACGTCATCCCATGTATCAGCTGTAAAAATTATAGCGGTGTCGTCTGCATAAGAAAAGATATGAGCGTGAAGTATCTGAGCATTGCATAAATCGTTGATATATATAAGAAAAAGGGTAGGCCCTAAGACACTACCCTGCGGCACTCCATGTGATATATCAGCTTCCTCACTTATAACATCTTCAATCTTTACTCTTTGCTTCCTATCAGTCAGGTAGCTTTGGAATAAGGCAAGACATGTTCCTCTAACACCAATTCTCTCCAACTTTCGCACAAGGATGGGGACAGAGACTGTATCAAACGCCTTTTTTAGATCCAGGAAGACTCCGAGACACTGTTTACTCTTGTCTAGTTGTTCTACTACCAGCGAACTAAGTGCACTCACTGCATCCTCAGTGGACTTTCCTTGCTGGAAACCGAACTGTGATGCGGATATTATGTTAAATTTATTTAAATAACTAAGAAGTCTTGAGTTAAGCAGTTTTTCTATAATCTTGGAGATCGCCGGGAGTACCGAGATAGGTCTATAATTGCCGACATCCACCCTATCCCCACTCTTGTACACCGGTGTTATAACAGCCTGTTTCAGTGCAGAAGGAAATATTCCTTTGTCAAAACACAGGTTAGCAAGGTGAGTTATAATTGGAACTACTTCATTCTTAGCTACTTTGAGGAAACTTGTGTGGATGTTGTCCCACCCTGGTGCGCTATCATTTTTTAAGTTCATCAAAATCCTGTTAACCTCGTCACAGTCTGTTGGAAGCAACACAAATGAATTTGATTGTTGGGCGATATTATGACGAATATTTTCTCTTGACACTACTTCAGGTGGACGCACCAAGGCAGATGAGAGCTCTTTAGCAACGTTTACGAAATAGCTGTTTATTGAGTTTACAGATTCTAGGGGGTCCGATTTTGTATGCAGGAGTTCCGTATTAGAGTTGCTAGTTTTATTTGTATACGTAATACGTTTTATACTTTTCCATAATGTTTTATTATTTGACACAGATTTAGCTAATAAATCCCTGTCGTATTGTCTTTTCAGTTTTTTTAATAATTTATTGCAGAAATTTCTATACCTTCTGAACGTCACTTTGTTTGTTTCATTATGTGGATCTTTTTGACATTTTTTTTGGAGCTTATTTCTATTGTTGATGCAGCGCAATATGCCTTCAGTAATCCAGGGTTTTAGAATGGTTTTCCTATTAGAATATGTAATGACCTCGGAATTTTCTTTAATGCTACTTCTTACTTTTTTTATCAATCGATTTATTACTACATTCGGGTCATGACAATAGAGCAATTTAGATAGATTCTTTTGTTGGAGACATTTTAGAGCACCTTCAAAATCAATTTTAGTTTTAGTCTTTTTTATACTAGGTCGATTTTTTAGTTTTGATATAGCAAGAAACGTGGAAAAGTGATCAGTAGTAGAAGTAGTAAGAATAGCAATAGAAGCCTTGAGCTTCTTAGTATTCATTTTAATCATAAAATGATCTAAGCAACTTTTTTCCCTCGTTGGTAATGTATGCCCAGCCAGAATACCCAGTACTGATAGCTTATTTAGATACTGTATGCGATTTTGGTACTCTTGAGACCGCTCTTCTTGTTTAAGAGCAATATTAATGTTTATATCACCAGCTACCACCACACTATTTTTAGTGTTTAATGATTCTATGTGTTCACATAGGGACTCTATAAATACTGACGCGTTAGTATTAGAGGGAGATCGGTATATACCCAAAATAAAAGTATCTAGAGTCTCCAACTGAAGACAAGATGCATGAGCTAACTTGATTTCTTTGATTGTGTGTTTTAGATAATCTTTTATGTATATTACCACCCCATCGTTTTGGTTTAATGAAGAAGTAGTAAAATAGTGGCAGTAGTTGTTTAGATGTGGTATTTCTTTTTTCGGATCAAGTCTACATTCGGTAAGTATTATAATATCAGTTTTAAAAGAGAGGTTATGTAAGGTTAGTGTAAAATCATCGAAATTGCAATAAATACTTCTTATGTTCTGTGCTATAATGGTAAGATCATTTTTGTTTATTTTTATGTATTTAGTGACCTCGTTACTATCGCAAAGAGTGGAGCTTGCAACTTCAATCCTATCTATTTCTTGCAGTGTATTTAGAGTTGTGTTATCTATTTTTTATTGAAGTTATTAAGCACGTTGCAATATAGTCTGACATTATTTGTAAATTAATAAACGCATGAATAATATTAGAATCATATATTTTGCTACGATAATTAAGATTAATTAAAAAAGTAAATTCAAACTTTAACATTGTTTTCATTTGAATAACAGTAGAATTATTATGTAAAATTATTTTAGATTGATAATTAAAAATATAAATTAGTACAAAAATTACAAAAACTTTTGTTAAAAACTTGGAACTGTGTGTGTGTAAGTATGTGAGAGTAAGTAGTGATGAGTATAAAAGAGTGTTAAAATGTGTGTTATACAAAGGAGTCTCGAGCAAGTCAAGTATGTCTAAGCTAAGTTGGCTTACAAGCAGAAAGAAGCTTAGTATTAATAACGACAAAGCACAAAAACAAATGATTATTGCTATATAATAAAAGCAGAATTTAAAGCAATACAAGCAAAAAGGAAGCATAACATCTAGTCATTCTTGGCGTAAAAGAGAGTGTACCTGCTCCTCGTTGGTTATCAAGATAACTGGCGACTGTTCATTTTTCCGAACGTAGACCTTACCATAAGCGGTCCAGCAGAACTTAAACTCCTTTGACTTGGCCAGATCACGGGTTAGGTAGTGCAGGCGAGCGTTCTTCGGTGTTAAATGTTCCGACAAATAGATTGGGACTTCTTCGCTGGTTTTCAGTCCTACGTGTTTAGCTCGAAGTTTAGTTTTGTGCCTAGTGTTGAACACTTTAGCCATCTTGAGGAAATCGGTTTTAAATATTGCGGAGTTTGTCTCAACTATGATAGGTGTGTTTAAATTATCAGACTTTAATTACGAAGTGTTGGGAAGGAACCATTATCGTTACAATCCACATGTTACACTTCTAATTAAATCAGTTCGCACCTTAGGTATGTGTGAACTCGTTGGGATCTCTTCTAATCTATATTTAACTGCATTACCTTGGTATTATCCAGTAAATTTTCATCCGGCCAGCAGTTCTTATGTTCTAAGTCCACGCTAAGCTAAGAACAGTAATCATGTAACTTGCAGCATTTCATTGTTATCTTGCAATGTACAATGCGTAAGAAAGCAGCATGACGGAATGACCTTAGGGGGTACGTGTATAAGAATGCTTTTTGTTGTTTCTAGGCCTCCACATACCGCAACTATAATTTTAGTTGCCGTTAGAGTTTCGAGTTGAAATTTTATTGTGGTGCAGGAATTGTTTCCAAACAACACACGTCTCTGTATAATATGATTAGCGGTTGTATTGTCAATCAACTCGGGATTGTTGTGAGTATATCGTGCATTGCACTTCCAAGACGATAGATAACAAAGCGAAAAGCTTTTCCTATCTAGCAATCAGCTGAACAAACGATCGATTTACGTAACACCGCCTTACGAGGTTCCCTTTACTAACACTCGAATGAAAACGTCCGTTGGCTCCGCTCAAGCAAAAATTCTATGTATATCGGTGTCTGCCTTCAAGAATTCGGTTGGATTTGCGTAGATACGAGGTAATGTACCGATAAAGTCGACAGGATCGTTACATTCTGTAAGATTAGGGAGCGGTGGTGAATCAAACGTTTCTCCGGCAAGACTTTACGAGTTTCGTATGACTCCCCGAATCGCACTGAAGTTATTTCCGAAGGATAATTTTAAAACTTTACCGTCATCAAATAGAAATTGGTACGCTTCTAAGACTTAGTGCTCTCACAATGGGTTTTCAGGCTTTGTTAATGTAAAAAAGCATAATGTTATCCATAAAAAGATTTTTATATCACTCTTTCAATAGTTTGAAGGAGTGTGAGAAACTTACAATTGTAATCCTTTATACAAATGCCATTAACAATATCCTATTGTAAGTTATCAAGGCATTATGAAATTACGATATTTTGAGAATGGCGAACACTTTCGCAACCCTTGTATCAACAACTGTCAACGCTAGTAATAACATCAGGTAAAAATTGGAGGCCAACTTGTCCCTTTGCTTTGAGAGGGCCATATCGGATGTCTCTCTCACTAATTGGCTACAGCGGAATAACAGTTAAATCGAAACAGATAGATCGCGTCAATAATATTTGTCATTAAGTGACATTCAATTGGTACTGAAAGGAGGACCGTAATAAAAATTAGGCATGTTTAAAATGATTGCGCTCGTTTATTTGGGCCGTATCTCCATTGAAGACGCTACAACACTGGTTGGAAGTTAAATTGAGACATTCAACGTTTGCCCATTTTCTTTTCCTCCAATTTCGCGTCGATAACCAAAGTCAAAAGGCCCGATACCACCAACATGGACGCAATATACGACCTCGACGGAGCGAACCATTTCCTTTAATGTTTTCATGCAGCTTGAGAACTAAAGAGCGTGTAACAACGCATCTATTCGTAGCCTTTTAATAGCTGGAGAGCGAACAAACTGGCAAGTATTAAGTTTTATCAACCATCTGCAGGAATGTCACGTCTTTATTACTACTTATTCTTTGTCCCCGTGAATGCAGCGGTGTGAGGAGGACGGGAGTATAGTATTGATGCGTCCCGCTCTCTTGTGGTTGTTGGCGCTTGAAAAGGCTGGGAATCGTGCATCTCTCTCGGGCATAGGTGTTCAATTCAATAAAAAATGGCGTACCTGGACCGGTCCCTTGACATGTTTATACATTTTTCTTGCTCTGTAGGGTTTTTGTTACGTATTTTTCGATTGAGACTGAATCGCGGGCGTTATTAAAAAAGTTTCGCGGCGTAATTCTCGCGGTGATTTCTCTGGATGCTCCCGAAAATTTTTTTGGTAATTTATCGTTTTGCTTTCGCGCGCTTTATCGAGTTCGGAGTATCAACATTGATTTATTATTATCGATATATCCCGAGTGCGCCGGTGGTTTGGCGAGCAACTTCGGGCACGCAACAAAAAGCCAATTCACAGTTTCGATTGTTGTAATTCGATTACGGTTTGCGCTCATGTTTAATACTCCAGTACCCGAGTAATGGGTGGGTATTTTTTAAATTACAATTACTGAGAAGTAAACTCAAACAAAATATGTAAAATTGTTGACTAAATATTGAAAAGTTTTATTTTCATAAGCCTATATTTTATACGCCTCACTGCGCTGGCCTTCCCACGTAAATAATAGCATAATAATATGGGGAGTTTGGGCTTTACTAACCCACCAGTGAGGGGTTAGTAAGTAAATTTTGCAGGTTGATGCATAGCCTGGGTTTGTGATACAAACACAACACTGGCACAAACATTAAAAAGTCAATTTGCATCGGTCCACTCAATTCGAACGAAAATCGTATTGGGTGGGACAGACGCGTGATCAACCCGTTTGTCTAAGGCACTCGTACGTTTAAAAAGCTAAAAAGAAAATCCAAAATGCTCGCACTCGCAACTCACAGCTGATTCAGCCACCTTACGTCCAATGGCTATTATGCTGGTAATACATTCACATCGTTACTGCTGTATTTTATCTTTGAAAGCACTTTGGTGCATTCGTCCGTATAGAAAATTTTGTGTGCACACGTACGTAGGTTTAGTTATTTTATTTCGATTTTTATCAGCATCTGATTTTGTGGACATTTTTATTTCAGTTTGTTTACAGAATGGCATGTTTAAGTAAAACTTTACAAAGGTGGGTCTATAGTTGTATCCATAGGGTCTATGGTCCCCTATATGAGCTCATTTGAATTAAAACTAGACTCAATGGAAATCCAATTGTTAGTAACCTCTAGTCTTCGTGACAGACAAGGGGATGTATAACCATAACCCTTCAACTAATTAAAAAAAGATCAAAGTATGCACTTCAGGTAGGAATCGAACCGGAGACGGAAATTTAAAGATCATACCACAGAGTCGGTTAAAAATGGAATGACACAAAATTAGCGCTGTTACATTCTGTTATAGATAACATGATATTGTGAAACACTAAATAAATATTAGGTACTTATATATTTCTGCGTACCTATCCCAAAATTTTAATAAAACTGAAAGTAAAGACAATAATAAAGTATTCTAAAAACAAACAAAGCGAAGAACATTGTTAGCAGTATCCATCTTAACCGTAGGAAGGAACACTAAACTCCACACAAGCATAAAATACGGAATTTAAACTTTTGAGCTCGCTATATAAGCCATTAGCATAGACAAGTCCCATCCATCTCTTTTTCTCCACGCGCCTTCCCCTACACTAGAGAGAGATAGCGAGCGGATAATTTACACGGCTTTTAGTGGAAGCTCATAAATCTTTTGTAGTCAATTCGCATTGATATCGGTGCCCAGGCGCAGATGTGCCGACTTGGAACAGATAAAATACTCGGATAGGTTGTTATCTTTGGATAAATACACGTTTAATAGGTTTTTAGTATCGAATGGAAGTAAAGATTATGAACATAGTAGTACCTATACGTTCTGTTTTTTTATGGAAACTTATGCTCTGTGATGGATATGGTTTAAAGCCTAGGCGATTTTTTGTGAGTCTTTACAGTAGGTTGAGTATGGCTTTTACAACGTAACCGGATTAATTGTCATCGAGATACTAGAATTTGTATAACCATACATTTTTTAACCGCCTCTGTTGTCTAGCGGCTAAGCCACCGGTCTCAGACCCAGAGGTCCCGGGTTCGATTCCCAGCGGGGGGTACATCTTTGTGTGCTCGGTTTGGTTGGTGGTAGGCCTGGCTAGCTACCACCATCTTATCTAAGTCTGTCGCCCTAACAACGATGTTTATAGCATTGTTGTGTTCCGATAAGATAAGATAGCCAGTTCCTCAGTGGTTGAGGATTCCGGGTGAAGCGCGCTTCCACCTTCGGCCTAATCGTCACTTACCATCAGGTAAGATAAAGGCCAAGCGCACACCCGTTGAAGAATAATAAAAAAAAAATATATATACCATTTAGTATCTACATACTCATAATAATATGGTATATCTCCACAATTGACAAAAACATATTTTTACAATTTACGTCGCGCACTACTAACATTGCAATAGCCCGAACAGTAAATAAATAAACAGACAAAGAAATGTTTATCTTTGTTTATGAGGTTTACGGTGTTCGCAATATACATTAATAGGAATCTATTTTCATAATTCATATCCAATGTTGATAATAGATTAAGTTTAAGTAATAAGTTTATATGAATATTTTAAAAGAAAAATATTAATTATCAGAAATTGCACGCTGTCATGCTGTGTTGTGGTTGCTACCTATACCCAATTACCCATTGACTGACGGACTAAAGACTGCACATACATACAACTGCAAAGACTGGCGATGGACTCTCCACCCATCAAGCTGCCACATTCACAGTCGCAGACGACAACAGTTCAAGACGCATGCCGCAGTCTTAATAAATTTAATAAACTTAAAAAATCAAAATCAAAGAAAAGCTTTATAAAAAAGCTTATTAAAAAGTGTCAGATTTTTCACAGAAGACAAAACAGCTTCTCTGAAATGCTCCAAGTACTTCTAATTGTCGTTAAATAATTGATACATTGTATTGTATTGCATTATTTATTATTTTTGCAATTCATATTTTGTAATGTATGACCTGGTAACGATATATATATTATATATTTTTTGTTTATGTCATTGCTTCTGTGCGCTGTGGTTTCTTGCGCCCGTTCTTTGCCACAGTTAAAAAATGATGTCCTGAATGTGTGGTGGTAGGTTAAAAGAGATTTAGACGATTCAAAGTACTTTTTAATTAAGTTTATTGAATAAATATATATTGAGTGTGAGTTTGAGTCGTTATTTGGTGAAATGAGGACTATGCCAGTGATGCCAGTGGACGGACTGCTTTTGCGGTTCTCATTGCATAGACTCTGGTCTACCCTTCGGGAATAATAGTCATGTGAATGTATATTATGTAATCAGTAATTGCGATCATGATTGAGTAATCATAATTCATGATACATTCTATCCCAAGGGTCTTTTTATTTTCTGCCAAATGGAATGCTAATTTCATTTGAGTTATGACAGTAGGCTTTTACAGTAATTAAATATGCATGTTCAAACGACTGTAGGCGGAAATACTGGACCGTTACTTCAGAATTTCTATACAGTTCTAGAAGGTTTTATATTGTTAGCAGGAATTCTCTGTTAAGGATTGTTTTATACTAATACCTCTTTACTTTTGGACAACTTTAACTTTTGCTTCTATCCGTGACTTATGCAATACCTTGGTTAGAAAAACCGCCAGTTGGAACTCACTGGGAACATATTCTACGCATATTTCACCATTAGCTACGAGTTCTCGTACATAAAAATGTCTAATAGCAATATTTTTGGTCTTTGTGGAGTTCTGGGTTATGTAAGATCTTTATGGCTGCATCATTATCGACATTTAGTTTGGGTATCTCCTTCAATTCAGATATTTCGCCATAGAGACTTTTGATCTAGACAATCTCTCTAGCTGCTTCACTGGCAGCTACCAGTTCGGCTGCGGTGCTGGATATGGCAACACATGTTTGTCGTCTACTCGCCTAAGATATTGCTCCTCAAGAGTTTAGACATAAAATGCCCGACGTCGATCGTCCGGAGCTTCGGTCTCCGCCATGATCTGAATCGCTGTAATATTCCAGAATGCCAGCATTGCATATTTTCTTAAAAATTATGCCATAGTCCGAAGTTCCTTTGAGTTCCAACTGGCGGATTTTCTAACCAAGGCATTGCATAAGCCACGGATTGAAGCAATAGCAATAGAAATTGGTATGGTCCGGTAAGGGTTGCCAAAAAGGTGTTAAGGATTGTTTTATATGTTATGGATTGTTTTATACTAAAACCTCTATACTTTTGGACAACTTTTACTTATGTCAACCCATGTTCTTAGCAACGGTTGTGTTGACTACTAATAAAATGTTTATACTGTCACTTTTTTTATAAAAGAAGAATAATGAGGGGTGTGGGAAGGGGGGAGGGGGCCTCCGAAACTCTCACTGGCCGGACGAAACACAACAGTCATTGCCCTAAACAAATCTACGGATTTGAAGAAATACCAGAAGTGGTTCCGACAAATGACCTAAAACATGTGACCTACAACTGGAGTAGGGCAGCTAGTATTTCTGTTGTCTAATAAAAAAAAACCTCGAAATTCAAGACAATCGCGAACACGTGACCTACAGGAGTAAGGCAATTTATGTTCTAGTGGTGATTTTTGAGATCAATGTTACAATACTACACTTACTAGTTATTATAATTATGCATGTAATTACAAATAAACGACGTATAAAATACTATAGAAAAGCTTTTTTGTCATTTCACGGAACCAGTTCTGGTATTTGTTCAAATCCCTAGATTTGTTTAGGGAAATGATAAAATCGTGTTATTTTAACATCCTTCGTGATTTGATCAAATCCCTTAGGGAATTGATCAAATCTCCGTTTTTAACATATCACTGCGAATTGAAAGTTAAGCAACTTATGTAAAGAAGTGTCATTGGAAGTGTATAATCTAAGATACTTACCATATAATCACGACTATTATCCCCGAAGGGTTAGTCAGAGACTAGGCAATGAGGACCGCAAAAGCAGTCCCCTGCCGAAGTCCACGTTTCAATAAATAACAACCGCACATGTGCTCGGCATGACAAGTGATGAGCCCATCGCCCTTCTATGCTGTTGGATGTATGTGCGTCTTTAGTCCGTTAGTCGCCTTTTACGGGAAGAAAGGGGGTGATAGTAGTCTCTCAACGATTATTTCAATTACGGCCTTTGCCTGACAGTGGTACAGTCAGCATTAGGATGTGACTATCGACGGCCTGCAAAAATATCTAATCATTGGTGGAAGGCCAATATATGCCTATAATATGCCTTCCACCAATGATCAGATATTGTTGCATCATCCTTAGATTAAAACAAAAAGGGAAGATACTTGTAGTCATTCAAAATATAGTCCTACTCATCTACTTAAGCAAACACTTACACACGCACACCTATAAAGTGTAAATCGAGCGAGCGAGACAAAGCGGTAAGTTTCAACGTCAGCGCGAGGGAGTCAGCGAGTAGCGCGTTGACGTCTCGGTCGCTTTGCAACAGACGAGTACGTACGACCGATTCCGACGCTACTGCGGAGTAGCGTCTTTCTCTTTTTCACACAGTGGAATATCCGCAATAGTGCGATGTAGCCTGTTCGCTCGGCAAATTGTGACAGAAGTGAAATTGTGCCTTTAGGCCTAATTTTGGCGGCTCACTCACGAGACGCTAATGCCGTACGTATCTTCCCCTTTTGTTTTAATCTAAGGCATCATCACATCTTAATGCTGGTGATTGTACAGTAAAAAAGGTGCTAGAGTAGTCAATGATGTTACAATAATATTATAATATCATTGAGGTGTAGTAGCACTATTACGAAATCGCACCATTCCGAAATCGCATTATTCCGAATTGCCAATTAGGTATAGTCAAACGCTTATATGAACAACAATTCTATATTTGATAGAATTGTTGAAAAAAGAAGCAAGAGAGTAGTAATGTTTTCTGGGTGAAATGGTTTTTGTTGTTGCGTAGAAGGATAATTAAAATCAAATTGCAATGTGAATCATTAAGAATAATGTACCTATTTATTCATGAATGGGTGTGGATTACCAATTGCAGTATTGGTGATGAATCAAATGTTATTACATAGGTACTTATGTACTAAAATCTATACGATTGATCACGTAGACCGTTATTAATCATAGTGCGGTTATGAAACAAAAACCGCATGTTTTTGTTTTATGTGTAACCCTTTAACGGGCACAGCATGTTCAAATTTTTCATTGGTTTTCGGCACAAGAGCGGCGATGGGCTCACCACCTGTCACGCTGAACACATGTGATGTCGCTATTTGGTGAAAAGTGGACTATAGTAGAGGACTGCTTTTGCTGTCCTCGTTGCCTAGTCTCTGACTAACCCTTCGGGGATAATAGTCGTGATTATGTGAATGAATGAATGAATAAAAACAGATATTTTAATTACTTAAAAACATTTGGTACCACAATCGATTTGTAATGAAAAGTGCATTTCTTTTTATAAGAAGGGTATTTTCCATTTTTGACGCTTTAAAAGAAAGAGAAAAAATGCTCTTGCTACTCAGCAAGGTTTCATGCCGGTTCTTCTCAGTACTACCTAAATCCCCTCTCTACACTGAAAGAACAAAAAGGTTGATTTTGCACGGGTTGGCGACACATTAGTTGAATTAACAAAGTGATGGGTTAAAGCAACATGAACAAATTGTTGTTTTCACTGAAAAGTTTTTGTTGATATGAAAACAGTTGTTACTATATGTACATGTTGGCGTAACAATTCATGCATAATTCAATAGGTAATTGTTGATTTTACTGTTCAAGTTGTTGAAATAACCATTTTTAAAGTTAAATTTACAAAATAAATACGTTAAAACAACAAAAGATATATGTAATAAGTTCAAATTACCGTAACTGATCAACAATACAGTTTTTGTTTATTCAACAAAATTCAAGAGTAGGTAACCCTAAACTTTTGTTGAAATATGGTAAACCCAACTAATAATTTCTTTCCGTGTATAGACTTGCGAACCGATATTTCAATTATTGTAGCCCGGCAGCGTGTTATTTATGTCTGGTGTTGCAGATAGCCTACTGTAATGTAACCGCTTACCAGGCTAGTGGAAAAAGAAAACCAAAAGAAAAACGGTAATCTGGTAAAAATGTTCGGATTCTCCATTTTGATCGTTTGATCCGATCACAACATTTTGGCATGTGGCATGCTGATCTGCGGGTCTATCCGCTAAAAAATATGTATTCTCCTGAAACTCGTTAATATGGTATGATAACGGATAAATATACATAAACAGAGAAAAACACCCAGACCCGAAATTAATTTAGAAAAACAGCTTTTCTCTTAATTGACCCGACCGGGAATTTAATACGAGACCTCAGAGATGGCGTGCTAACTACTCGACCACGGAAGTCGTCAATTCGTCTATAATGTCTTATGTAGGTATATGTTCAGGGGGTCTATCGGCTAAAAAATATAGATATGGACATGGGCTCCATTTGACATTTGAACCCCATATTTTGTCCATAAATGGGCATATTATGGGCTTCAAATGTCAAATGAAGCCCATGTCCACATTCATATTTTTTAGCCGATAGGGTAGCTGGTCTCGAGTCGCGTGTCTAAGTAACGTAATGTTGATGTTGTAATCTCCCGCGCTGAGTCGTTTTAGGAATTAGGTCGGTCAACTGTGCCGCGAAGATTCAGTTAGAGTTCAAGAGATATTAATACACGGTTCGATTCGCTGTACTATTTTAAGGGAAACTTCTGGGAGCGAGTAGAATCGAGGCGTGATCTTTGACGGCTTAAGATTCATGCTCGAATGGAATTAAAGATTTTTTGGGGTGCAACCATTTGCAAAAGTCTCACTAGATAAAGTTAAGATGGAACTTAATCTATTTTTGGTAGTACGTTGAAATCACATTTAAATTGTGATTGTCAACACGCATTTGGCAAAGGGTAGTGATTACCTTTCAACTGTACCGATGAAATAAAATAACAGACTTGATTTTAACGATGCCTTTACCCAGCAAGAAGACTTAAGGCTGCTTTTGATAAATGACTGACTTTAAGAAGGCCTTTACATTCTTAATGCCTGTTCTAAATTAGGTGTAAGTTTTAACATACTATATTTAGGGCTTATTGTAGATCAACATCATCATCAAGAAGTATCACAATGATCATGTGGCCCTAACAGTTACAAAAATAGCTTCTAAATAAACTATTAGATTATCTGGTACAACGATTTATTTCTATAAACACAGTTGATTAGAGATCCACTGAAACATAGCGGAAAGTAGGCCAGAACGGACCACATATAACTTTGTGTGATAAACATATTATAGCAAGATCAAGATGGGAATATCTGAAGGCGATGTCTATATTTGAGTCGCTTCTGCTACTAGAGAATCTATAAAATATAAGGGTAGCCTGGTAAATATAAGCTTGACAGACAGTCTCTTCGCTCATAAAGGTGCGGTGATAATATAAGGCTATTTTCAGCTTTCTTAAAGTATCTTCTATATAAAATCGTCGATTTGGTAAGCAGCGTATGGCTGGTCGTCCTAAAAATCTTGGGGGGAAAACATGTGCCAAGATTTTTCTGCCTTCTTAAGCACTGTGCTCGAGATATAAAATCTCGGTCACCTAGTCGATGGCGCGACTAAAAGTTCCTTAACATGCACGATTGCAACCAGAATGTGCCCGCGAAATCAAGTTCAACCTCCAACATAACGGCGTTGAACCAGAAAAAAAAACCGCATAACTAATAACGTTATTAAATTACAATCAATCATTAGTAGCCCCTCGATCTTCGGCAACAATAATTAATTACCATGGAACTTTATTAGGCTCACTTACATCTTTACCTTGTGCAAAACAAAGCAACGGTTCGTACGGGTAATTCCGGCTCACTCGTCGATCAATGTCGAGTGACGTCATCGGAGTTGAGGCTCTGAGGAGCACCAATCAATTCAAATGTATACTGTTCACGCTAGAAACATATAATATACAACTTGGTGTATATAAATATACATGAATATGTGAGGAAAAAGATGCGGTGACAGCTGTTAAGGAAGGAATGTCATGTGAAAAGGATGGATAAGTGTAGATTACTGTATAAATTTACGGAAGAAATGGAATGGAAATTGGAATGGAAGAGTTAAGGTCGTCCAAGGTAAACTAACATGAACCAGCTGCAGGAAATAGGGTTCATGATTTGACAACCCCACTAGGAAACGAGTTTGAATGTTATGAATTATATGTATTAACCGTGTCACGTAGCGGTGAAAGAATACTACCACCCCCTTTTTTCCCTTGGGTGTCGTAAAAGGCGACTAACGGACTAAAGACTGCACATATATCCAACAGCATAAAGCGGCGATGGGCTCACCACCTGTCACGCTGAACACATGTGCATTCGCTATTTAGTAAAAAGTGGACTATGGTACAGGGCTATTTTTAGTCTCTGACTAACCCTTCGGGGAGAATAGTCGTGATTATACTATGTTTATAAGTAATCATCACTTAATACTAGATATGCCTCTATTTTATTCCTTTGCACGACTTATGTCTATAGAAGCTGTAAGACAAGAGATTTTGAAATTTTTAAGTGACGCTTGATGTGTTTTTGTCTAGAATCTATGCTAAGATAATTTTTAAAACTAAGAATATAACTATAATTACTTTAACTTTTGGTAAAACAGAATCGTAAAAATAACTTAGTTATTACTTTTAAATGCAGACCGTACTTTGAAAAATGAAGAAGAGGAAAAAATAGCATCATTACTGTCGAAAAAGTATTTAGGCAAACATCTTTGAGGTTCAACGATTTCACTTTAAAAAATACCATTCGCAACATTGTGTTGAATTCAAATAACAAGATTGTGTAACGTGATAGAACGGAACGCAAGTGAAACGCACTTGAGGACTGGGGACTATTCATAAACGCGAACAAATGAGCATCTCGCAACGAATTCTAACTAAAAGTTCGAGTTGTAGTAACGATTAGATTATCGGCACGCCATCACTTGCATAATGCTACAGAATGTGCCTACGTGTGGTGTAAGTTAGAGTGAAAAGCGAAAATTAAAACGCACCGTATCCTTAAAACTGGAACCAGCTGTGAAAAAATAATGCGACAAACTGAGATTATAAGTAATTAAGTAAGTTAGTTAATTTTCAACTGATAAATCAAAGGCCTCCTTGAAGTCAAGTTATTGCTAAAACTGATGGGGTTTGGATTAATCACCCCACTTGCCAAATAAGGATTAGTAAATACAAACCCAGGCTAGGAACACACTTTAACCGACCTGGGAAATATATATTTTTTATGGTGCAAAATCTTTTGTTCTTTTTAGTTATTATTAAACTTTGCCATGAATTCGTCAGTCTAGACCTTGTATTTAGTCATTACACTTGTGACTTGTACCATACAACATAGACAGAGGAGGTACAAAACGCTCGAGCCAGCACCTCCTGCTTCGGATCATTAATTTGACACTCGGAACCGTTCCGAAATGTTACAATGCGAAGAGCCGCCCACAATCAGGGTTAGAGGTCGTCTTTTAAAGCAGTTGGGCAATCCGGCTTTTGTTAATGGATTTGTAATGAGTGAGAGTGATGACTGAACTGCTGATAATTGGTGCTTCAGAACGCTCCGTCTTCAATGTTCTGAAGATGGTATTTAAATTTCTAGTCAGTTTTTTTGAAGTCCCCCCTTTTTGTCTTTTTTATGTCACTTTTGAATTATTATTTGAGGCATTCACTCAATTACGAGCATGTATAGCAGAAATGAAAATTGAACTTATAAAGAACCGACTGAAGCCTTACCAAACGTTATATTATGAAGAAACGTACGAAAACGATACTGCTATGTCAAAATCGTTGCCTCAGCTCGCTAAACCAAAAACCGTAAACAAGGCCAGTGCAATTCGGTCGTTTAAAAAGGTATGCGTATGATACCAGTAGGTACCAAGTAGCTTGCTTTAAATTTAGTTTAAATATTTACATAACATACCGCGAAAAAGTATGGCGCAGTTTGTGTATCACAATTTGCGATCGGTGCCCTCAACAATATCGAGAAACATTATAAAATGGTACGCTTTTACGAGTCATCCTCATTCTTCCTTATATCGAATGTCCCGATTTTATGGCGCAACGCAAGCGCTATTGTTTTATGAGCCGTTCCAGTCCTACGGCGTAGTTATCGATATGTGTCCCATATTAAGTTTACAACCGACTTCCTGATTCCTTGATACCTGGAGAAAGTGTCTTTGGAGTTTAATGGCTTTCTAACCTTTTTGTTTAACGGTGGAATGGTGATTTCTACCAGGAAAGTGCTACTAAAATTAATATGTTCGCTCACCTATCTGTCCATCAATCTTTGGTGACATACCTACCTCTTTCGGAGTTTCGGCATTATTTGTATTTTAACTTGTCTTGTATCGATTTCCATTTTCCAATTTATTATAAATTATCATGGTAATTAGAAACGTAAGTTATAAGGACTCGTTAAATTTTTTTTTTGGCGCAGCGGCTAGCGTTCGGTTTATGATCTTGTAGGTTAAGTTGCTTGCGTATTGATTTGACTGAATCCAAATATCTAGAACTCCTTTAGAAGTCGCTAATAGCGCCTCTTGATACAGTGACCTGCCCTGTGCGTGCCCTGCAAAAGTTTCGAAACGTCAGCATAAAATTATAAGGTAACTTAAAAGTACTTAGTTTTCTCTTTCGATACAATTCTCGTAAACCTCAGAAAACAACAGGTTGGGTTGGGACAAACAAAAACATTGTCGGGTTAAAAGTTTTAGTAAAATATCCATTCAACTCGTAATTAACTTGGGTCGTTTTCTTTAGACATAATATATAGGACACAATACTTTTATCCGCAATACCTGGGAGGGGAACATGAATATACCCGGCCAACCTTCCCGTTCCGTGCAATTCCTGTTTCGAAATTATGGAGGTTTTAATTCAAACCAACTTTTTCTTTTTTCTCGTCTTTTCAGAGCTTGTTTCTTCCGCTTTACTTTCCTTTAACGGCATTAGTTCTTTTTAAGTCACGCCTGATTCTGAAACTACTTTAGTTAACACGTTCATAACTTTTTAGTACAGTCTATCATGAGGTACACTCCTGCTTGAAAGCTTCCAAGACAAAGTCACATAGTACTCTTCTAGCTTTCTCTTTTGGAGATTAGTTTCTAAATGCAAACAAAATAAATTTTACCTCTTCATAATACAAATGTAGATTTCAACCGGGCATTTGTCGTCTAGTAGGACGAGTAAGTAGTTGGACATCCAAATAGCGTTAAGAGACTTAACAAACAGAAAAAAGCAATTATTTACACGACTCTGAAAACAAATGCCGACGCAAACATGGGAGCCCCACCTGTTCTATAACTCACTTACACCCATCTGAGTTTCTATTTAGAGAAAATCTCACCTAGCGATCCTTATAAACAAAAACAAAATTTCAATTTGAGAGTTGAACCCTCGAACGCGGGTTGGGCCCCGCAAATCCCTGTTTGATCGACTTCTTAAGCCCTGTTCAAGTGATACCCTAAGTTTGGTAGGGTTAGATATTCTGGATCCGTTTCGCCTTGATTAGCATATCACGAGATATCTTGTTTGCCCGGTTTCGCTTGGGATTCTTTTCAACTCCTGCTTTTGCATCGCGATGTCTTTAGAGAATTTGAAACACTTAAAATCTCTAGAATGGTTTATAGAAATGTTTAAAAATTCAAATTCATTTAATCGTTACCATGAAGGACTTGGAACATTACATTTACAAATTCAAATTAATATAATCGTTACCACGGAATCCTTACAACTTTACTACATGGTGTTTTTGCATTGCATTGTAAGAATAAAACTAGGTACTTAAACATTTATTGGCACTCACACAAGAATTTTGAGTTGTTATTGTGAATTTTCAGAAGATGAATATTAGTGACGTACGTATTACTTATTTATAACTTTTTTTTTCAGGTAATGAACACTGGCTGTGACGACCAACATGGTAGACTTCGTAGAAAAACTTTCCCATTTATGTAATGAGTAGGGATTAAACAGGGTATTTCTGTAAATGTATGTTTAATACCGTGTGGATAGCGGCTCACTAAAACCAACACCTCTTCCCTTGGGTGTCGTAAAGGCAACTAATTGACTAACGGACTGAACATACATCCAACAGCATTAAGCGGCGATGGGCTCACCACCTGTCACGCTTAACACATTGTGCAGTTGAGGTGGCTAGGATCAAAACCACAAAATATCCACTTTTAACATTTTAATTCTTTTTTTTTATTTTTTACTAAAACTCTAAAATGTACCCCTTAGGAAAGTCAGTTAATTCAAAACAGCACGTTTTCCATAGTAAAACGATGTTTAAATACCAAAGTTTTGTTCAAAACCTGAATATATTTTTGAAGTTGATTTAAAACCACACCTTATCCTAAAAATATGTTACTATGAGACATTTTGCACCACACATATCCTGTAATTTTTTGAATCTGAAAATATAACAGGTTTAGCTCTAAACTCTTGCCATGTACACGCGCAACATTTTTTTGACATTTGACTTTGACAGGTTGTCACTTTCTTACACCTAATATCCATACATCTGGTACAAAGTAGCACATATCCTGATTTTTCTTCACAAAACCGCACTTTTCCAAAATATATCGTCAGATTAAACGACAGCGGTGCAAGTTATCAAAATAGCAAAAACGGTTTTTAATTTCCAGTTTACCTCAAGTTATCATGGCATACTTAAAAATACTGCATGTATGTGTTCATAATTTATTAAGATTATTAACACACACATTTTACCACTTTGTAAGTGTGTCCCGCGCAAACTATTCAGTTTAAAAAAAAACGATATTAGAAACCTCAATATCGTTTTTTAAGACCTATCCATAAATACCCCACCGGATGGGTAAGATAATTTTTTTTTTTTGAGTTTCAGTTCTAAGTATGGGGAACCCCCAAAATTTATTGTTTTTTTTTTCTATTTTTGTGTGAAAATCTTAATGCGGTTCACAGAATACATCTACTTACCTAGTTTCAACAGTATAGTTCTTACTTTCGGAAAAAAGTGGCTGTGACATACGGACGGACAGACAGACAGACATGACGAATCCATAAAAGGGTTCTGTTTTTTGCCATTTGGCTACGGAAACCCTAAAAATTAACCTCTTTGGGTAATAGTCGCAAATCTACGTATGTATGTTTAATTGTCTTTCACTTGCTTAAAATATTTACAAAATTGATTGGGTATCCTTAAATGACACTTCCTGTCCCGTTTTTATCATCTCCCCTCAAAATATCACACAGTCTGACAGACACCATATGATAGTTTCACTTAACATACGTCAGCAAGCTCAATTATAAACAAATTGTCTTCCAATATTTTGTTTCCTGAACATATGGTGGTTTGTGTAACACTTCAGATACTTAAAATACGGTCGAAAATCGCTTCACGTTTGTTACGGATGATGTCAGGTTTACTTAGCTTCTATTTTGGAAACGTTCGTTCTATTTAGAATCCTATTCATTTGTGTTAAGGTAACTTACTTAATGTACGATTGCTGTTAAACGTCGTAAGATAAGAAGCAACTGTGAAACTGTTAGTTTAAGCTTTTGTTTTTCCCTTTGTTAATCAATCGTCGGGTGTCTAACGATGTTCATAAATATACCAGATGATTGTTTAGAATGTAAACAAGGATCATTCCCATACTTAAACAACGCAACTGGCTTTCTTGAACTTCTTCAATCGTTGTATACATGCTCCTTAGAATCGAGCCAAGGTATACTTACATTTAGAAATTATTAGTAAAATCCGTAATAGTTTTTAAGTGTTTATTGCCAAATAGTTTGGAAAAGATAAGTAATTTTTATTTGTAAAAGTCAAAATGATATATTCATTTTAGATAAAAATAAATTGAGCTCTTGAATGTAAGGCTACAGGTGCATAAACATGTACGAATAAGGTCGTATATACACATAGCTGTAGGTCGCAATAGATACTTCCGCATTGGTACTATACAAGCACCCTACACGTCAAAGAAAAAGGCCTTCCCTAATTATGATTTTTTTTACACAAAAGAGGTTTTCTTCGGGGTGCTACGCTTGCCGCCCCGCTTCCGGAGTCCCGTACCCTACATTTACGTCCCAATTTTTACTCAGACAAAACTTTATTTTCGGACAAAAAGGTACAGAACAGAGGACCACTTGGAAAAAGTGCGAGCCGGAAGTAGGGGTAAAATGGGAGAGGGGGGTAAACGGATGTCGGTAGGCTTCCCGGAAGCGCTAGAGGGCTCTTTGGGACGGACGAAATTGTATTTAATCACTGTATATTGCTTGCGAGAACGTGTGCTCTTAAATTGTGAAAGAATTAAAAGTGTTGTTCATTTGGGATAATTACGGAGTACCTAACTTATTATTGACTTTAATATAGAGAAGTTTGAATTTTATTGAGCGCCATAGAGGTTTGAATTTGCCATGTGATATTGAACGATGTAAGTGATAGATTTGATACCAAGAATTGGAAGCAATATTATCTCAGTGTAGATACGAGTGTAGCAATATCAATAATCAATATACTCGTACTATATGTTTTCGAATTGGCATCGCGGTACGTTGTAATAAAGTTCTTAATTTATCAATTATCGTTAATTGTACCGTAGTTATTAGATTAAATTAAAGCGAATGTTTAGTGTTCAAGTGTTTTTAGCCTTAGAAAACAATATTACGTTGTGTTTTTTTAAAAACAATAACTAAATTGCTTCAAAACACCCCTGATTTTACCAACGCATGACCCTGGCCGTTTACGGCATAATTGTCAAGCGCGGCCCTTCAAAGTACTAACTGGAGTGCGTCGGCGAACTTGTTTCCCTTAAGACTCTTTTGAACTGCTGTCCTTTGCGGTCGGCACTCGCTAAAACATAATGTGCAGTACGTATTAAGTGTACAGTCGGCGGCAGATCAACCTACCCAAATCTGTCAAATTTCTCCAATGAATATTGATACTTATAACCAAACAGTAAAGTCCAAAATTGATTGTAGAAATTTGACAGTTTTGGGTAGGTTGATATGCCGCCGTGTGTACACTGCAAAGTGTGGTATCCTCCCCGCGGTCAACCCGAGTCGGGGCTAGCTTTGAGAAACGCTCTCGGGTTCTCAGGGATGTTTTAATAAGGAGGTTTGATTTAAGACAGGCGCCGTGATGCTGTCGGCCAATGGACGTCAATCTGAAATAGATTGTCAATCAATGATCTAGATTTATTCTCGACTATTTTCCCCGAAAACTGATCTTAATGCCCGACGCTGAGGAGGCACAGTATGGGCGCTAAATTATAAACATCTTAAGCGAATTTACGCATTTCGGTTTCCCATACAAAATTATAAGTCGAAAATTTTAAAAACCAATCAGCTAATTTTAATGGAACTTTGCATGCTGAAGTAAAACACAGGGATCTAAATAGTTTGTTGAAAACATTTTTAAGAAACGTTTATTTAGCTGAGTTATTGTGATTTAAAGTCCGCTATAGAAAGTTTAAAATCGCAATAACTCAGTTAAAATAAACGTTTTCTAAAAATGTTTTCAACAAACTATTTAGATCCCTGTGTTTTACTTTAGCATGCAAAGTTGCATCAAAATTGGCTTATTGCTTTTTACAAATTTCGACTTGAAAGTTTGTATGGAAAACCGAAATGCGTTAACCTTCTTAACTCCTCCGCACTTCGAAGGGCCTATAACAAGGTTCATCATAAGGTTGTCGTAAGATAGCAGTCGTTAAACCACGCTGGCCCAACCCAGCAAGGTACCTTGCTGGGTTGGGCCAGCGTGGTGGGTTATAGGTAAAGGTGGGCCAAATCACATGGGGATGCGCTGCTGTTCATGTGGGAAGACGTGTGCAGCTATGCGATTCTCTAAGCGACACATAGACGCTGCGCGCATGGCTGTGATCTGCTGTCTCTTTCCAATTCTATGAATATGAAAGAGACAGAGTCATTTCTCAGCGCTGCGGCAGCCGCAGCTATCAAGGGTTTAGCTTAGCGAATCGCACGGTAGCAGTGGGACGTTTACAGCCTGATGATGAGATGCTACCGGTGGATGTTTGTACACTTAAAACGGCGCCATACACAAAGGTTATTATAACAGTAATGAGGTTCTGCAGAATCACTGCCGCCTCAGTGGGGGCAAACAGCCACAACAGAACTAAATTATTATTAATTATTTATTAATAATAATTTATTAATTTACTTAATTTATTTTTGTATAAGTAATTTTTTATTAGGATATTGTCTGTATGTTTCTGTTGTTACTTGTGAGGACCTGTAATTGGCCATCTGTTATTATTACCACTACTTATACTGTTTGAATAAGCTGTTAGTCTTTCTAAGATATAAATAAATAAATAAATAAAGTAAGAGAATTTTAATGGAAGTGTTTAGCGGTGAAAGAATACTAATACCCCTCTATTCCCTTGGGTGTCTTAAAAGGTGACAAACGGACTAAAGACTGCATATACATCCAACAGCTTAGAGCGGCGATGGCCTCACCACCTGTCACGCGAGCACATGTATAGTCGCTATTAGGTAAAAAGTGGACTATGGTAGAGGACTGCTTTTGTGGTCCTCATTGCCTAGTCTCTGACTAACCCTGTATGTTCTTTAGACATATTTTTTTTTATTTTTCGTACTTTTAGTTTAATTGCTATTTAATTAACGTAAAATGTAGTAGTAGTTGGCGAGTGGTTCCGCATAAGGTTTCATTGCAGTGCTATATTAGCCTCAAAATAAATTACTGTTCCATTTTTAAAGTGAAACGTTTAATTTACTCGACGGAGGCCTTTGCCTATATAGCAGTGATGAAATAGGTTTTACTTTACTTTTTCTAAAGGAATTAATCCTCGTAGGTACACTTTCCTCGAAGATACACTTTTGAAAAAAGTTCGCCTTTAGCGGCCGCTCGCGGTTTCACCCGCGTGGTTCCCGTTCCCGTGGGAATATCTGGATTAAAAGTATCCTATGTGTTAATCCAGGTTAAAATCTATCTGTATGCCGAATTTTATCCAAATCCATTCATACGTTTTTACGTGAAGAAGTAACAAACATTCTCACAAACTTTCGGGGTATTCCTCGAAACGCACCCAATATGAAGCGCACCCAGACCAAGCGCACCTAAACTATTCCTCCAAGCGCTTCAGAATAGGTAATTAAAATATTATTTTTTTATTCCTCGAAGCGCACCCACGGACAAAAATAGAGAGGAGCTTAAAAGATTCGTAATACTGATGTCGATAGAGACTAGGACTAGGTGCTTAGGCAACTTACTACGTCAATAATAAATTGAATCATGACAGTCATTTTGATCTAAAAGTACCAGGGAGACATAAATGAAAAGAGGTAGATAGGCGCGTTAGCGATCTCACTTACCTTTAAGTATCAGAAAAAAAGAAATGAAATAGCAGTAGTAGTTAGTTGCCATCAATCAATAAAAATAAACGTACGTTATTCGTTATTGATATTTTCTGATAGTTACTACATCTCTTTCAACATTTTTTCTGTGGGTGCGCTTCGAGGAATGAAAAATTAATATTTTAATAATCTATTCTGAAGCGCACCCAACGGGTGCGCTTGGAGGAATAGTTTAGGTGCGCTTGGTCTGGGTGCGCTTCATATTGGGTGCGCTTCGAGGAATACCCCCAAACTTTCGCCTTTATAATATTAATGTGATAGATCCACTTGCATATTGTACAGCAAAGCAGAAAAGCGATGGGGATGACAAGTTAAGTTTTGTCACTCGAATTTAACTAGAAAATAAAATAGTAATTGTTTTTTAAATAATGTAACATTAAAACAAATTGGATTCAAACAAGACAAAAAAAATGTTTGTTTATTTAGAACGTCGCAACAAATAAATGAATTAACTTAATTTTTTTACACACATACGTACAATCAAGACTATCATCCCTTATGGGTTAGTCAGAGACTAGGCAATGAGGACTGCAAAAGTAGTCCTCTGTCATAGTCCACTTTTCACCAAATAGCAACTGCATAATATGCTCACTGTGATAGCTAGTGAGCCTACCGCTGCTCTATGCTGTTGAATGTATGTGCAGTCTTTAGTCCGTTAGTCGCCTTTTACGACACCCAAAGAAAGAATTGGGTGATAGTATTCTTCTAATGAGCCGCCACACACGGCTCAGTTTGGTTTAAACAAAAAAAATCTTGTTTTAATTTTAAAAAGTCGCTTTTCTTTATCTTAAAAGAATCATTCCGCGACATACTTACTGACTTATCTCGTTGAAGTGGGCACTTCGACACATGAAACTGAGCTCATAGTTGCGACTCGACATACGCAAGTTAGACTGACGTTTATTCATGAGTTTTATGTTTTACTTTGCTGAATGTAACTTGCACAGCCGCGAGCGCGACTGTAAGTTGAAGCGAAATACTGTTAACAGAAATACTTGACATATTTATGATAAAGTTTTTGCATTGGACAAAGCGCATATATATCTAATAATTATTGTAGTAATTTAAATATAAATGATTTATTGTATAGTTTGGTAATGATTTTTTTTTTGTAAACATCGTGACTTCTTTATAGAGCTGTGTAGTTTCTGACACCTTTTCTTTTCCATGACCAAAAAGGACGTCCTAAATTCAGTAGGTGGCAAGTTAAAAATATAATATTTTTGTCCGGTACGAGTATCAAACAGTGGGCTGGACTTAGCTCAGACGTCTGTTAAGTACAGTCGGCATCAAAAGTAACTGAACAAAAACAAGGTGCCAAAGTTATAGCCACGTGTAAGTGTCTACATACTCAGCATTTAACATTTCAGAATTATATGACATTATTTGTGTTCATAATTATAACTTCTCTGTAATTATTACCTATAGTGACGGTCATGTACTTTTGACTCAACAGCTATGTCAGACAATTCTGGTCATTTCAACCGTAACAATCATTTGAAAAGGAGAGCCGGCACTTTCCATAGAATAAATGCTTAATTTGTATACAATAGAATTTGGTCATAAAGTAAAGCTAATATAATTTGCTACCTAAACCAAGTTTTGTCTTATTTTTATCGAATCGCGGATAAGAGTTATTTAATTATTAATATTTTTAATATGGATACACTAAGTCTTCAAAAAACAGATATATTAGTTTAAAAATGTCTAATGTGGCTGCATAAACCCTAATACTTTTGCTTCTAAAAAAGGGAAATGTTAACAATGCCGTCACGTCATGTTTGATTTGACAGCTAGCGGCTGTCATTTGTCAACAACTGTCAATTGTTGACAGATATTGTCAGTTAAATAATGAATAACAGATTAAAAAAATAAAAAAGTATACAACTTAAGCATAAAACGCCGGGTCTCCTTTCATATGCTAAGCTACTTTTGATGCTGACTGTACCTACCTCATAGGTCCCGCAAGAAATTTGGTCAACTGACCTGTAAACTTTAAAATGAAGATGGCACCCAATGATTATGATTATTCAAAGTGCTTTTCAGTTGAGTCTCATAGAAAAAGAATAATTTTCTCAATCGGTTGCCGTCAGTCAAATTGTTAGCTCATAAACTATTGAACAATCTTTCTGCCCGCGGCTTCGATTCAGCCATTGTAATGTCCAATATCGGGTAAAGTTATAATAAAAGGCAGATAGGCCATCACCAAAATGGTCCCTCCCGGCATTTCATTTTAGTGTCTGGTGTTCGCGTAAACATTTAAAACTTATTTTTAAATAAGTACAGTCGGCGTAAGAATTAGAATAACACATAATTGGTAAGTATTGTCATACTTACCAATTACTACGAGCTTATAACAGTGGTAGATTTAGTAGTTAAGATTTAACCATGTTTTAATGATCTGTTGTTTTATTAGTTTTGACATCATTAAGTGCCTGTAAATGTTTATAGTGAATAAACTATTTGACTTTGTCTTTAAAAAATGGTAGTAAGACAGCACGAGTGCGATCGTTCAGCAATTTGGTGTACAACATGGTACTAACTCTAGTGTTAAGCTACTTCTAAGCCCGACTGTACCTATTGATCAAATGCTTTACAAATCATAGAAGTTTATCACAATTAAACACGTTAAAAAATCTGCACCTACAGTTTTTTTCGTGCTGAACAGAACTGTTTTAGTGTAAAAAAAAATTGTGCCATGTTACTACCGTTCCAATGTACCGTTTCTTTCAGAATATCGGGTTCGTTGTACCGATGTTTTATATTTAAATCTTTGGCAGCGCTTCATTTCATACGTCAAAGACATAATACTTAACACGAACAACGACACAAATTCGTAGAATCTATAAAGTAATCCTATTACGGGACATCCTGTCTGTTTTAAACTTTCACGATCATTATTAGGAAAAGTATTTACTTAACGGAATTTATCGCAATAATACTTAAAAGGGACCTATACTTAAGTTGAGATACTGCTGTTGCTTCACCTTTGAGTGAAATTTCATTGAACTTATTATTTTCTAAACAACTGTAAAATGTACATGTAGAAAAATAAAAATATGGCTAAACATATAATTAAAAAACACATGCGCCCGTTTTCCGGGAGGAGTATACAGAAACCACAGTTAACGGTCTTCTACTATTTAAACCATTAAATTACATTTACATATCACGGGTTTCTATCTAGTAAGCTATTTTAATCACGACTTTAACAATAAAAAGTTTTAAATTGATCAAAACAGTCATCATAGTCAACCGTTTTAATCCCAACTCATTTCAGCCGACATTTCACACCAATAAAACTTACTCCGTCCGAATAGGCTAAACCGAAATCCGCTTATATCAAAACACTGCATTTCATACGATCTCATTTATTTTTGTTTACAACCGTGTCACTGCAAGGCATGGCGATCTATCAGCGAGCGCAGCGCTCCTGGCGGACCGCCAAGGAAACTATTTCAAACTATTTGGACTACCCCGTTAATAGTTTTAGTGTTGTTAGTAGCTCTGCGTTAAGTCTTGTAAATAATTGCCGACACCGAAAGGGAAGTAAAAATGGACAGTTAGTATGTCTAAGTAATTAAATTAGGTAGGTATAAGTAGAGACATCTTTCGTTACGGCTTACAGTGGAAAAGTGATATTGTTAGTATTGAGTCACTTCAATATGTTACAGATGTGGTAATGTGAAAATTTCTTTTGTTTTTATTTGAGCTGTGTAAAATTGGTAGGTAAATAAAACGAAATGTGTTCTACATATCAAATACAATATTGATGAGATAACTGTTAATGAAAAACAATTATATTGTTAGCTCATAGACAGATAGCTCTATAATCATTGATTCATGTCTTGACATTAACAATCTTCAAATTATATGTTTTAAACATGTGCGTGGGTGCCTGGTGATATATATTTGATGGACGCCACATCGTGCTGAATAATAAAGATTCCATTAACAGTCCTAAACTGCTAACCAATTCAAATATCAATTCTATTTAAACTATTTCACTATATGAACCAATTAAGTGGAAATCCTATTTCAAAACGCTTCCGTTCTAAAACAGTATTAACCCATAAAATGTCACTTCTAGTTTTCAACGTCGTTTCTCTTATTTTGTGTGTCGCCTCTGTTTGTCTTGGCCATGTCATATTTTCTCACTTGTGACAGTAACGCTTTGAAAAGATTTAGTGGTACAAAAGCGGTGTCGAAATATTTTAAAACTTTGGGTCAGCACCTCTCAATTAACTCATATATTACTTTAAATGCTACTAAAGATAACTGTGAAATAGGCAACTGCTACTTTAAGCCCAGAGGCGATATACATTTTATTTTAATTGAGATTGTTTAATTGGAAATGAAAAGATGATGTGTGACTTGTAATGACATGGTGATTTGTTACCGATTACGTTAATTAATATTGTAATGTAGTTTTAATAAATGCTAAAGACTAATTTAGTCTCACTCATTCCATCTACACAATTTATCTGCACATTTCAAACTAAAAATATAACTTACTAGCCGCTTAGCTGACGAACTTCACAACGATGGTTACGTTTATATAATATATAAAAAATATGTACATACACCAGCAGATCAACGCACCACAAAAAGTCTATTGAACCTAATGGTTTGGTTATAAGGATGAATATTGATTGGAGATAGTTGACACTTTTGGATAGGATTAGTAGTTTGGTGTGTATGTCGCAGTCATATGATAAAAACAGAGATTAGGTCAATTCCCTGAGTGATTTGATCAAATCACGAGGACTTAAACACCACTAGAACATAAATTGCCCTACTCACGTGATAGGTTAGAAATTGAGGACATTGAATTTCGAGGTTTTTTTTTTATTAGACATCAGAAATACTAGCTGCCCTACTCCAGTTGTAGGTCACATGTTTTAGGTCATTTGTCGGAACCACTTCTGGTATTTGTTCAAATCCCTAGATTTGTTTAGGGAAATGATTAAATCGTGTTGTTATTTTAACATCCTCGTGATTTGATCAAATCACAAGGAATTGACCAAATCTCTGTTTTTATGATTTCCCTACGACATGTACACTGATGTACTTACTAATAAAAGGGGAAAACCCTGAAATTCTTAAAAGACGTTCACAGGCGTTGCTGTTGACAGTTCTTGTTGAATTAAAGATAAGATAAAAATGTTCCTCACTGTGTAAAGTGTGTTAACTTATGGGAAATAATAACGAAAATCGAAGATACTGATTAAATGTTTTATTAAGAATTATACATACGCTATTTTATTTAGTTATTATTGTAATATTATAATGATTGCTTGCTCACGATATTTGCAGAATATATTTCTGTCGGAAAATATATAACTAAACATTTGGAGCGTACCGTTGCTTTTTTTATCGTATAAAAAACTTTTAATCTTTTAATATTATTGACTGTTGCTATGTAATTAAGTGTTCACCGACTATTATTTATGCGACTGTATGTAAAATAATGACACTTACATTTTCGAAAAAGCATTGAAGGTTCAATTCACGATCATAACTCAGTCTCCCTGTGATCACAATATTACACGCAATTTAATTCCCAAATTAAGGTATTTGATTTTCAATAGTGTCACTTTTACATCCTTCGCCTTTTAACGTGACACTTAATATCGCACTTTTTAAGAACGTCTCGTCGTCGCGTGACACGTGAGCGAAGTTATCGCTTAATGAGAGGGGTGGATGACCCCGAAGAGTGAATTCTGCAACCGCAGTAGTGGAGCAAGTATTTGAGTCTTCTTGCCTCTTGGCGTTAGGGTTGACTGTTCTCATCAAGGAAATTAATCACTTATTAACTAATTGTCGTACTTCTTGGCCAACTTTATTAGTTAAATTAGACAACATTTAAGAGATATGTGTTATTTTATCCTACTGTTGTTAGTATGTATGTAGGTGTTTGTTTATTTATGAAATAATTTTTCTCGTTCTAATAAACTTGAATATTTGTATACCTACTTATGTAATTAATTTCCATATTCTTTGAAGTATTGTTTTTTTTGTATGTTTTGGGACAAGTAAAAAAATGTACACAGAATATTGTTGTTTATGATTATCATGACACTTTCGCACGTAGTTATGCAATGTATGCCAATAAACTAACGCTATTGTAAAAATAAATCAATACCTCTAGACACTTACTTAATAGACAATCAATTCAACATAATGAAAACACATTCACCAAATCCCGATATCAAATAGGATCACGAAACAATGGGCGTCGACGCGAGCAATTATCCCCGTGATCCGCAGCAAACATGCCCACGCACCTCCAAGCGAAAAAAGAGATGCCATTTAACAAACTAAGCCGCCATATTTAAGTAACCTACTTACGGGTCTTAAGTAAAAATACGGACCGTTATTTCCATTAGCCGTTGACAACCCTAAGGTCTATATCTGAAGAGCTTTCATCGGCTCTACAAATCGCTTACGTCTCGCCCCCACCCCCCTCGGCCCGCCCTCTTCTGTCGCCCTGCGCGTGCTCGAGAGGCAAAGAGTAAAAAAGTTTCGCAGAGGATACTTAAGAGCTAGCGTGTAAGAGCGTAACTGACAGTTACCGAGGTGAGGCCGTTCGTGGAACCGACAGACTTAATGCTGAGTGCTGCATTTCCGAACTGCACTGAAGGTAAAAGTGTCACTGTTGCACTGTGGAACGTAAAACACGTACTTGCATTGAGAAAAGTCTGGCGTAAGCAGGCGTAAGTCTCTTATGAAGGGGACATTTCTTTAAGTCAGCATCTTCAGTATAGCATATTTAACTTCTCCCTTATCCCAAAAAGCAACAGCAAGCCTGTTTTCCTCAAAATCCTTCTTAAGAAAGTCCACTAATTGTCAAACTACTTTAATGTTTTTTATATACTTACATTTTTAAACACTGATAAAAAACGACAACCTCAGGCGGGAATCTAGTATATTTTTAAGCGTTAAGTATATTAATTAAGTATAGTGAAGCGTTAATAAAAACGCTAAAATATGTATAAAACATTAATCTATAACGCAGCTTCATCTTCACCGAATATTCAAACATTTGTAAAAATATTTCTTTCGGATCTCAGAGGAGAAAACTTCTAAGATTTGATGAAGCAATGTTGACTAAAAACATAAGCATCAAGCACTGACAAATTTCGAGGGATGAAAACCAGACCTCGGTAGCCAGTGGTTAAGGCAGCCGCCCGGAATGCGGAAGGTGCGTGGTTCGATTCCCGCCTGCGGTTGTCGTCTTTTTTCAGCGTTTAAAAATATCAAACTACTTATTAAGTCAGCCATAGCAGTAACTGTAGAAATGTTTGAATTCAAACCAATCAGTGAAATTATCATCTTCTCAAAAATCTGTCCTTCTCTGTCGTACGTCTTGGCCGTCACTTCACAAACAGAATCAACTTAAGATAAGATAAGTAACTACTGACTTATGTAAAGTAAACGTGAAATGACAAAAACAACATTTCCATTCCAACTTTACTTTATTGAATGCACAATGTACGTCAAAATTGCAACCGTACTCTGCGCAAATGTTTATTCCTTAATCTTTGTCGAGGACGTTCATAAATGTTGCCAACGTGTTCTCGCTCCTTGTTTTAAGGCAAAAGTTATGGGTTATAGTGTGCCGTTCCACCGGTTTACGCTGGCATCCGGTGTCTTTATGTATCGACCCGCGGATTTTTTCGAATGAATTGAGACGTCAGTCTGCTCTTGTAATGGCATGCGGGTAAAACGATGCCCTAATTTTTATCGTTCTATTTTAGCGATGCTCTTTTGTCTACTTTCGATAATAATTGAGGTGGTGAATATAGTATATTACGTAATTACTCGGATATCCATCTTGTAGGTGGGTGGGACTAAAATGGGCTGGTAAAGTTAAAAGAGTGGTAAAAGTAGATGATTTAAAATACAGACCGGTTTACTTTTTATAGAATTATTGGGGTTGTTCTTTCGTCATCCTTATTCTAAAAACAACTCTAAAAATACTTCTAAAAATAACATGAACCATGTTAAAGATAGACCCTCCCCCCCCCCCTTCAAAAGTTAATTTTCGATAATTTTTCATTGAGAGACATTATATGTTATGTTAAGGAAAATATTTGACGTTGTCCGTCTCTTAATGTATTACATTATTGACTAAATAAATATTGTCTCTGATTGAATAACAGCAATATATCAGACATATAAGTTTAACGATGATTGAGAAGTCAGCAGTTCATTTATCAATAACTAAAAGTGTTTTATTATAACAATAAAATTCTACGATAACATGTACAGTTTTGCTCTTGCAACTGCCACAACCTTACAAAGAAGGATTATAAACTTAATTCATTAAAGTATATCATCTGAAAATATCGAGTAGATACCCAAGATCGATTCCCATTCATATTGTCTGAAAAAAAAATCGAATTCTTCACAAAGAGGCTTTGTGTAAGGACAAAGTAATTTCGCAAAGTGGTAATATTGGGCCCTCCGTAGATAGGCTTTATCTCTTGCCTCCCGGCTTTTTTGCTATTTTGTTTGTATTTCGTGTTGACCTGTGGACTGTGGTCCTTGAGAGATGCTGCTGATGGAATGGGTTGTTTCTGTTGATTGATGTATCTCGTTTCCTTTTTACTATTTCAAATTCTTTATCATTAGCGTTTAGGACTGTTGAAATACTGTTTGTATTTATATTGTTGTTAGTTTAAATGTTACGAGTAGGTATATGTGTGTTATATTGTTATTATTATACCGCAGCTCGAAAAACTAATCATTATTTAGTTATTTACATGTCAACTTTGAAGAAAATATTACTCTTTTTTGTAAATTAAACTCATTTACGACGATACGACCTCCTTGGTCGAGTGGTTTGTACACCGGTTTTCATGGTGTCGCCATCTCTGAGGTCCCGGGTTCGATCCCCGGTCGTGGTCAATTTAGAAATTATTGTTTTTCTAAATTTTCTCGGGTCTGGGTGTTTACTATGTATAATAAGTACTTATGTATTTAAGTATGTTTATCCGTTGTCTAGTAATCATTTAACGAGTTTCATAATGAAGCTTCTCTTGGGCTAGATAATTGGTGTGAGTGTAGGAAAGTTTAAGTTTAAAGTTGAGCTTTTTTATTATTATGATATCAGCCGTAAATGTAAAGTCTTCTTCCAATCCCTTGCAAGGTTTTAAAATTTCCTAGTGTAACTATCAAGGTCATCACGACATCATCGTTTTGTAAAAAATTCCCTAGCATCATCATTTCAAGCCTTTCTTAACTCTGCGCATAGGCTTCTCTCTTTGTTCTAATTAATACGTAGTAAAGAAAAATAACAAACCAAACCGCAATGTAACTATCAAGGTCATCACGACATCATCGTTTTGTTCTAATTCATTATCATCGTCATTTCCAGCCTTTCTTAACTCTGAGCATAGGCTTCTCTGTTTGTTCTAATTAATACGTAGTAAAGAAAAATAACAAACCAAGCCGTTCTGACCTAAACTCCCCGTGTGATGTTGTCCATGTAGGATGGCCTATGCCAAGCAGTGGGAGTTTTAAGGGCTGATGATGAAAATTGCGATTCTAAAAATATAACGGTGTTTTCTAAGAACTGTGCAGTAAACCCCCGATTACTGTGATGGAGAGTGTACTCCACTAAGCGTGACAGGAGCGTAACACCTTAAAAGTAGTAGACTTTGTCCTCCCGAAACGTCTGATCTTGTTATGGCTTTTAGCGAATTTCATGTTTACAAATAATGACTGCCATCAATTGGCTGTGGCGTCGAATCTTCAGTAATTTCATATTTGACGTTATGATATGGGTCAGGATAATTTCTGCAGTTTGGTGTTGTCACTTTCATAGTGAAGCCACTTTGGTATCTGATTAAATAATACAATCTGAAATAGTCGATTTTGTTAGGTACTAAAAATAAATAAGTTTGGAGAAATATGAAACTTAATATATTCAATGCTAAAGAAAAATGAAGCGTTGAAAAGATGCGATACTACAACAACAATTTAAAGATACCGCTCAGCCATATTGCTATTACAAAAATAAACTGTTTATATTTAACCTCGATTACGCTAAAAAAAGCGTCCCCCCAAAAAATGGCGGGCAAACAACCAAAAACGGTTTTGTACACAAACTTAAATATTAATCATCGCTCAATTTTCGTCAAAGCTCATTTTTTTGAACGTGCTGCCCGCCGTACGGACCATAATCCCCCAATCTACCAAGTAAACAGTTTTGTTTGCTCCACTCTCAAGCATCATACCTGCCTCGGTGTTCCCTCCGAGCGCCCCCCACCCATTTTTTCGTAAACCTGCGTAAATCCGATGGTGGGCTTCGCTTGATTTTGCCGATACCATGTTTATTATACCTTTGCGCTGGAACGATTCTTTTGTGACGCTACACTATTGAAATGAATTTGTCGCGTGAGTAGGCGACAAAAGAATGGATGCTGATGATTTAACTGATAAGATTGTTGATACATATTTTGCTATTTCATAATAGTCTGACGACAGTCAAAGAAAGAGGGATGGTGTTCTAATTAGACTTAAATTCAGGTAGGGACTATCTTTAATGGGTTTTAAACATAGTTAGTATGTCAAGGAAAGTGACATAATGATCAACGATCGAACCGTAATCGACTGGTTTCTACGCCGCCAGTTCAGGCGTCGCCATCTCAAAGGTCCCGGGTTTGGTTCCCGGTCGAGTCAATTTAGAAATAACTGTTTTTCTAAATTGGTCACGGGTCTTAGTATGTTTATCTGTCTGACTCCGACTTGCACTGGATGGGTGACCAAATTTATAACAAATCACACACCCGCATTGGGCCACACATGGGGAGAGAGAAAAAAAGAGATAGAGATATTTATTGACACAAATAAAGTGCCCAGCAGTGAGACGGTTATAGACTGATAAACATTGTGTACTCATAACGATGTAAACCGTTTGACAATGGAAAACTGAGTGCTGACGATATCTTGTGTAAGTAAAGGACTATTAAAAGAAATAACGATAAACACAGAACACCATTAATTAACTACAACGCATGGGGTTAAAGCAAAATGTACAAACACAACACTCGAAATAAACTTTGAATACATTCTTATTGAATAAAATTTACGATGTTGTCTACCGGAGAGAATTGTATTTTGTAGTATTCTTAAAGATAAATGGTTTTCGGCTATGAGAAAACCGTATTTCATCCAATGTTTCACACCTTCGCGGCATGCAAGACATTTTCACAATGAATTATGGCGTCTTCTCATATTTTCGCTATTATTAGACGTCTTATATTATACGGGGTACCGTGTAAGTAATGATGGTTCTTTCTATTTTCAGGTAATGTCAACAGGGTCCCTCTTATAAAAGTTAGGTCACAGGTATTATATTTAGTTATAAAAACATTTTATATTCAAATCCATTTGAATACTATCCATTTGCACAATGTGGTAAACTAAATTGTTATTGTAATTTCAGGGGCCTTACCGTCAAGTCTTTGAGCAGTATTAATTTAATCTTACTTTGCAAATTCTCATACTAATTTTGCATTGTAAGATTAAAGTAATACTGCTCTATGGTATAGCCTCTGTGTAACAATTGAAGCAGCTGATAATTATTTAACATGAATTTAAGTAAAAAGAAGAGAATACTCAGACATTTCAACACATTTCCGCATTTTAATATATTTATCGCGGAAATTTAAAAAGCGTTTGTAATCAACAGTCACAGTAATGTGTCTATTAGTGCGCAGGAGTCGAACATAGTTTCACACGAGGGTCAAATTAAAAAGTCATCAGAAACGTATTACACTAACACCTTGCCACCCGTACCGGCTTATGTAGACCACTATTAAGAAAACAATGCATATTGAACCTTATTCGAGGCTGTAGTAGAGGCTTTCACAACCGATTAGATTCTTTCAAAAGATTTTGATTCTAAATGTAGAAGCAATAAAGCAGGGGATAGATTGCGCCTTGTGGCACTCCGGAAGCGGTTCGTTGTTCGAGGTCCTAAACTGGTTTGGATTTTTTTTTGTATCAACGTATCAGAGTTCAAAAGAAGCGATCGAAGTTTGTTTTAGAAATTTTTCGAGAGATATCTCCTTGAGATTTCTCGTTGTGGTGTGCATATTTATAGCTCCGTTCTTTTGTTTTAACGTAAACAGATATTTATGCAGCATTTGCATAAGTAATCTTATTATAGATTATCTTCTGTTTCGATGATATTTTGAAGAACAACTTGAGATTGTCTAAAAAATACTTTTACATTCTAATATTGTGATGAATAAGCAGCATGTAATATTAGGCATAGTTCACAGACTTACCTATTAGAAGAAAACAAACAATTACTATAAAAATCGACATAGTGCACTGAATATTTCTGTCATCATCATCATAATCAACCCGTGTCAGTTCACTGTTAGACAAAAGCCTATTCCAATGCATGTCACTGAGCATTAGCTGTGTTCTTGTTTAATTGGAAATTTACTTGGCTGTCCGTCAAAGACACTGTTTGAACCCAATCGCTACTGTCTAAGTTTGTAGGACCGATTACCACCTGATCAGTCGATACCGCACAATGTAAGCTGGTGTATACCTGTGCGGACATAAATTGTTTGAGAAACATAACCATGGGAAATAGTTTAAATGTGCTGATGGAAAGTTCCTATTATTTTATAAGTGACCTGAAATCTGTTCAAATGAGTTGCAAAAACATATTCAAATATTCATATGCTGTTGAAGTGCTCGAAGGAGCTCGATGGCGCAGCGGCTAGCGCATTCGGCTTGCGATCTTGCTTGCTAAGCCACTTTCGCAATGCCGGGTCGCTGGATGGGTGACCAAATTAAAAACATCTCGAGCTCCTCCGTGCTTCGGAAGGCACGTTAAGCCGTTGGCCCCGGTTGTTGTCGTAAGATGACAGTCGTTAAAACCCACCAACCCGCATTGGGCCAGCGTGGTGGGTTATGGCCCAATATCCTCACGTGCTATTGTCCACGTGGGAGGCCTGTGCCCAGTAGTGGGACGTTAATAGGCTGATGATGATGATGATGATGTTGAAGTGACTAGGAATTACTTTTTGTACATGTACGACTACTTAATGTAGATTTTCGTAACCGATTTTGGAGTTATTTAATTAAATTAGAAAAGAGACTGTGGATTTTTTGGACAAAGTTAAAAAAACTAATTACTCTAGGAATTAGAACCCGCAGTCTCAGTGCACTACCAGCTATAAAACATATCGAGAGGAATATGTTGCTCTCTCTGACCCATGCAAATCATATATTTACTATTACTTTATAAACCAAAGAAATTATGCAGTATCATCAACATCTAATCTTGACACTTTAACAAATATTATTTCATAAAGTAAATTCAAGTTAAACGCACTATACGAAGTAAATTTAAAAACAACTTCCTATTGTATAGTCCTATAAATTATAACTTTTATAAAATTTAGTTTATTGTAACATGAAATGTAAAGATGAAAATGCTCATAAAAATGAATTCACTCTATTTTGCTTCATGGTAATAAACCTAACATGGCCGATGCAAATATTTGTTTTTAGACAACCGACTGACGGACGTTGACTTGCAACCGACTTCTCCCATAGTTGAACAAGCTTTTCATTATAACTCTTAGCACTACTGGAATAAAGTTCAGTTTTTTACTAACTCGTCGACGTGTCGTCGTATGTCTTGGGAACGGGGCGCCTTTAAGGTTTCTGGGAATTAAACGCTACTTAATGAACAACATTGTAGGGGACATCTCTTGTTCCGAGTTTTTGATTATTATGTTGACTTTGTCTTCTCGGGCTCACTACGTATAACGGTACACTGCGATTGTTACATTCACTTGTGTTATAACAACCCTATGTTGATTAATTGTACATTTTAGGTTTAATTTTGCCTTTAGAACAGTACCAATACATTCATTGTTGATGTACTAAACACGTCAAGAGAAAAACGACATGACATAAAATAGAAAGTGTCCTTGATAGGGAGGCCATTTCCCAATACGCTGTAAAATTATGGGATCTTGCTGAGTTCATTCCTGTTCTCAGCAAAAGGTCTTGACTCTTGTCAAGAGCAACCCACTAGAATCTTCTGTACTTTTTGTTACTAGGTGCTAGCAGAAGCAACTATCCTGAGTCCTAGCGAGACCTTACACAACCTGTACCCTCAAATTGTACTGGCACCCCAATCGTTAAAAATACGCTAATATGATAACCCGGCAAATTTCAGGACACATCTACTGCAATACAAAGTAAACGATATTGACTTGAGAAAGTTTCTATTCGAAGGGACAGTGTAGTAACTTGCAGCTAGCAATGTTATATACGCGGCTGAAAAAGTTATCGCTGTAGCGTACGCTCGATGTGACTCTTTGATATTTTTTGCATTTTGTTTTTTAGAATTTCTCTCTTTTTTGTAATATTTTATGCTTTTTAATTTTTCATTATGTTATTGGTTGTCTTTTGTCACTTTAGTATTATTGGGTCCAACTGCGTGGCTAATCTTTCTTCTGTACGTGTCAATTCTCTAAAGCTCGATTGTAATCACGCCTTTTACTTCGACCTTCACGTTTCGATCAAGAGTGACAGAGTCGAATATAGAGAATTCGGATTTGATAGGTCACTGCGGATTTAACATCTAGTTTTGGATCGAGGTTTAACAGATTCTCATGGCACTTTATTTTGGCCACCGCTGTGGTGAACCTATCTGGTTAGTACTCGTCTAAGGGTGGATTCGACCAAACTGGAATAAGGTCTTATACCTAGATTAAGCGCCGAATTTGTATGGACTAATCTCGGAGTAAGTGTTATTCCAGTTTGGTCGAATCCGCCCTAAGTATTGCTATCTTCAATTCTATGTACCTAACCTACATAGATAATAGTATCTGGTTACATTCTTACATTCAAAGAGGTAATGTTGCCAGCATTCTTGGGACATTTTTTATTTATAGTTTTTATTTTTAAATTAGATATTGTTTATTTATAGTTTTAAGTATTTTTTTTTAAGATCATGATGTGTTGTTTTTATTTTCTTTGTGTTTGATGTTTGTAAAATAAGTACTACTTATAAGTCTAATTAAATAATAAAGTTGCTATAGAAAAAGAAATTAACTGTAAATTATATGTAAGTAAGTATATATATTTCTTGGATAATACATTAATAAATTATTTTCACTCTAACACTAGTAAAGACAAAGTCATTAGAGTATACTAAACATAAAGTTAGTATACCTAAATATAGTAACGTTATGATACTAAATCGTGTCAGCTTTGACATATACATTTGACGTGTATGTGTTTTGGCAGAATAGCAATTCTTGAAGGAGCACTCCGTCATATTGAGCTCGCACACTTGTAAACGAAATTAAAGGTACTGTTTTTATTCAGACGCTTCGAGTGAGATCGTTGATAGTGCATCTACACTGGTCATCACAAAAATTAGCCCACCTACATATTACACGAAAACTAGTTTTTTAATATTTTAAAAGAAACAAATTGTATTTTTTTTATTGTGGCACGCCATAATGGCTTCACTGTGCCTGATGAAAAGCAGCCAGTGAAGCCCAAGAAGTGACAGCGTTCATCACAGCGCTACCACGCTATGCCGAACGCTCACACTATGGCGGCCTGCATAAATGCTTTTTCACGCCCCGCTTAAATAACCCGGGAGAGAAAGAGGAAGGAAACACGTGTGCGGGAAGCGCATTCCACATACGGGCAGTTCGGCAAAAGAACGATTGTCCAAACTTTTTGGTACGTGTCTTAATGGTCAGCACGGTATGAGGGTGGCTTCTAAGACCTGCACGCGTCGATCTGGAAAGAAAAGGAGAGGGAGGGATAAGGTCAAAGAGCTCCTCAGAGCATTCACCGTGGTAAAGGCGGTAGAAAGCACTAAGGGAAGCAATGTCCCTACGTAGCTGTAACGGCTCCAGACTGGTCTGGTGGTGGTTTATTATATTCGTATGACATTACGGCGCCCATCAGAGCCGTAAGTCATTCGACTCCCATCACAGAATATAACTGAAGCCATTGGTATATTTATTTATTTATGTTTTGTATTGTAACCTTATATATTTATGTTAAAGTAAAACTATCTACGGCTTGCTGTTATTTTGATTTTGTAAGCCTAAACTTAAATTTAAGTATATGTCTGGAGCTGCGCCTCCCTCTTACTGGTTCCACAGAATACCAGCGCCATGGCATATAAGCTGAGTGACGACCATTTCGTTGCATAATGCCTAGGTTTTGATATCCATTATTTTTAATTGTCCTATATATTATAAACATTTTTCATTTCATTTCATTTATAGTCCGTTCAAGATGTTTCCTCGTGAATTGGTCCGGCAGGGCGATGAGCTACGGTCAGTTGTGGTCCTGTTGCTGGCTTTTGAGGTCATAAGTTATGTTCACAAACTCTTCTTCTCACCATACTGTCACTTATAGCCATACCCCGCACTTCACGCAGCCGTCGCTGGAGATCTACACCAGAAAGATGCCGATTTCTTAAAGACGATGTCACAATAAAGCGGTCATCTCTTTGAGTGGAGACCCTTTGTCTTCCAGATCCTGTTCTTCTACGGTACCGTCTAGTCTCTTGAAACCTCTGGTAAACTCTCCGAACCGCAGATCGACTGAGATGTAATCTTCGAGCGACAACACGTTGACTAAAACCATCTCGCAGCAAAGCCACAACTTGGGCCGATTCAGCTTCAGTAGTATTCATTATTCCAGGCTAATTTTATCCGAATTACAGTGATAATAAATAAAGTAATAATCGTCAATAACAATTACACTTTTGCAAACACCTGGTTGTGAATAAAACAGGGCCAAAGTGAATACTGACGCAGTCATCAAACCGACACAGCAGCGTTTACTTTAAAAAAGTTTATTAGTACCCTCATGTGCGATAAGAATTACGGGAATCAAATGTCAAACATCTTACCCGACCCTAGATATCAACAAAACTTACTTAAAAACGCTTATCTTTGACATTATAAAGAGCAATAGTGCAAAAACGGGGTGGGTCGATTTTTGTGATAACCAGTGTGTAGATTTAATATGTGATTGAAGAAAATAAAGCAAAATTGACACAATAAGAAAAAAACTTGGCAGCCGCTGACGCATCCCACCGTACATGCGTTCACTACGCTAAGTCACATCAAGTAGGTCGTATAAATTCAAAGCCGCACTCAAGGAATGGGACGTAAACGTGAAGACACCACCGGACCTGGCTTTAGGATGCCTGAAATTACCATGAAACTTGTAAACTGCCACGGTGTGAGGCACTCTGAATTTGGAATTATCGAATTTGGTGTGCAAACGTGCTGTTTCATTTTTTTTTAAATAATGAGAAACGTCAAATTAGGAATTTTAGAACTTGGTGTGAGAGTGTTCTGTTCTATTTAAAGTTTAGTAGTGAAAAATTTTCTATTTAAAAAAAATACTTTTGTGTTCAATTTTTAAATTTGTTTCTTTTATAAACGTTTCTTAACGAAGAATAACTTTTTGGCAGGACTTCTTGGCGGGAAAGTGAAGAGTCTCTGTCTGCAGTTTTGTATTATTATCTATAAATTGTGTTTTGTCGAATGTGAAATAACGGTGGATTATTTACTGTGTTCGTGAACGCGCATGAGTGTTAGCAAATAAAACAAAACAGTGCAACATCAGTTTTCAAATTCTCTCAAGAAGTCCGTGTGAGACCTCAATAAAGTCCTACAGCTTTATTGAGTCTCGAGGGGTTTGGGGAAAATCATTTACCATTAAACCATAATTATCACTCATTGTCATCCACTTAATGTAAAGAAAATAATAATAACTATTAAAAACTTGACACTGGCTAAATGTGCTGAACGCAGGAAGCCATTATTTAAGAGAAAAAAAATATATAATAGTCACGTCCGCGTTTTTTTACTAATTTACCACAGAGCAAGTAATTACAACTGCACCCATTAGGCTTTCCTGAGGTGTTCATATTGACAAAACATTATTTAAAAAAAAAGATTAATAAAAAAAAACAAACTAATTAAATCAAGTTTTCTACGGTTTCAATAAAAGACACAGAAGAGCTACACTTCTAACAAATTAGCTAGCTGACAATGATGTACGCATATTAACATAACAGATAGGCAAATTAGGTAAAACAATATGCTAAAATCAAGGTCAACACAACCTTGCCACACTTCTTATCGACGCCATTAGATCACGAAAAAAAGTCGAATAAGTACTTACACTATCGAGTTCATTTTATAGCGAGTTAACTTACCTAAATCGATTCAAATTATTCTGTTCGAGTAATTTATATGACTTTATCTTTGTAAATTTGCATAATGTCGAAAAACATTGTATGTTTCTAGTGATGTTAATGTGTCGATATCGAGTGAAATAACTATTTGGATTTTATGGAGCCGTTACTGATCGTTATTTAGTATGAATATCGTAATATTGCTCTGACAAACTAGTTCCCAAACTTTAGTTCGAATATAGAGATATTGATGTGTTACCATTACTTTAATGGAAATGGAAATAGAGCCTCTGACCGGTATTGAAACCAGATCTGGTTCATTATTTTATTTATGGCTGAAAATTTATGTAGGTTTATAAATTTTTTTCTAGAAATAGTTATGTACCTACTTAATTACCCTTTGTTATGTTAAAACAGAACTTAATTTAGAAAGTACGTCTTCCCAATAATGGCACAACTTACTTTTTTCAATTAATCTTTTTACTTATTTTTATAACTTACATATGGACTTTATTCTATTAGTAGCTGGTAAGTCATACCAATAGATAAGTCAGTTTTCTAATTCGTATTGTTTATAATACTTTCTATTGATAACCATTTATTGCTTTCTGTTTTTGCATACCAATTTTTGGTTAAATATGTGATGCAAAAATGTATGTAAGAACTTGTTGTACCACCACATTTACAGCATTATAGAGTTATTCCATTCTTGCCTACCAACAGTTTGTACTTTAATTTTATTTCTATTTCCAAACACCAATGACATCTTAGTAGGCACGTCACTATTCGTGGCATTCGCCTTGTAAACGAAGTCACATTAGCATACGGCAAAATAAGCCACTAAGAGATATGGACTACGTTAATTGTGTTTCAAGACTTACGTATTCTTTGTAACTGAAGTCACCCACGAGCCCACGACTGTCTTTAATCCTGAGTTTTATGAGCCATAACAATTTCGCCTTTCCTCTTTTGCTCAAATCCAAAATGACGTTTGTGTATCGTAGACAAAACAATGTTTAACTATACTTAAATGTTTTTAGGTACGGTTGTTTGTTTTTTTGTTACGCTTTCACGCTAACCGATTTTTATGAATTTTGGTAAAGAGATGGGTGTTGACTCCTTTCTTGGGTGTCGCAAACCTAACGGACTAAAGACTGCACAAACATTCAGCAGCATAGAGTGGCGATGAGCTCACCACATATCACGCTGAGCACATGTGTAGTCGCTATTTGGTGAAACGTGAACTGTGGGGACCTGCTTTTACGGTCCTCATTGCCTAACTCTTCGGGAAATTAGTCGTAAGTATGTACGTATGTATTATATAATATCGCCTTAACCCCTTATAGGAAAGTGTCAAATATATTGACATTATATTTTGAACTTTATGCAATTGAGATAAGGTCGAAAACCTATAAAAAATTTCAACATGCTGTGCTTGTTAAAGGGTTAACCCATTCAGAAACCTTATAAATTAAAGTCAATTAAATTTGTTTACGCTCACACCAAATATCTAGACCAAGATGAGTATTCTCCTGAAACTCGTTAATATGGTATGATAACGGATAAATATACATAAACAGAGAAAAACACTCAGACCCGAAATCAATTTAGAAAACAACTTTTCTCCTAATTGACCCGACCGGGAATTGAATCCGGGGCCACAGAGATGGCGTGCTCACCACTCGACCACGGAGGTCGTCAATACGTCAATAATGTCTTATGTAGGTATATGTTCAGGGGGTCTATCGGCTAAAAAATATAGATATGGACATGGGCTTCATTTGACATTTGAAGCCCATATTTTGTCCTTATATGGGCATATTACGGGCTTCAAATGTCAAATGAAGCCCATGTCCATATTCATAGTTTTTAGCCGATAGGATAGCAGTGGCCTGATTCACGTATTTCGTAATAGTCGAAATGTCGTTTACGTTTAGAAGTCGTCCTATTGAAAAACATTCACAAATCCGTATTCACCTGTCATTTCGATAGAACGATTACTCGATAGGAACGCAACTCAGCGTTTTGTCAACTATTTAAACTTAATGTTGCCATTACAGTTCTACCAAATAAATTCAAATACTTTTTGTTAACAAAACATGCAGAAATGTTTATTGTTTTTTTCCAACGACTTGGAAATTGTCTAATTTGACGAGTAATCGCTGAAATCCGATAAAACGAAATGTCAAAATAATAGGTGAATACCGCGGAGGCAACGATCGAACTTCGATTAATGCACGTGAATACGCTTACACAACAAAATCGTGCGATTGATACGTGAATACGAAAAGTGACTTCAGCGATCAAATCGCTTGCATATCGTTGAAGTTTTGTTACGTGAATTAGGCTTCTGGTCAGTAGCCAAACCGTATGTGGCCAAACAGAGCCGAGCATCTAAGTATCTGTTGGCCATCTACGTCTCAAAGTCGTAACTACCTTTGTTACACATTTCGGTAGTAAACAAAATCGTTACGTCACATTCTAGATTACTAAATTCCGCTTTAGTTATAAATCAATTCACATTAAAAAAACATCCAACTCCATTTTGGCGGTAATTTGTTTCGTGAGATTTATAGCTGGTCAGTTTTTTTTTCTAATTGATTTATAAAATTATTATGTATCTTAATTCATTCACAGATTAGAATTAATGGTTGCCTACGTTAATTTAACTCTTTTACTTTGTAAATGGCCCAAGCTATATGTTATAATATTAATGTGTTCCAAATGTCGTTAATGTTTTAAACATAATTACTTTTATTTATCAAAATGTCATAAGTTATCTATAAGTTTTAAAAAAACAACGTCATAAATTAAGTTCCCTAGAATTAACACCAAACTCGAATATTCTTTATTTTTTAAAATGTTGTGCTAGTTTTGCATCGAATAATTGTAGCTTTGCTCCAAAAAGTTGATTTATTCGATTATAAGGACGCTGTCATAGGCAAAAAGAACATATAATCGTTTATTGTCACCTGAGATTCCAACCGGAATCATCAACTAACAGTACGTCATTGTTGTTCGACGTCGAAGATGGCGGTAACTAGCCATAAAGAACAGATGTTCTTTTTATGTAGTTAAACCTACTACAAAAGATCACTATCTTGAGGAACTGGGCCATCTTATCTAGATCGAATAGTATTTGCTGTTTTGTAGAACAGTTGATTTTTTCTACACTTTTTAGGGTTCCAAACATACAGTGCTTCTATGCACTAATTAGGATGGCCCAGGGATTATAAACATATTTCTAAACACTCTGTGTCTGTAAACGAATAAACAATCGTTTGTGCATACATAGTGTAAACAAGGAAAAGTAACGTACACAAATTGTTAAAAAAAATCCAATTAAAAACGAATTGTAACTAATTTAAATCCATATCGTTGATCGCGGGGCAAACAGTCAAACAGAGTTCTACCCTGGACCAGCGTTTAAGTTCAGTCGTGAAAAGAAAGCTAATCTAAGATTTTAAAACAAAAAGGACAATCCCATTGTTAGAGCAAAGGGACCTCTCCCCTGTGCTTTTAAATTAATTAAACACCTTAGCTTTTTGCGAGCTCACGGGAATTCTTTTTAGAACAAGTGTTGGACGGACTTAAGTGAAATACCGCGCTCGGGAGCGAGTACAGAGGAAGATGTGTACGCGGCAAACGAGGTTTTGTGTTACTATGTTCCAATGCTGAACTTAGTACTTCCCACTTTAACAATATAGCAAGGAGATACTGCATATGTCAAAAGCGTTGAGGAATTTCGACAGGTGTGACCAATACCTTTTTGCGGAAGTGGTCAACGCAACCGCCCGGATTACGGAGGACTTTGGTTGGATTGGATTCCCACCTAAAGCCATTGACCTAGAAGTATAGACAAGAACGTTCATACAAACCATTTGTTCAAATTCTGTAATGAGACCCTAAAGTTCGCTGCAGCCGCTGCAGCGCTTAAACATTTAAATGTCGTCTAATCAACAGACAGACATCGCAACGCCGCAGCGCCAGATCGGTCAAAGACAACGTAGCGTGTATCAAGATGGCGTCCCAAATAGATTGGCAATAACAATAATTGAAAAAATATCTTTTCTATAATAATACGATATAACTACATAATAATGACTTGAATAACAATTAATTTCACTTACTTGACCACTGAATTGTAGTAAACGTCTAGGTGTACACTTTGAAAAGAAGTAAAGAATTATTTTCGCCGCTCCGCACGCGCGAATTTCAAAGCCACACTAAAGCAAGGTGCCGAGTCGACTCCGCAGATGAGTGGAACATAGTGCATGTTCTGAAGGGCCTATCGAGTGTAATGTATATATCGCTGCCTAAAACTGGTTTCAGAGTCACCCTGATGGTAAGCGCGGGTGGTAAGCGTCACATGGAACGGTACAAGACGACACCTAGTCGTGACCCGCGTCACTTCACCCGCGCGGGCGGTCAGCGTGACTCTGAAACCAACCTAAAGAAGGATATTTTTTTATATGATATTTTTTTAACGTAAAAGAATAGCAGGGACATTGGTCATCACACTGGCCCAATACGGGTCACCCTACAAAAAAACCGTGACCAAATGTCTGTCGCAACAATAATGAGGTCACCCATACGATTTATCGTTTTGGACATAATTCGAACTATCTATGTTAAATTTTGCCTTAACAAACTTGATCTGAGTTAAAAAGTTTTATTTTCTTCTTCTGCCTATCATTGCCCCAGTCGATTTCTCCCTCAATCAAAAAAATAAGTATAAATGTTCAAATAAATTTGTCAATTTTAAAAACGTTGTGCATTTCTATAAACAGCAACCGTGTCGTGTAGCGGTGAAAGAATACTACCACCCGCTATCTTCCCTTGGGTGTCGTAAAAGGCGACTAACGGACTAAAGACTGCACATACATCTAATAGCATAGAGCGGCGATGGGCTCACCACCTATCACGCGGAGCACATGTGCAGTCGCTATTTGGTGAAAAGTGGACTATGGTAGAGGAATGCCTTTGCTGTCCTCATTGTATAGTCTCTTACTAACCCTTAGGGGGTAATAGTCGTGAATATGTATGTAGGTAAGTATGCATATATATAAAATACCCACTGACCATAAAGCAGGTTTTAGTTTTTATTTCAAAACCATTAGTAGCATAAGCAGTACGCAGCACAGCATTTAAGAAGCGAGAAATTTTAAGTGATCACAAGTAGAACGGGAAAGCAGTACCTAAGTGTTGCCATAAATCTTGGAGTGGAAAAACAACGGTGGCCAACGCGCCTGGCTGGCTTAATTTGATGCGGTGTTGCCAACTTTGCTCCGCGAAATTATGTGCACTTAAAACACCAAAAAAGAGGTTCTGCAATATTTTTTGCCTGTATGCTGTAGTTTGTGATGTGTTGAGCATGTTAGTATTTATAAATCGTCATTTAAATGTTAATAGCGGTTTCAAACTTTTTGTATCAATTGTCCATTTGATGTTATTTTCCTTTGCGCGACTTATGTCTAATAAGAAAAACGTCCAAAAATACGAATGTCCAATTACTATCAAATGATAGGTACATATTTTACAGCATGCTCCGATCATCCCATTATGCAGTAAACAGACTCTAAGTAAACAGTTCTATAGAAAAATCTAGGTTTATTTTTTCCTAAATCGGTAAATAGTAGGTAATCTAATGAGGTTACTTAGGCACTTCATATATGGATATGGTACTTCTAAGATTCCAGATTATAAGTCCAACTATCCAAACAAGAAGTTCAATGCACATTACCTACTACAGATCTTATAATAGACACCGAGTATTTTACTAAAGTATTAAAAAGTCCTTACAGCGCTCAAAATAAAGTGCATTATTGCACAAAACACAACCGCGGAATTCACAATAGACATAATGATTGATAAACTGCCTAAAAAAAACTCGCGTACATACTTTTTTGCTCATAACCCGACAACCAATAGGGGCTGATATTAAGGAGGCTATACTAAGGGCTCTTTAGATAATTGAATTTCAATTTACGAGGGCATTATCGATTCACATACGTTTAAAATATATATGATAATGAACCTCGTTTGGTGGACGAATGATTTTAGACTTTAGTATGCTGGCATTAAAGCTGTTTCTTGCGTTTTAGAGTTGATAATCTTTTTGAAGGTAGTATTGAAGTGTAAGCGTTTTATTTATACACATGTTGAGTGTCGCTGAGCTAGTCTTTGTCTGTTAGTTAATTAGTCAACAAAGTTTCTGAAGCATGGAAGGATTTACGCAGTAATGAGACAATCAGGATTAAATAAATAAATAAAATATGTTACAAATCAGAGACGGTATCTTATTTTTAATAGCTTTTTTACACTTACTGGATAACGGATAAACATACCTTTGTAAATACTTAAATATGTAACCTAAGTATCAGTTTATTCATTGTAAGTAATTATTTTGTATTTTTCGTAAGTATTTTATCTAATTCTGTATACTTACTAGTAATGTAACGATTATCAATTTTTAAGCATTTGCGAATACGAATGCGGATGCGAATATCTGCTGCCGATATTCGCGAATGCGAATGCGAATATTCACTTTTTTGTTAGTTAATTAGTCAACAAAGTTTCTGAAGCATGGAAGGATTTACGCAGTAATGAGACAATCAGGATTAAATAAATAAATAAAATATGTTACAAATCAGAGACGGTATCTTATTTTTAATAGCTTTTTTACACTTACTGGATAACGGATAAACATACCTTTGTAAATACTTAAATATGTAACCTAAGTATCAGTTTATTCATTGTAAGTAATTATTTTGTATTTTTCGTAAGTATTTTATCTAATTCTGTATACTTACTAGTGATGTAACGATTATCAATTTTTAAGCATTTGCGAATACGAATGCGGATGCGAATATCTGCTGCCGATATTCGCGAATGCGAATGCGAATATTCACTTTTTTAGGCGCCATTTATCTATGGCTCTATTTTGACAGCTAACTTGCCGCGCGAGCCGCACTGTTATCTCGTTTGCATAATGCCGAGTTGATGATACGAAAAAGATCAATTTAGTATTACGAAAAAAGAATTCTTGCGTGTACTCTCCACTGTACGACCTACATGTTTTTGCCAACTGCTTCACACCCACTACCCTTGTGCAAGCACAGCATGATATCGGAGATTTTGCACTACGTCTCCGGGAGATAGCGCTTATTAGTAGTTAATACTTGATCAATTAACCGTAATAAAATAAAAAGATTAAAATTTATACATGTAATGAGTTTTAGGAACTTCAGAATTAAGAAGAAAATTTTACTCAACTAAAATATTTCCAATAGAATTAAAATGTTTAATATTATTTTCAATTCATTGAAATGAAATTTTTCATTATTTCAACAGAAAAAATATTTTGATATTACAATCATGTTTTAATTGCTTATTTATTACAAATATTTATTTTATCTTACTAATAATATGAACATAAATGTAATAATAAAATCCGAAAATTTAATTTAAGTACTTATATAAAAAAATAGTAGAATCGTCTACGCCGTAGATGATTTTTTTTTTATGACGCTACATACTGTAGACTACGCTATGTAGCATCATCTAGTGTAATTTATTCACATCTGGTAGTTTCCATAAAAGTATTCGACATATTATAAGAAAAATGTCGCTACCTTGTAATTTTGCGGACTGTATTCTCATAGTCTCCTGTTTACTTATCGAAAGATCGTAAATAAAAAACACATTTTGCGGTAAGAGTGTAATTAGCCTTTTTTAACAGGAGTAAATCAGTTTGTAGTGAAATAACGACTAATTTCAACTTACATCTTATAATATATTTTCGGACGTTGAAATTTGCAAAATATTCGCATAAATTTTGCGAATACAAATGTCAAAAAACATGCGAATATTCGCGAATGCGAAAGCGAATGTTCGTTACATCACTAATACTTAGATACCAGTGAAAAAATGCTGTTGTGATCCTTAATAAAGAAAATAATAAATAAACAGTACAGACACAGTATATACTACAGATGACTTTACTTTACCTTGACGAACCAACCACTGCTTTCCGAGCGCGTTAGAACAGATAGATCTTAATGCTAAGTAAATAAGATCGAGAATCAAAACTCTTAACACAAACGCGATAGTATCGTTTGCATATTTACAAACTTACACTCAGCTCTCTGAGCATTAATATGACATAGTACTATAAAGAGTTCACTACTGAGGCCAACATTGTAACATGTCACATTACAAATCACCATGTTGTTGAAAGGTGCGAACAACATACTAAGTGGACAGGAGCGAATGGAAATAACTTTGCGAACTAGATTTGCATGCAATTACTAACAAATCACATGTACATTGATTGATTTGCAATAACTAATACATTATTAATTTATTACATGTAATAAATGTACTATACCAACCGTGTAGTAGCGTAGCGGTGAAAGAATACTACAAACCCCTCTCTTCCCTTGGGTGTCGTAAACGGCGACTAACGGACTAAAGACTGCACATACATCCAACTGCATAGAGCCGCGATGAGCACATGTGCAGTCGCTATGTGGAGTATGGTAGAGGACTGCTTTTGCTGTCCTCATTGCCTAGACTCTGACTAACCCTTCGTGGATAATAGTCGTAAGAATGTTTTTTTTAAAATTCTACAACGGGTAAGCGCGTGGCCTTCATCTCACCTGACGGCAAGTGACGCTAAGGCCGAAGGTGGAAGCGTGCTTCACCCGGAATCCGGAGTGGGGTTATGGTAGTATTCTTTCACCTCTACGCGACATGGTAATTAATTTTATTTATTTATTTATTTATTTAAACTTTTGCAACATTACATTACATGGCGAACTTAATGCCTGAGGCATTCTCTACCAGTCAACCATAGGGTGGTGCTGAGATGAGATGGTAGGTGCAATTATCTGCGGTGACCAAAATTTGATAGGACCATTAAAAAATATTAAAACATAATACGTATATATTAATAAACATAATATACATACTCACAATACATAAATATTTTATAATATATCTACATACACTACTTAATAATATAATATATAAATAGGACGTTATTGAGATGATTTTGCCATGGTTCTGTCGAAAAGGAGCAAATGGACTTTCTTTTTGAAAGCGTCACGAGTCGTAGCCATCCTGACTTCCTGAGGTAGCGCGTTCCAGAGGAGTATGGACTGGATATAAAAGAAGGAATGTACAAAGCCAGAAGAGTGGGAAGGAGAGAGAAGGAGAAGGTTATTTGAGGATCTGAGATTCCGATCGTGAGAGGAGTAAAGATATTGGAAATGGGGAGTAAGATAAGATGGAGCATTTGGAGAATTTAGAAGACAGATGAGCGTGGAAAGGGCGCGCCAACCTCTCCGCTGACAAATGGGCAACCATTTCAGCTCAAACCTATGCTGTGAGATATTGTCATACTTCCTCAGATTGTAGATGAATCTGATACTGTTATTGAGCAATCTGTCAAGCTTATCAAGCAAGACTGAGTTTAGGTTGTAATAACACACGTCACCATAGTCGATCATAGGAAGGATTAAAGTTTGCGCAAGCATTACCTTCGTCTTGAACGGTAAAAATTTCCTCAGAGCGCAGAGTTAATTTAACTAGTTACTACTTTAAATAAATAACGACCTTTCTCACAATCGGGTGAATAACCCACTACAGCCATAACGCACTTGAATTCTAACAATTTGGCCACCCAATATTGGCTTGAGTACCATCAATTTCACGTTGCAATCCCAGCTACGATATTCAAAATATTCAACGATAACCTTTTCGTTAAATTCCTATTATAATGCAAAATCACTTGGAAGAAGAGAAGCATATTAGCAAAAAAGGTATTTGATAAAATTACGGTATTTATTTACTTAATATTCTTATGATATAATAATTATATTCATACTAGCGGCCGCTCGCGGTTTCACCCGGGTGGTTCCCGTTCCCGTGAGAATATCGGGATAAAAAGTATCTTATATGTTAATCCAGGTTATAAACTATCTCATCATCATCATCATCATCAGCCTATAAACGTCCCACTGCTGGGCACAGGCCTCCCACGTGAACAATAGCACGTGGGGATATTGGGCCATAACCCACCACGCTGGCCCAATGCGGGTTGGTGGGTTTTAACGACTGCCATCTTACCACAACAACCGGGACCAACGGCTTAACGTGCCTTCCGAAGCACAGAGAAGCTCGAGGTGTTTTTTAAATTTGGTCACCCATCCAGCGACCCGGCATCCCGAAAGTTGCTTAGCGAGCAAGATCGCAAGCCGAACGCGCTAGCCGCTGCGCCATCGAGCTCCCATCGAGATAAACTATCTGTATGCCGAATTTCATCCAAATCCATTCAGTAGTTTTTACGTGAAAGAGTAACAATCCTCCATCCATAATTACAAACTTTCGCGTTTATAATATTAGTAGGATTAACCGTATCGCATAGCGGTGACGAATACTACCTGCTTCCCTTGGGTGCCGTAAAAGGCGACTAACGGACTGAAGACTTCACATACATCCAACACCATAGAACGGAGATGGGCTCACCACCTGTCACGCTAAACACATGCAGAGGACTGTTTTTGCTGTCCTCATTGCCTAGTCTCTGACTAACCCTTCGGGGATAATAGTCGCGATTATAGGTAGGTAGAGTAGCTATGTAATGTAATAATTATGTTGATAATCACTAGGAATTATATTCAATCAAATGGGACTCTCTAGGATATGAATAAGAGTTTTCTAAAAATTTTCTTGCATAATATAGCTTTGCAATACCTGATTTTGAAGTAGGTGGTTATACTTATTAAAAAATACATTTTTTATTTTTTCATTAAGACGGTTTACGCATTTCGGTTTCCCATACAAACTTCCAAGTTAAAAAAATTTAAAACCAATAAGCCAATTTTGATGAAACTTTGCATGCTAAAAGTAAATTACAGGGATCTTAATAGTTTGTTGAAAACATTTTTAAATAACGTTTATTTAACTGAGTTATTGCGATTTTAACCTTTTTATGGTGGACTTTAAATCGCAATACCTTAGCTAAATAAACGTTTTTTGAAAATGTTTTCAACAAACTATTTAGATCCATGTGTTTTTCTTTAGCATGCAAAGTTTCATCAAAATTGGCTTATTGGTTTTTAAAAATTTCGACTTGGAAGTTTGTATGGAAAACCGAAATGCGTAAACCCTCTTAAGATAACTTTTTTTTATAAAAGAAGATGGCAAACGAGCAGGCGGTTCACCTGATGGAAAGTATTCACCGCCGCCCATGGACACCCGCGAAACCAGAGGAATCGCAGGCGCGTTGTCGGCCTTTAAGGAAGGAATAGGTTTAAGGAAGGAATAGGAATTGTAAGAGGGATGGGGGGGAGGGGCCTCCGGAACTTTCACTCGCCGGATGAAACACAACAGCACCAAGTGCCATTATTTCACGCCGGATATTCGTGAGAGGGTGGTATTACGCCGAGTGAGCCGGCCCAATGCGTGCTGCAACGCAGCGTGGCTCTACCACTTAGTCAGTGTCACTCATTTAGCACCACCCAGGGGTCACGTTCACGTGTAGGGTCTCAAGGGTAAACCTACGGACGCGATTAACTGTAACCCCCAAATATATACATGCATAAGACCACAATATTTTCAAACAATTTGTAATTTCTATAGACTTCACCGATAAGTTTTGAGTTTATCAAGTTTCTTTCCAGTTATCCTTAGCACAACGTCTCCGTCACCGGTACATTTTGAAAAATATGTAGATATAAATAGTCATATTGTACTGAGAGAAATAAATTAAATTGGATAAAATAAATGTTTTTCTATATTGTTTCCAACTAAAAAGGAAACATTCCGACTCAATCTTTGTAACGACATCAAAAACTAACATAGCACAATAAATAATTAACGTTGACGTCACAAATTCATTCGAACATGAATAAATCGGATTAAAAATCGACGTTAAAAGCGATCGCCCGTGGGAAATCAGCCTGTACTATATAAAAGGTCGTGGAAAATTAATTTTCATTACTGATTACAATCGACATGTCGCGCCGTACCGATTTCATTTTCTTTGATCTGCTAATTACCTACCTTTATTTTTTTGTTGGACTGCCGAATATTATTCCGCGCTGTGTTTTGTTAAAGTGAATATAGTAGGTATATAGTATATAAACAGGTATATAGTAGGAGAAATAAGCCTATATACTGTTTACTAGGTAAATGACTCCGTCTTAGTAATTATTAATGGGTATTAATCACCATACTTGTCAAAGGGTTGTCAAAATATTCTCAATCCTGAGCCTATTCATTGAAAAATTCATAACACCTCGACCGAACTGTACTTTGTCGTTTTCCATAACGTAGAAAAAAAATAGAAACCACCTCTACACACAACTCTATCTATCGACTAAACTATTTACTAATGCAATGGTTCGAATAGAAGTCGGCTTTCATTGAGGCTCTGTTACGTAACCCGTTCCCAGTTGTGGGACGAAGCCTTTTGTGCCAGCGCCAGATGAAATGCTCGAAATACGAATTCGTAATTACAATAACATGTTCTGTGGTTACCGAATGAAAAAAGGAGGCTTCAACGGCCCGGCCGATGGCTGCCAATTTCAATTGGGCTCGGTTTTCGACACACCCAATTTGTTTAAAGGAATAAAAACAGACATTTATTTTTTCGATGACGCTTACTTACAGCTTTGCCGGTAATGTGAAATTTTGAAACACCTACGTGGTCTAATGACTTGGTATGTTAGTGATTGTTGTTGTGGGGATTGTGCTAAGTCTCCCAGGTTAGCTAACACCATCCTATCTAGGTATTCAGTCGAAGTCGAGACGTATTTATTTGGTCGTCATTATACAATGTGTCTGGTCATGGACTAGCGATATTCTAAGGATTGATAGAACAACTATTCTAATACACAAAAACACTACATAGTTAAGTCTAAACTACTTATCAGCAATGTGGCAGCCATTTTGTTTTTTTCTTGAAATATTCTCTACGTGGACACAAAAAAAATCATATCTCCCAAAGTGTAGGCGTTAATGGTATAAAAATAGGCTTATTCGAAGCGCAAAACTCTAGTCTATCGTATAAAATTTGAAACAGGGAGTTGTTTCGTTCATAATTTGAAAAAAATAATTGAATTTCATGTAAAATAATAAAAAAATAATGAAAATAAACTAAATAACATTTTAAACTTTCATGGTCACTACAATTATTTTTATGAAAAAACGGGATTTTTACCATGTCTGAGTTGTTGATTTTGAGTCCCCGATATTTCGGCGCAGTTGCATGCACCATGATCACGGAGTAACTGAAAAATGAAAATAAACTAATTATTGTAATTAAAATTATTTATTGTTTGGACTTAACTATGTGGTGTATTTGTGTATTAGAATAGTTGTTCTAACAATCCTTAGAATATCGCTAGTCCATGACCAGACAGACTGTATAGGTGAAAATTTGCTTATCTTTCAATCGCCCACATGTTCAATTTAAATTCTCCAACTCCAACTGTATGAGCATAATATATCTGTATCAGGTATCATAAGTTTTGTAAAAGGTACCATCAGAGCTGACATCAAAAGTGTTTCGCACTATAATTCCAAATTTAGATTGAACTAATTCCTATAATTTCTGTCTTTTGTTTTAATTTTGATACAAACATAAATACTTATTTACACTGCAATTTCACTAGATTCAAGATACCCACACAAAGCGCCTTTAGGAATACTCCAATGATTTTTGTTACGTGAGTTCCCATGACTCAGCGAATCATTTCCAACGGAGCTATCATGGCGTTCAACAAACCGAATAGCTCCTCCCAGCATATGTTACCCTTTGTGTAAGTTGGTGAAATTAGTTCTAAACTGTTGTAAACACAATCTGGATAATAAGCGGTCTGTGTCGCAAACCGGTGCCAAAATTAAACAGGAGACATTCAATTAAGGGCCATTGCGGAGAATTATCTCTGGTCTTTACGGGCACTGTTTACCCTATCGGGTTTACTTGCCCTGGGGCGGTCAATTTAAAACTAGAAAGATTGACAGGACTTGCGAGTGTGCAGTCATTAAAACGAGAGTAAGAAATATATGCCCTTGAGAGTCTCTTACAGATTTTTCATTTTTATACCAGCGGATTTTAAAAGCCACTAGACAAATCTAATTGTTTCATATTACGATTCATCTTTTAAATATGCATCTCTTGCCTATTCATTAATTTCACATAGTCAAATCCTAAATTTATAAATCAGATTATTATTTCAATTTACTAAATACTTACTGTTCAGAGCACAGTAACACACCTTATTTACGATGTGTTTCCAAATAAGCTCACAAAATTACGGATCACATTTATATATTTATCGAATGGAAGAAAAAGGAAATTCCATCCACCTACACCCAATAGGATTTATCCTTGACCGAACGATTTCCAAAATAATGGATTGGTAGCCAACCAGTAAACGAAGACGCGCAGCTAACGAAATATGCTCGTGGGAATTAACCGAGCTCCCGCCGTAACCTTTATTTCCTACACCTCAGAGTCCTATATCCCAAACGGAGTGGAGCCTTCCCCGGAAACTTTCACAACCTTATTAGTCCGCTTGTTGTTTAGGCTCAAACTATTCTTTGGCCTCTGAAAAGTGGAAAACTTTCCGAATATTTTTCTTGGGGCCACGAACCCTTTTGTAATCAAAGTTATCTGTCGGTACTGGTGTCGAATGAATATGATTCAACTAAATAGTATGTTAGTGAATACTTAGCAATGTATATATTGGAATCTGCTAAGAATCTTAAAGATTTGGGAGAATCATTTTGTCCAGCAGTGGAAGGATTAGGTGAAATTAAAAAGTAAATTGGGGCCATTTTGTATTTTATAATACATCTTTGCATTGAATAACTTTACTATAAATGAATTATCTTCTTACGGCGGAAACAAAAAGGAAATCATAAAATAGACCATTAAAGGATATTTAAATTTTTTTTAAATTAAATATCTTACAAATCGCTGAACATAACGCTAATGAATTTACGTGATTTAAATAAAGCAACCTTTTCACTTCGATGTTGCTAGACTAAAACTAATTTGAAACATCACAGCAACCAATGACAGACCCTCCTAATCTATTCCGCCTCACAAACTTTAAGTTAAACACCTACATCGGTGAGTTAAGCAACATTAAACTCTCGTTAAACCTAGCTTCAAACAGTTCGTTCTCTCTTTTCGTGTTTTCGTCTTAACTTCGTTTATATTAGACAGCTTTTAAAACTTTACCAGCAACTATATTAAATTTTAGAACACGTGAGATTGGGCTCTTTTTATTTCTTGCATCGTTGTTGAGGCACCAACTTTGCACATTAAGGAATTAAGTTACTCGCATTTTCTTATAAGTGTACAGTAATCTTTAGTTTAATGGAAGAAATATTGAATTGTTGGCATCCGTTCCTCCCACGTTTCATAGATAAAGTTAACGAGTCTTCACTTTTTAAGAAAATTTAAAATGCACTTAAGTTACGACGACTCAATAGTGTGAAGATCTTACTCCTTTCTTATGGCCGGCAAAGCGTCTGCGACTCCTCTGGTTTTGCGGGTGTCCATGGACGGCGGTGATTAGTGATTACTTTCGATCAGGTGATGCGCCTGCTTGATTGCCTCATTTTCACAAAAAAATTAAAAATAATTTAGACATAGAGCAGCGACAATTGCGTGCTAGCTTGTAACAAATGTACGAGGGCCATTTACATCGCCACCCCAGATTTTCCGCGTAAGCCTCCTAATAGTATTTATATTTAATCTTCTTACCTTTGTACTGGCTCTCTGTTTCTACTTCTTTCCTGTGTAATACACAGGAAAAAGTCTAGTACTTAGACACATTTTGACTACTTAGTGCCTTACACATAAACAAAGAATAAGGTCTGAATAGTTATTCCGTGTTTTGTCTTGTTTACTCTAATTAGAAATTACGTTTACGTGACAGGAACAAAACACGGAATAACTATTCGTAGTTTGTTTGTATACTTAATAAATTGTTCCACTAACGATTACACCACAATATTTATGTAAAGCGAGTAACCATTTACTGTTGGCGTGAAACTTATACTTTAAATAATTAGGATATTTAGTTTACTTACATTAATTTAAAACCTTAAAATGCAAAAACATACCTCGCAGCTTTACTTTAATAACTTATACCAAATAAAAAAAAATGTTCTTAAAAATACCGTATTTAATTCATTACTTCTAAATTCAAACCTAACATTTCTTTCTTTTTAGTATTACGACCAGTGTTGCGACGATTCCATTAGACATTGTTTTGAATCGATTACACAACGCGTGTCCGAGTAATCTTATCGCGTGCGGCTCCCCGTCTCCGAATTAATATTTAGAGGACGCGTTCCCAACTCTCGCACGTTGAAGGGTTTTCAAGTTTCGAGTGTTGTAATTTAATTATTCGCTGCTCGTATTCGATATAATTACGCAAGTGATTTACCACTACACTTCCCAACTAAAGTTTCTTCGATTTTAATCGAGTAATCGCTGATCGATATATCGGAAAAGTGTTGAAACTTTTTCGTGAGGGTAAACATAGGTTTATTGTTTTTACAATAGTAAGTAGATAAATGTTTTGTTTGTTAGAATTGTGGGTTCTTTACAGATAAAGAGAGAGATAAATCTACACTTTTCTAAGTTCCATTTTAACAAAATGTAAGTATAATGTAGCGGAAAGAAGATGCGTATCAAACTATTGTAACCCCATAGATTCCGGTAAGAGTTTCTTCTGCTATCGTACTTCATTGCTGGCAAAGCCTTCTGGAGCGTTGCCAGCGCAGAAAAACATAAAATACTTGCTGTTAATACGCCGAAGAGCTAACACGATTATAGTGATATACGCGGTGGAAAGGAATTATGCGATTTGTTCCTTTGCCGTTAGGATCTTGGTGACGGAAAAACTGTATTGCAGGATATTATACCGTTTTTGCCATTTTACAATAAGGCGAGTATATTTATTATAACTTTTATGGATTTCGAGGCACATGATTCTTAAAAATGATACTTAACGAACTAACGAATGATGTAATAATACTAATTCATCTTCAGCATATAAACGCCCCATTGCAAGGCACAGGGACAGACTAGGCCATAACTCACCACTCTGGCCCAATGCGGGTTGGTGGGTTTTAACCAATGCCATTTTATGGCAACAACCGAGACTATTGGTGTTATGTGCCTTCCGAAGCACGGAGGAACTTGAGATGTTTTTATTTAATTCGGTCACCCATAAGTGACAAGGCATTGCGAAAGTTGCTTAGCTGGCAATATCGCAAACCAAACGCTTTAGCCGCTGCGCCATCGAGCGAGATTACAAGCATGTCAAAAAGAGGTTTATATGTAATAAGGTCTGTGTATAAAAGTTAAACATTTTAAAATACAAAGATATTTATTCTGAAATGTTACATCACGAATTTCCAATTAAGTTTACACAATGTAAAACTAGTTCATTAATCACGTTTTCACAATACCTTGAGTCTTTTGAAAGGTAGACTGAAATAATGAGAAGATTTCCACAAACTTTTAATGAATCTTTTTTAATGAAAGACTATTCAGTTTTCCTTCACCAGAGCACAATCATTACCTTTCAATTCTCTTTGAAACCTTTTTGTCTTTACTTCGCAAGGCATTTCAATTGAAACATCGCAAACGGGTTTACGTTAAACTATCTATTTACAAAAACAATAAAGCAACTTGTGAGCACCAAGGCTGCGATTGGTCTCATCATTGCGTGAAACGAAACGAATCCAAACGCTCATAAAACGCATTTGCGGTATTGCGGTTAACCCGACCCATCTTCCGTAATTTTGGTTTTAATTTTTGTAAAAAACGGAACGTCGTCATTGTCGTCCTCTAAATATTTTTTCTTTAAAATGGCCACCACCTGTGCCCATCAAATTACATGCCTCGAACGTATTTGGCCAGTGACATTTTTTGTTATGACCGTTTTAAAAACCGAATGGAACGCATTTTGATATTTGAACGTATTCTGTTACTATGCGGTGGCATTTCGCTTAACGCAGATCCGAGCCGAATTTGTTGATATGGGTTCTTTTTTGTTTTTTTTTTCTCGCAGGCAGGAAACGCAGTCGGGCGGTCGTTCGAAGTGTTTACATGTTTGTGCCTCGGCTGTTTGGTTTAGATCTTTGACTGCGTTTTCGACTGCATGCGGTTTTAGCGCATTTCACAACCTTCTTTTTGTTTGTTTGCGGTTCAAGTGCAACTCAAATACTGGCCGAGTGTTTCTATAGTCTCTCAATTAGCTGTTTTCTTCGCGGCATGTGTTCGAGTCATCTGGCTTTGCAACTGTCACTTTGCATAACACTTCCGCAATGATCCGTGGAGGGGTGATGTCAGAATTTTAAAGAATTGCCTCGTTTCGCTCGTCGGATGGTCGGCAAAAAGTAATCTTCGGCATTTTTTCGTGGCAGTAATGATAGTAAGAAACAGAAATCGTGAGCGCGGTTTACTCCGACTTAATCGATGTATTTCTTTGTCACGAAACGTTCGTTTTCTCGGTTTCCTCAGCTCGACCTTGTGGAAGACGTTGCTTTGTGATGGCTAACTTTCTCCTTGGAACTAAGCTTTTTGTAGGCAGTGGAATGGCAGGTACGGAATAACGATCTACTAATATACTAAATAGTGCACTATGATACATTAATGTTTTATTAATTTAGTAACTTTTTTTAAAATTAGAACTATGGAACCGGATAAACAAGTTGTTGAATTAATTAATGGATCTATGTTAACTCACTTTAACTACTGCAATTCAGGCATGCGAGCCTAGTGCAAAAGTTGCTGCATAAAACTAATAAATTTATTATTATTTTTAAAATTATTTAATGGTACAGGCATGTCCATCTTATTAGAATGCATTTTTTTTTGACTAGGCTATACACGCAGATTTCTTTTTATGATTTGAAATATAATATAAGAAAGTAGGTAAGGTTGTCTTAATAATATTGTATTACCAAAAACATGACGACTAAAAGACCGCATTTTAGTCGTCACTCGGAAAAATGGTTCAGCATTCTTTCAACAATCAAGCTACCATGCGTGCTGTCGGTAGCGGTCGGTACAAAGATGGGTGATCAAAAATGTCGTCCGAGCAAACATGCAGTACGATACGTAATGGACTTCAAAAAAAATTACCACCACATCGACCTCACAGCATCAGCAAATCAATTAGAAATTAACTCTTAAAGCAAAACCAGACGGCATTGTCCACAATCCAAAGATCACGGAAAAGAGAAACACAAAATCTCGCGACAGACGACTGGAAAGAAGGGGGGGGGGAGCTTACTTTTGACATATATTAATGGTCGTCGAACGACGACACCGAGATAAATAGCCCCAAACCATTAATGAGATAAAAACGTGACTAACAATCATTATTTCCGTTATTCTGCTGTAACCGACCGTTATGCTTAAGTATTTGGAACGTTTAAGAAGCATTACAATAAGCTGTCTACGTTAAGTCCTTTGCTTTAACTACTGCCGATATACTCGTACATATACGTAGCCGTGTGTGTAGGCACACTAAAAAAATACTACCGAACCCTCTTTCTCTTGGGTGTCGTTAAAGAGCGACTAACGGACTGAAGACTGCACACACATCCAGGAACTGAATAACCCAAAAAATATGGTATATGCCTGGGACCCCATCATACAGGTCATCAAATCCCAGCCCCAACAGCAACACATTGCTAGACCTAAAAATATTGTTAGCTCGTATTGTGTAAACTTGAACGTACCCGGTTAAATATAAAAATTATTGACGGTAGGCAAATAACTTCTAACAATGAGACGACCAACACCTCAGTCTCCTTGTGACCACGGACCCTGTAAAGGGTTCGAAACGTCAGGATTATATTAAAAAACTATGTAAATAGTAAATTAAACGCGAGTTAATCCGTAAAAAAGTGTTTCATTTCAATGTGTAGTGCTCGCTTAAACCTCAGAAAACAAAATATGGTATATCTTTATATTGCGGTATGACGTCATACCGAAAAATAACGGTTACCGGAATATTCCGATATCCAAATTTATATCGGTAGGTAAGTAAGTACCTACCGTAATTTTGAGTTTATAAATAACAAAAGGTATATTTCGGTATGAAATAAATGGCTTCCATTTCAAGCATAAACGACTACTATCATGTAATAAATGGCTTCCATTTCAAGCATAAACGACTAATATCATGTTTTTTCTCGTCAATTTGCATTAATTTGCTTTGTTTTCGATTTAAAACATCTCACACCGTGCCCCGCAACTGTCAATGCAAGGTTTTTCGGTACCGATATCACATATAAAGGTTAAATAACGGTATAGCCTTACCTTTATTTTATTAAGGTACACTTATTTTTATACCAGTAAGGTAACCTTATACCGTAACCGCGCTTTCAGTCCCTGCATACTTCCAACAGCATAGAGCTCTAGTCTAAAGTCTAGCTCTAATCTCAGTTAAAATCTCTAGCTCCTCCGCGCTTTGGAAGATGTTAGGCCCGTTTGTTGTCATCAGATGGTAGTCATTGCATTAGGCCAGCTCGGTGGATTGTGTTGCAATCTCCCCATATGGTCCATGTTAAAGATGGCGATAATTTTAGAAAATAGAAAATTCATTCACAAAAAAAATCGGGTTCAATGAGATCGATTACTCAAAATTCGATTTATTTTAGAGTTTGTTTTTACATTATTAACAAATCCAAGATTACCAATGTAACTTTTTTTTAACTGCTTTTATTTATTAAGAACAGGTGAAGAAAACAAAGCACACAGCATATCTCGTGAGTTTTTGAGTAATTTAGTAAAAAAACTATCATTTCTTTACATGTATTTGAGTACATTTAACTAACTGTAAATCTTTTATGGTCCTTATCAAAACTGAAAAAAAACGATTTTCAAAATTCGATTAATCGATCTCAGATCGCCATCCCTAGTGCATGTGGTCTTCTATTCCCTGTGCCCAGCAGTGGGACGTTAATAGTCTGATGACGTATGTATGTGTTGTATTATTTTATTAGGTGCCTTGAGCTGTAATATTATTCTGATTATCTTCCCTACGTCTTACGATGCAAGTTTTAATGGACTATTATTTGGAAGTTTCCATATCTCGGTTCGTCCCGCTATCGGGTCAGCATAATACCAGTAGTTTAAACTAACTGACATTATAATCTAACCGATTGATCCATTTTTACGAGTTTGGGTTCAAAGATTCAGCTATAACTCGGAGTTATAAGTTTATGTGTTGAGCAACCTTAAAAGCTCTGTCTCGTTCAAGTTAATTCTGTAAGTTTAGAATAATTATTATTAAAGGGATTACGTCAAGCGGGGTTACTTTTGAATCGAGTGTAACATTGATCAAAGCTCCTGATCTCTGAAGTAATCTTCTATATGTCAACTTACAGTATTATTACCAATTCGGCTATCATACTAGAGAAGTCCAGAACCCTAAAGGATACCAATTTGTAGCTACTTAAGGATTTATAGCTGTGATCAATGTTATACTTGATTTGAAACCTTTCCACCGGTACTTACCTATTTTTCTATTATTTATTTGTTTGTCTTTGTGTATATGTATTGAAGATAATAGACCCTTAAAAAGTGTTTCATTACAATTATTAAAGTTTTTTTTTCCGATCCTGTTGGATGTATGTGCAGTCTTTAGTCCGATAGTCGCCTTTTACGACACCCAGGGGAATACATGGGTTGGAAGCAAGGATTCCTTTATAATGAGCCCGCTTACCACACAGCTTGGCCGAAATTAATATCAATAATATCAATAAATATCTTTTGTATTGTCTACTAGAGATCAAAATTTGACCAAAGCTTCATACAACTCCAGTAGCCGAAACAACATTGATTGATATGAATTTCGGGCGTTTATCTATTCAACATGTACGACTTGTGAAACATAAATTGTCTCTTTAATTTTCTAATTATCAAAAACGATAAACATTAATAATGTTGTACAGCAAAATATGAAAGAGACACAAATGTAACTTTATCACTCTATTTGCCACACAAAAGGCAACGCTAATACAATATTTAGACAGATTTGTTAACACCCATAAACTGGAGACTGCCGTACAAGACATTTTTTTATTAGTTACAAATAAAATTGTTGTCATTCAGCACCTTTACGGCAGCGGCCAATAAAAATGACACATGTACCAAATCGCAGAGACAAGAAGAACGTATCGTTAATGTTTTTTTTTATGTCCATAGACAATAAAACAGCTCTAAAATGCGACAGGACATAAGACATGTTAATACATACGCAAATGAGTTTGTGGTAGGCCTGTACACGGGCGAAACGTGCCTTGGAATTATAATACTGTTGGCCATTTTATTTTTCTATAATTATCCGATAATAAAGTTCATTTTGCTGTGTGCGGTTAGCATTGAAACACCATCGTGGTAAAGATATACACAAACATCAATTGAATTGTGTAGTGAAGACTCATTGTTGAAAGAGTACTGGTAACCCATCACTTCCATTGGGTGTCGTGCCGACAAAAACGAACGAACAAAAGGCGACTAACGGACTAAAGACTACAGATACATCTGCAGTTGTTATATGATGACACGTGGACTGTGGCAGAGGACTGTTACTCGTGTGTATGTGTGTATTTAATTAAGATTAAATAAGTCTAAACACGTAAGTGTCAATCAAATTTTTGCTCTAATAACTTAAGTAGAGTTTGTCAAAAACATACTACGTACTTACTCTGATGTCATAAATAAAGTATGACTACAAGTATTAAAATGATAATATTGAAGCTAACTTTACCCATAAATAGCAGTTTCTCATGTAAATGTGATAAAAAGACATTTTAACAAAAGCTATTGCCTCACCTGTGACTGGATCCCACGACCTTTCGCAATCCAATCGTCTGTTTTGTAAATTGAGCTACCGAGTCCACTTTCGGAGAAATGAGTCACTTGCTTTATTTCTGGTGATATTAAATATTATACCAACTTTTATGGCGTTTTAGCTTTACGTTTTTATTAAAATCTTGTTATCTTAATAGTCTTATGCTGACGATTTGCCAAATAAAATGAAATATTCCATAAAATTGGTGAAGGTTTTTTTTAAAATGACGACTTATAGACTAGTTTAGTCCAAAACTGCTTTGGCTTTCGGTAATTCTATGCTACTTTTATCGACGTCTTAATTATCGTGATAGCCGCGGGGGACCAAAAAACATCTCCGACGTATCGATAACACCACAAAAACAGTCAAGGTTAAAGTATCGAATCGAACCGAAAAAAAAGTTCACATCGCGTTGGACGGAGCTATTGTTGCAGCGTTCTGAATTAAATCGTATAAGTTCCAAGAAAAATTCAGACCTGAATCGCTGAGATCGAGTTTTACCCGAAGCAGCTACATCTAGTGACACACAGTAGCAACCGATGAAAAGCATGGTTTGAATACGGGAATTATGTTACTATCCCGTAGTTCCGTTAGACTACTGACTTTAGATTCAAAACATAAGTATATTAACCCTCTACTAGATGGGATATCCTCTTGTCTGTCAGACTCCTGAAGTCGCTAACAATTCATTTATATTGTGTCTGGTTTTTTATACGGCTTAGCTCTGTTCTGAATGTGTTATATAACTAACAGTAACGACTTTATACCTAACAAGAAGCTGGAGTTAATCACTGGATGGAGTTACATGATGCTAAAATCCTCTTCACCGATCGTTACTATCTATCATAGCAGGATAGTACGTGAAGCGATTGAGATCAAGAAGTATAAAAATTGAAATCGGGAGGATGAAGAAGGAAAAAGAAACTCCGATACTGTTAGTGTAGTGTGCCGGAGTTGTGTTACTGACGAATTATTGCACTGTGACAATTTAAGTGAACGTGAACGTGTGAGGGTGGATGAAGAAACAAATACCCGCCCGAGCCGACGACGCCGCGCACCGCCCGCTTGTTCGCCCGCTTGTGACCACGGCCGCAGCATAGCAAGCAGTAAGTAGATAAATGTACATACTTACAAAATTAATCGGCTTATGCTTCGTTCGTCCCACTGAGATTCGTCCCACATAAAAAATCCTGATTCGTCCTAAATAATATGCTTCCTTCGTCCCAAAATATTATTTTAATTATTTTATTCTCGCTTTGTTCTATTTTATGTTCCTTTTACGGCCCATATTTTTTATATTCCAAACTCACTTCAATCTTATTGTATGTACATACAGAAATATTTTTTTACTATACTTTTAACTATTTACTTGTAATTTGGGACGAAGCACAACTTCAATAGTGATATGGGACAAACTAAGATTTTTTAGGAATGTGGGACAAAACTTCGGAACGAACGTCGTGTTAGGTCCCGTTAAAGTCCTACTAATATTACAAACGCGAAAGTTTGTAAGTATGGATGGATGTTTGTTACTCTTTCACGTAAAAACTACTGAATGGATTTGGATGAAATTCGGCATACAGATAGTTTATAATCTGGATTAACATATTGGATACTTTTTATCCCGATATTCCCACGGGTACAAGAACCACGCGGGTGAAACCGCGAGCGGCCGCTAGTAGTTTTATATAACAGTGCCAGCGAACCAATGACATGCGTGCCATTGATAACAATAGGCAGTTGATCTTCAGCTGATGATAAAACCAGGTATATGCATGGTTTTTTCATCAGCTTAAAAAAGTCTCACTGCTGGGCAATGGCCGTCCCACATGAACAACACAAAAACATTAGGGGACTAATCCATAACCCACCACGCTGTCATAAATCGGTTTGTTGGTCACCTGATCACCTCGTTTATAGAACTCAAAAGTTCACTTTACCGAACGAAAGACCCAACAGTGAAGAAAAGCTCGCGCAACGCATTCATTCATTAGAATCAAGTGATTGATAACTATACAACTATAAAAGCTTAAAGAACTATTAAAATCTAAGTATAGTATAAGTATGACGTAAGAAATGTAATATGAACCAAGGTTAGCAATGGCGACGACCTTTCCTAATACAGAAGCGAATAACGTAGCCAATTCGAGAATACTTTTATTCTATTATTTACCGGAGGACTAAAAAATGAGGCCGCTTTATTACCTGTATGAAGACATACAGAGCATGTTATTTATTCATTATACACACATGAGAAGCTTAATTGACACAGCGGTTTACACGATCCTGCAAGGTAAGGAATTTTCGCAATCTCGGGACATCGGATGGGTGATCGAATTATATAATAATATGATTAGTGCTCGTCCTCCTCCGTGTTTCCGAAGGCTTAAAAGCCGTTGATTTCTGTCGTCTTCAAAGGTGATTGTCTATGTTCCAAGGTGATGGATTATGATATGACCTATTCTCCCTATGACCTACTTACTAATTACCGTAGCCTATATCATCATTAGCCTATCAACGTTACACTGCTTGTGGGTTTTTATCGCCATCTTACGACAACAATCGAGACCAATGGCTTTAAGTGCTTTCCAAAGCACAGAGGAGTTCATAATGTTTATAATTTGGTCACCCCTCCGTTGCCCAGGCGGCTGGAACAGTTGCTCAACAGCAAGATCGTAAACCGAACGCTGAGCTCCTCCAATACCCTAGCCTATTGACGTTTGCAACAACAAATATCAAATATCAACGTTCCCGTAGAATAACGTCATATCTGCGAGTTTTTTCGCAGATGTAACGTTATTCTTCTGGACCGTAAAAATGTCGCATGTTTATTCAGCAGTACGGAGTCAACGATAAACGGCGATTATTAAAAACCACCACAAAATCGTTCCAAAATGCTTTTTTATAAAGCACGTCCGTCTTATAAAGCTGAATGACTAAAATATAGGGATATTAAACGCAGACGATCTACCGAGTGTCAGTTACACCTCTCCTGAATCCGTCATTCGCTATCTGGAAGGTGAGAAAAAAAATCTACCCTCTTGCACTGAACAGATAAGGAGATGTAAATTACATGGGGAGTGGGGGGTGTTTAAACGAATTTAGTGAGTCTGCCCCTGAACAAAATTAATGTTTCTACGGTGAGACGGACGGAGGTCCTACGACGGTGTTGCGACAAAAACTGCGTTGCGATTAATGTGGCAGCAGTCGCATCTGTAACTTCAGTGACTTTCTTTCTACGCTCACACCAATAATCTAGGTCAAGTTAAACTTCTTGAGAAACTGGTTAACTAGTTAACGGAAAAACATACATAAACATAGAAAATATATACCTACAACTACATACAAGAATTTTATTGTGCTGTGTGATAGAGGCTAATTATTAAAAGAATATTGCTAACCCATCTCTTCCTTTGGGTGTCGTAAAAGGTGACTAACGGACTAAAGACGCATACATCCAACAGCAAAGTGCGAGGATTCGCTTACCACCTGTGACGCTAAGCACATGTATAGTTGTTATTTGGTGAAACTGACTGACTGACTATGGCAAGAGGACTGATTTTGCGTTCTTCATTGCCTAGTCTCTGCTAACACTTTGGTGATAATAGTCGTGAGTTCTATGTGTGTATGTTTAATATTTTAAAGCGACTTGCCGCCGTTCGCATCGCTGTGGCGTCCTCCGCGTTTTGAGCGATAACCGTTCGTGTAATGTTCGATCGAAGCGACTAAGACACTGACAATATAACGGCGCTTCTGGTGCTGCATTATAACCTTGGCAAGGGGTGATGGGGAGAGGGGATTGCTTTATTTTGGGGTTATTCTTGTAAGAGGATTTTATAATGAACCTGTTACCAAACTGTTATGAAGATTCTTAACTAATCTATAATGTGCAGCGGTCTCTGAGATGTAAACATTAGGTCTCGAGGTCGATTCCCAGTTGTGTGTATAGAATATGTTAATAGGGCGTGGAGTTTTTCTGTAACAGGAATTTATAATGAATCTGTTACCAAACAGTTAGGTATATGTTGTATTATAACCTTGGCAAGGTGTTGTTGCTTTATTTCGGAGTTTCTCTTGTACTTAACAGTAATTTATAATAAATCTTTAAAAATAAAAAAATAACGTTAATTTTTAATATTTTTTAAACAACTCGGCGGCCGAGTGTCTAATAGCTCGGCGCAATAACCGGAAATTTTTATGGGTTGTTGTACCTTTGCCACAAAGTAAGTTCATCACATTTTGTACACTCCATACTTGAAAGTTAATTTGCCACATCTATTAAAACATATGTGTAAGTCCGTCACAGGTAGGTACGTGTTATTGTAAATTAGTCACAAGTAAATTCGTCACATCATTCTTCAATTCCCTCACCTGTCACGCTGAGCACATGTGCAATTGTTACGTGGTGAAACGTGGACTATGGCAGACGACTGATTTTAGTCTCTGACTAACACTTATTGGATAATAGTCGTGACCTTAGAAACTTGAAAAAAGCTTTGACCATCCTACTTCCTACTAATATTATAAACGTATAAGTTTGTAAGTATGGATGGATGTTTGTTACTCTTTCACGTAATAACTACCGAATAGATTTGGATGGACAGATAGTTTATAACCTGGATTAACACATAGGATACTGTTTATCCCGATATTCCCACGGGAACGGAAACCACGCGGGTGAAATCGCGAGCGGCCGCTAGTATACAATATAGACAACACGTAACAAACGTGACATTCATCCTTTCATAATGGGAGATATCTTACAGATGACTGTCATTTGTTTTCCTATCGTCACCTAAATAGGAACAGATAGATAGGCCAGTATCAAAACGATCCTATTCATACGTGACCCCAGATAAATGTTAAGACGATATCCCTGTTCGATTCTCAACACTGTGTGTACTGTACAAGCAAGCAGACTCCAACCTACAAAAGTATCTTATTCCATTGTTTCTTATTCCATATTGGTTGCATCTTGACGTGATGTTTAATTAAAGAAGTGAAAACAAATTGGGTGATTGTGTGAGCGAATAAGGTTAATTTTTAGGTTATAATTATAATTATAATAATGCTGTTAATTATGTGAAAGATGAGTACTTATTGTAATCAATGAATTGTATTGAAAATACATAGGTATTATATTTTTTAAAACTAAATACTGATTTATAGATTGAGAGAAAAGGCTTTTAGGTCAAGGATCATAAGACCGCCGGCGGTCGCGAAACAATTGATTTTTAATCGTGTCTGGTTTTACGATCCTCAAGGGGTTAAATTCTTAATTACATACATACATATAATCACGACTATTATCCCCGAAGGGTTAGTCAGAGACTAGGCAATGAGAACCGCAAAAGCAGTCCTCTGCCATAGTCCACTTTTCACCAAATAGAGAGTGCACATGTGCTCAGCGTGACAGGTGGTGAGCCCATCGCCGCTATAGACTATTGGATGTGCCTTGGTCGACTTTTACGACACCCAAGGGAAGAGAGGGGGTGGTAGTATTCTTTCACCGCCACGCGACACGGTAAAAAAACCACTTTGCCTTTTTCACCTGGGAATCGAACACGGGACCTCCAGATCTCGAGTCCAGCGCTGTACTACTCGTCCAACGACGCGTTTTACTTTTTTCATTCAAAGTTATTTGTGTCCTAAACGGGGTGATAAATGTTTGCTATTTATATCTTACGACTGAAGTAAGCTTGGTATACTTACACAAAATGAAATAATTACACGCTCCGTGTGTTTAGTTTCAATCTCAAAGTGAACCTAGAATACAGTTTCGTATATCCACAGAGTAAGCTTTTAGTGGTTTTGTTCGAGTTGCTTTGAATTAATTCGAATATAAATGGAAGTGTGCGTATATTTCTATACTAGCGGCCGCTCGCGGTTTCACCCGCGTGGTTCCCGTTCCCGTGCGAATATCGGGATAAAAAGTATTATATGTGTTAATCTAGGTTATAAACTATCTGTATGCCAAATTTCATCCAAATCCATTCAGTAGTTTTTACGTGAAAGAGTAACAAACATCCATCCATACTTCCAAACTTTCGCGTTTATAATATTAGTAGGAAGGATATTACTTGTGTATACGTGTATTCAGAATTTAGTTTGACGCGTTCAAATTTGTCGTTGAAATAGAAGCTTGGTAAGGACGACCTCCATGGTCGAGTGGTTAGCACGCCGGGACTGGCGTCGCGCCATATCTTAGGTCCCGGGTTCAATTACCGGTCAAGTCAATTTAGAGAAAAACTTTTTCTAAATTGATATCGGGTCTAGGTGTTTTTTCTATGTTTATGTACCTATATTTATCCGTTATCTTACCTTATTAATGAGTTTCAAAAGAATCTCATCTTGGTCTAGATGGGTAGGGGTGTTTGGTCATGGTGGCGTTTCGTCATTGGTATATAAAAAATTATAATTAATTATTTTAGTGTCGTTTGGTCATTCGCTTAAAGTACAATGCAGTTTTATTCTAAAAAAATGCTTTAATTTAGTTACACACCAGTAGAGTAGTGTGTATGTGTTAAACATTGTGATGTATTCAAATGTTTGCCTAATTAAATAATTGTTGTAAAAATTATACTTATGATTGTCAGACCTGTTCATATTGGTTTTATTTATTTAGTTTGTCGTCTGTACAATATTTTAAGAGCAGATAGATGTACACACGAAACAACCACTAAATATTTTTAAATTATTTAATTAATGACGAAACGACACTAGGTACTTACATCTATGAAAGTTAAAAACAATGACGAAACGACACCATGACTAAACCCCTAACCCGTCTAGATATTTGTTGTGAGCGTAAACAAAGTAAATTAGATTACAAAAATAATTTTAAATAAAACACATACGAGATACATATACTCACGACTGTTATTCCCTAAGGGTGAGACAGAGGGTTTTTTAGTCATAGTAAATGTTGTTTGTCATCTCAGCGATAGTTCACGTTTCTCTAAACAACTACTGCATAGTGCTCAGCGTGACAGACAATGAGCCCATCGCCGCCCTTTGCTGTTTGGATATGTGCAGTCTTTGTCCGTTAGTTGCCTTTTACGACACCCAAGTAAAGAGATGGATCGGTATTATGATAATATTACATTAATAATATCTTTGCACTTTTAAAATTACTAATTTAGCGTTCACTTAATGACTCAAACGCAAAATTTCTTTATTCAATAAACTTAAAATAAGCATTTTAAACGAGCTTTGATGTGTCAAATCTTATACATATTTATCATTCTATTTCATGTGACATTTTGTGCTATTTGTCGACGCTTGCCAAATGTATGACTAATGTTGTTGTTTTGTGGTTGTCACAGGTACAACCAGCAAAACAATCGAGGTCTACATGCAGGCTCTCGTAAAGTAAAGCCCGTGCTGTCCTATTACACGGTAAAGGTCTGCATCATTGAAATCAAGTCAATTCAGAGGCGAATGCCACACGCTCGATATTTATCGGCAATATTTATCACGATATAATCGAGTAATATTTTGGATCGGCTAGGATGCTACACAGTCGATAAATATCGTGATCCGATCGAGATCCAAACATCGAGCGTGTAGCATTTGCCACTTGCTAAATGCGGGTTGATGATCACTACTGATCACAAACCCGGGCTCTGCATCGGTGGTGACGAGGGGCAAAGCGGTATCCGAAGGTAGGTAGATATTCCCTGGTCGGGCGAAACGTGTTTCCAACTTTTCGCTCATAAATTTGGAAATAAATAAATTTTAACTTAGTTCTACCTATATAAAGAAGGTAATTAAAAGATAAATATTTTTCGAATTACTTACCTAATACTTAAATTAAATTATTTAAGTACTTGAATATTCTTGTATTGAAAAACACGAAAGTAAAGCATCTTCGTAAATAATATATAAACCCGTTTTCGTTTAAACCCATTATACTGCTCGCTGAAAGTGTAACACTACTTAAGAGGAAACACTACGTCGACGTGGCATGCAAAATTCTCATACAAAACACAGAAAAACGACGTTTCGTAGGCCCCTGTTTCCTCCTTCAGAACTGGACCAATTTTTATTACTTTTTCAGCATCGGTTAAAGAAAGAGATTTTCTATGTCTGTATGTTTGATTTTTTTGCATTAAGTCATTTATTTAATAACCAGGAGCTTTCAAAATTTAGCGAAATAACTCCGTTTTAAGGCGTCTTCAGAAACATTAAATGGCTGGTTTACAAAAAAATATTAAACATACAGACATAGAAAATCTCTTTCTTTAACCGATGCTGAAAAAGTAATAAAAATTGGTCCAGTTCTAAAGGAGGAAACAAAGGACTACGAAATGTCGTTTTTCTGTGTTTTGTTTGAGAATTTTGCATGCCACTTCGACGTAGTGTTTTCTTTTAAGCTGACCCGCTAATAATCCACCACAAAACTAGATAGGGTAAGATAAGACTATTATCTAGAAACGCTAGCATGAAGCCGGATACCTAAATGAGCTTAGAGTTCACTCTGAGTATATGAGTCAAAGACGTTCGACAATACCTAACCTATTTAATTGAGTGCAATACCGTGTTTTTACTTAACGCTCTCAAAATCCCCTTTTGTCTTAGACTTACTTCGCATTCAAGCCAAAGGTTATCTAAGGCAATTCAGTTAATTTAGCGTTTGTCCTAAATTTATTTAGCAACTTCCACACGTTGCCCCGTGAATGATTAAACGGCAGAGTTGAGGCGTAAAACTGCTTGTAGCGAATTGTTTGGAGTTGGGCAACTTCTAAAGAATGCCAGGTTTTCGGGGGAGCCGCGCGTCTCGTTGCCGACCGAGCGTGTGTTAATTGTTCAGTTTTAGCGTTCGATGACGCTCGTGTGTTACGTAAACAAGCAACGTAAGCAACGTAACAAGTTACGTAAGCGTAAAAAAATATTTTTTTAGTTGAAAAGTTTAATCTTGGTTTAAATTCCTTTGCCACATTTTCGGTTTCACTTTTAAGTACCTACCTACTTACTTACTTATATTTTACTTGACTTCGTGACGGGCAAGTGAAGCGTCATGTCTACAGTTTGGTTTTATTATCTAAGATTTGTGTTTTGTCGAACATTAATGCAAAATAGCGGTGTATTTTTAATCCTTAAGTGATCGTAAATGTGCATGAGTGTTGGCAAATGAAACATAACAGTACTTATAACTTCACTTTTTGAAATATCTCAAGAAGTCCGCGTCAGATCTCAGCAAAGTGCAACCACATCATTAATGAAACTCAAGGGGTTTAAGTTAATATAATTTACTAATAATAGTGACTTATATTATTTAATTAAACGTTGATTTATTACTCATTATCATCGAAAGAAAATGTTTACTGTTATCTCTCTTACTTGACACTGCCTTTACGTGCTGACCGTACCAAGTCTTTATATTTTTTTATAATATAAGATTTGACGATAATACCTAATATTTATATGAAAACATCATTGGAATGTAAAGGCACATACTTTAGTAGGTATATGTATTATAGATTTTATATGTAATGTCGCACAACCCAAATATCAGAGTGGTCCCTTTCCAATAACTCAAATACAGCGAATATTATCGCGTCACCACCAAGAATTTACGAAGCCAAAATCTTAAAAGCCCCAATCCACAATTTCAACTTTAATCTACTCAAAACGCCTTCTACCAACCGCACAGGGGTCACTATCGTTTGGCAACATTCGCAAATATTGGATCACGACTGTACGTTTAAATATATGCCTGCACAGTGGGTGCAAACAGCCGATAGCGTGGACAAAAAGATTCCTCCGTATTGTGAGGCGCACACAATGGCACACGCCCGCTAGAAAGGAGGACTTGTAATTACTATTTCCTACGAGAGCCTTTTCAGAAGGTGTATTTTTCTGAAAAATGAAACGTACGCGAAGCACCCAGCCTCTTTGTTGAACCAACTTTCATATCTTCGGCATATAGGCCGAGAGAAACCAGCCATAGCCTACCAACTTTAAAGCGCTGAAATATTTCATCAGCCGTCAGGAGTGGTTGGTGTGTAATTTTCTATACATAATCGTTTAAAAAACGACGTTTACGGCCTAATTAAGAGGTGATAAAGTTTTTCTTGACAAATATACCAACTATAAACTTCTAACATAATTAGCCTGCCGCCGAATATCTCACACGAAATGTTTTATTTAAAAATATGTCTTGATTCAAATGATAAAGACATAGAGTTACGTAACATCAAAAATACGTGCCTGCGGATGATATATCAGAGATCAAGCGGTTGTGTTATTACACAAATTGCTAGGTATGGACCATTAGCATAGATTCTAATAGTCATTGGTTACCGCATAATCTCGTAAAAGGATCTGCTGTTGCCGCCAATCCGCACAATATTTACGAGACTAAAGTGTTCTGAAAAGGGCAAATGACAGCAATGAGCCTTGTGCGAGCGAGATGCAACACGGGATATTTACCTCGATGGCACCTCTGTAATTATTGTATAGCGTATACGAGTTAAAATATCCAGGCGTATTGCTTGGAATTTAGTCCTCGCAACTGCATCGTAAAAGCGAGTATGCGATGAGCGATTATGAACTGTATGTCGCATACAAACCGCATTCACAGCTAAAAAACACATTTAACATTCTTACTGACTTTATCTTAACTCATAAACAAATGACGGTACAAAAATCGTATGCCGTTGAAAGCTTAGCAATATTTAACAGACGCTTTTATCTATACACTTTCAAAGGTCAAGAGACACCAGGTCTACCAGTAACGTACAAAAGCATCAACAAGCTACTTATTACCAATAAAAATTTGAGAGAACAACTCCTAAGTGGCATTTAAGTGTCAGTCAACTGGCTGTTAAGGCCTTTCGCGGTTGGCGAGCGGGGACCGGCCAGGGCGGACTGGTTTGAATCCAAGCCGGTTGAACAAAGTGTAGCGACTTAGTAAGTTGGTATGGGTACTCCTTTGTGGGCGCATTCCGATAGATACGGCCCAGCCGAGTGAAATGCGGATAATGAAGAGCGGTTATTGTGATTTGTGTGGCATCCGACTTGGAAACTAGATGTACTGCAGTTGGTTCTGTTAAGTCTCATGAGATCGCTCGATTTATGATGTTAAACGCGTATTTAGCATCCCGGCCGGATAAATAGGTTGCTTAACAAAAAAGGGCTAAAAGGGGATGCGTACTTTTTCCTTTTTGGACGATGTCGTGAACCGCGCGAAACTTGTGTTATTTCGGTGCGGCGTTAAAAAATCTTGGTGCACGCAAACGGGCTTCCACAATCGGAGGTTTTACGAGGGACAGATAGGGTTTTTTATTGAGAGTTTTATTTAATAACGTTATCAGAATCGGCGTGTCGTTAAATCCATTAATGCTTGTCGGTCGCAAATTTTTTTGGTGCCTTAAAAGGAGGATGCATCGCGGCAGCGGCATTCGGATCTTCGTCTTATTTCACCGTACCCGTTCTTTGCTGAATTTGTTTCGAGAATTTCGTAACGTTCGCTTCGACGAATTAAATTAGGAGAGGATTAAATAAACGATTTGTTTAATTTGACTGTAACCGACGGGTGTCCCTTTCCGTAAAAGATCCAGATTTGTTGAAATAATTTGTGTTATTAAAAGCTGAATACAATCTCGTTGAATTTAAATTATATGGTATTTGTTGTTGCTGACGGTTAATTATTTACACCTTGTAACCAGTTTCTGTATCGTACAATGTTGCAGTATTACTGACTTTAAGTTAATTTGTCTTTCTGTTTTTAAGTTTCACGAAGTAAGAGATAATAGTGGATGCCATGTTGATAAATTGGATGGGATGGGCATTGAACTAAGTAGGTACTCGTATATTCCTTAATGTCGTTGTCATTCAGGAAAACTGACAACTAACTCAATCCCTGAATCATCTGTTGTTTATTGAAATTATTCACAAAATGTATTATTTATCAAATAGCAGGCTATTGAACACTTATTTGTATGGAGCAATCACACATGACGTTGCCCGTCCAAGTATTATATACATTAACTAGCCCCAGAAAGTGGACAAAACTCTATGTAACAACAAGTACTTACCAGCAACTCTAAGACCCGCACGACACGTCATAATAGCCGACATCCTGTTATGCCGACATCCTCGTGTCGTAATACAATTTACTGTAATCACATTAGCAGAGTAATGACATCAGTCGTCGTCCTTTTAACTATTACCACAGTGTTACTATTACTATGTTTTGTAGTGATACGCTTTGTTAGTTTGTGTGCAGGTGTGATGTTGGTGTTAGGTGTATTAGATTACTTAGCGGCTACTGTTCGCTTGGCTTCTACAATTGGGTCAGGTGACTGTTCTTTAGACGCACTATCCTCGTAACTGTTTTAAAGATATCAGGATTTTTTACGACCCCATAAATATTCAAGATTATTTTATTTGGTTATTATGCTTTTCTGATATGTAACAATGTAATTTTATAAAGAAACTTCTGTCAGTGTTATCTCGTTAAACATTTTGATTCTCCGAAGACATTACATTTTTTTATCTTATTTCTGAATCTGTTATTTTAGTACGTGGTTAGTAAATTAAACATTCACATTTCTTATCTTAATTTAATTTTGTTAATAAAATGAAGATTTTATCTTATCTGTTTTTATTATTTCACAGTTAATCTATTGAAAAATCGTAATAGCAAACAGTTTAAAATTACCTTTTATTAAATTAAATGAAACACTTTATATAAATTTTCTCGTATATTTGAAGCTAAAAACAAAGTTTCACATATTCTAATAAAAAGAGACAATCAGACAGAGCCAATGATTCTCGCTAAGAAGCTTACGCTAAACGTATTTCCCGTGCTAGCTCAGTAACAGTAAGTTGCGATGTTCTTGACTCCGAATGGGACCATCAAAATGCAAAGTGCAGAGTAGCAGTACACTGCTGTAGGATGCTGCTCTGTCAGATAAGGTAGGAAAACTCGGTGTAACATATTGGCACGCTAAAGTACGTGCGAATGCTTTGGAATGCCACCCGAATATATAGTCTTTGAATGTGTTAAGGACACAGGTTTAAGAGCTTTAAGAGCTTCGCTATAGTAATGTTTTAGACAGGCACTATTTTAAGGTTTCCAAATGAAAGTTGGTTAGAAAATTGTCTTACTTTATGTTTATAAACTTTTCAATACAATTTGTTTGCCGCCTTTACCCATACTAGCTTTAAAATTATGTTATTTGTGTGGTCCTTGCGTATGTGCAATAAGGTCTTCATCTATCTATCTATGTTTAATGTATTTCATAACTACCTAATTATGAAGTAACATTATAAGTGGATGCTATTACTATATTTAATATGTTATCATCAAATAATTTTTTATCTAAGTTTGTATAGACAAAGACTTTAATACAAAAAGGGAATTAATTACTTTTGACTCAGTTAAGTACCTTCTAAACTCATAGTTGGTCGAAAGCATCTATTTATAATAGTGTTATGTTAGCAGCAGAGCGGCGGAGCGTCAAAGCCTAACTTTACCCATTTATAGTATTGCCTAGTCAAATGTAGTTCTGACTAAAATGTTGTTATGACTATAAAATATACAACATAAACATATACATAAGCAGCATTCACAGTTCTTTTAGGATACAACTACTGTATAAGTTCTAAAGGCCTTGATTTCTATACTCTAAAATCTAAAATAACGTTTTCATTTAAAATATACCTGTTCTGAGTAGCTTGTATGTATTTTCTTATAGGGTTTATTTATCGCACATGGCGTTTGATGTATGAATCATGTAATTTGGTATTTAAATTTAAGTTAACGAAAGTTATCGTACTATTCTCGCGCGTTGGTTGATAAGTCTATGAAGCATTTTTCACCCACACGTAGCTGTTTAAAACATAATTCCTATTATACGGTATTTAAATCCAACACACGTTGCGACGCGGAAACCATTGTTTTGTTGTTTAAAATTCATGAGAAGCAATATTATGTTGGACGTTATATTATAAATTTAGACTGTTCGTAGCACTGTGCATCTCATATTTGATACGACGGAGTTCTACTCGCATCGCTTCATGTGTAATTTGTTATGTGTAACACGCTTTGGTTTTTTGCCATTTCATACATGTTTTTTAAAAGGAACGTTGTTTTGGTATTCCAAGTTAAGTAACCTTGGAACAAAACTTTAAAATCGATGTTTAAATCTAAAAGATTCGAATTCAATTCTAAGAATCAATAGCACGTAAGAAGCGTAAATGGAAACCTATAAAAATAAAACAGAACAGTGTATCAATGCACGTCGCGCTCCATTCTGCCCCCTTACTCTTGAAACCGATCCCGATCTATCGAGATTGGTATTGTGAAGTTTGTTACTCCTAAGATACGACACCAGCGCTAATATGGATTCAAATTGCGCGGATATTAAGTGAAAAAAACACAAAACTCAATGCCATTTAGTTCACCCAATATGAATCCAAGCACTGGTGTCGTAACTCAAAAGTAAGTACGAAATTTCCTAAATTTCGATCGATCGGGATCGGTTTCAAGAGTAAGGGGGCTGTTCTACAGCTAAAAGTCGTCCTGAATAAATAGGGTAATGGTAGGGTAGGTGAAATGCTTTTAAATGATTTAAGGTAGCTTATCGATAAACAATTTTAAAATTAATTCATAACAAAAAATAGGAATGTACTGCAATACGTGGGTCTTGCAGTGAAATGGTACCCACCTTAGATTAAAACAAATTTGTTTTAATCTAAGGTACCCACTCACAATTCATCCCATCCGCTCTTTGAGTTGTGAAAGAGTCAAACCAGAACGCTTTCGATTTGACTGGAAACCCTGATAGATCTTAAACATGAGATCGGGCCTTTTCCGACGAAATTAAAACTGACAAATACTTAATAGCATTCGTATATAGCTTGATTTGTATGGAAATAATAATATCACTGTAAACTTACTTAATTTTGTAGTAACATAGTAACAACCAATGTGCGTCACATATGAATTTTGTCGTTACCATTTCTCCGAACCTTTTATTACGAACCGTCAGCGTTTCTCGACAATATTGCTCTGTTTATTATCCATTGTTTCTTGTGACCGTCGAAAGGAATTTCTGAGACGTTTACTATGCAGCTTTGTATTCAAAGATTATTAGAAGTATGTATTCGTGCGGACTGCGCATAAATATTATTGGATTCATTTATTTACATACAAGCATTTTCAAAACTAATTTATTTATAAGTTTATTCTCATCACCATATTCTCTCTTATCGTAAATCTACAAACGTAAACGACTCCACGAACAGATCTATAAATCAGAACTATATACGCTCATCTCCAAAACCTAGGTATATGGTAAAGTATAAATAGGTACTTCGCAAACTACAAAAAACCAATGACAAGAAAAAACGTGTCCGCACAATAACAAAACACCAACACAATGTATCCGCGCATACTTTATGACCCGACCGTTTTATTAAACATATTATAATACAAATCGACATGGGTATTAAAACTGTAAGAAACAATCACAAATCTGCGTAGCGCGATCTCGCTCCCGCCGAAGCTTTGGCGTGTAACAAGGACAGGTATATTCACGTGATACTTTATGGCCCCAGTGGGCCGCGAGACAAGATCGGTGCAGCCAAAAACATTTATTACACACCATCAATTTTTAAAACTCGTGTAACGTGACACCCGAGGAACAAACGAATGTGTTTAAGACAACCGTAAATGTGTCCGATCGTGCACAGTGGGTCGAATGGCGACGGAACATGAGCACAACAATTACATTCCTTTTTCAAACGCAAGATTTAACGAAACCGCATTTTGTTTTGTGAAAAAGTACACACGGAGCGGTACGTATCTTCATTTAATTGTAGATTGCGAGCCGTACCCGATTGGATGTTTAATTTGACACAAATTAACTTTTAACGTCGGCTGAAGTGCAGAAATAATCGCGGCAGCTGCTCGTAAACTGGATGCTTTTTTGTATTTATTTCCCATGGTCTCTCGGTTATTAACACAAAAGAATTTAATGAGAGCTCGCCTGACGATAATAAACCGATATTATAAACTCCTTTATAATAACGTCTGAGGTAAAATAAAAATGAGAGACATTGAGGTATTAACGCGCGACTTCGTCGTTGCTCGCACCGCGTTCACACTACAAACAAAAAGGATGAAACAAACTGACAGCTGTCTATCTTCGGCTTGAATCTTACTTGGGCCAATGTTTTAGCAAACAATAGACTGTCATATTAACCTTTCATTTCATTTTCATTTAAAGATTTGCGGACACTGCTTCTATTTTACTTAGTATTTACGTTGTATTGTTTGTTTTTGTATTTCCTCTTGCGCCAACACCCGCAAAGTTTATTGTTCAGTTGGAGTTATTGCTTGCAGCATCCGTTGAGCGGTCAGTATGGCCTGCGTGTGTGTGCGTGAGAACACCTTATTGTCTTTCAGACTTTTAAAAGCTTTCGTTAGTACTAAATAATAATATTGTTTAAGTTCTTTTGATGGCAAATATCTCTTTAAATAGCATTTTTATTATCACTTAACTCCTCAATAAATGCATTGAGGCTTTTTATGGTTCTCTGGTTATTATAGGGATTCTGGATTTAATCACTTACCGGCGTAAGTAATTTCTGTTAAAAATGCTTACCCTGCACAGAGTCACAGTCAAAATTGTAGCAGTAATGTTTGGTTTCGGATAGTACTATTTAGTTACGCAACTATGTATCTTACTCTCTTTTACTCCATATGAATCATCTTTCGCACATACATACGTAAGGTCAAGGATGATGAAATTATTTATGATGATTATGATGAAAGGTATATATTTGAGACCAAGAATAGAAGATAAATAAAAAAGAAGAGAATGACATAACAGCTTAAGTCCACAGCTATTTCAGTAGTACAATTTTTAATCAACATACCGAATGACCCATAAAGAGTTATGTATTTTTAGATATTCCACCTCAACGGTACGCACAGTGGGCTACACCAAAACCCGGTCAGTCATAAAATTTAAGCATAAAAGGGTAATAGCGTAATTACAGGCTTAATTAGCGAAGCTGAAGCGTTTGTCAAGGCAAGCACTTTTATGGCATACGTGACTGAATGTGACCAGTGAAAAATTGTGTCTGGGAGTCACATGGTGTGGTGTGTACTGTGTATATTTTTTGAAAGGGTCAGTAGGCATTAATTACAGATGGGATTAGCGGATAAGCGGTTCTTAATGCATAGAATGAGCGTAAATAGGCGCGAATGGGTACGGCCCGTAACGAACGCAAAATATATTATGCGGATGCGGGGAATTAATTTATATACTTACCTACATAATTATCACGTTTCGATTACAGGAGTCTTGAAAATAATGTTGTTTTATCTGCAGTTTTAGCAATAAAATTTTTTTTTTTTTAAACGCCATTACAATAAATACATAATTATGAAGCTACATTTTATTTTGTAGCTTGTCATGAGTTTCGACTGGCCTCTACTGAATTCTTTTCATTATATAAAAAAATTCTTAGAAAATTGTGTAATATACTTTTTTATATATTCGCGTTTTTGTAAATTATCAAAGTAATCCTTGCAACATGATACAACTAAAACCACTTTTTTCATCTCATTTTCATATTGATTTCTTAACATAACTCCTCATTAACTGTCTCCTTCATACAAGTGCCCTATTCTGTAAGGCTACCTAACACTTTTACACTTTTAATTAACCCGAGTAGGAGAAAAGGTTCTGGAGCGCTTTACAACGTTATGAACAGACGTGAGCGAATGTTGAGTACTGCGAATGCGTTTTCTCTCAGCTGGCTACTCAAGATGGAGTTTTAGAGTTAAAAACTTGCTGTTAGAGTGTCAAAAGAGCATATTTCATTCCTTAATTTAACGTTTTGAATTAGACGTTTATAATTGACTAGCGTTTCGCCCGCGCCTTCCTCCACGTAAAATTACAAAATATCTACAAATTATATAAAAATAAGCATCGTCCTTTATCGATTTTTCTATTAGTGAAAAAATTTGTAACAGTGTCGCGTGGCGGTGAAAGAATACTTACCACCCCATCTCTTCTGTTAGGTGTTGTAATAGGCAACTAACGGACTAAAGACTGCACATATTTCCAACAGCACATGTGCAGTCGCTATTAGGTGAAAAGTGGACTATGGTAGAGGACTATCAGCCTATCAGCCTACTATGGATATGTGTCATCGGTACTTGATTATGGTCTCATTCTTTGGGGAAATTCGGTAGATACTGATAGGATATTTAAGGTTCAAAAAAAGTGTATTAGAAATATGTGTGGAGCCGGTTTCCTTGATAGCTGTAGACCTCTATTTCAGAATTTAAAAATATTACCTCTCCCATGTATGTACATTAAAAACATTTGTTTATTTGTAAAAAAATATCCCCAATTATTTAGCACGCATGAGGATATGTTACAAAGAACGTTTAGACACAAAGATAAACTTTTCCTTCCCAAGATAAGGTTAACTTTATTTAAAAGAAATGTATATTGTATGTCTATTATTATATTTAATAAATTACCAATAGAACTAAAGAAAACTCCTATGCCTGAATTCAAATCTAAAATTAGTAAATGGCTTTTGGAAAAATGTTTTTACTCCGTAAATGAGTTTTTGGCATGTTAGATTTTAACATTTAAGTATTATACTCGTAATATATATTCACATGCCGGTAACGGCAAGATGCACTGGAACTTTATTTTAAAACACTGTCACTGTTTTATAACGTGTATTTTAGTAAATAAATAATTTGAATTTGAATTTGAATTTGAATTTTGACTGCTTTTGCTGTCCTCATTACCTAGTCTCTGACTAACCCTTCGGGGATAATAGTTGTGATTATATGTGTGTAGGAAAAAAGTTGCTGTGTATTTTATAGACCATCCGAATTACAATCGTTATTTCAATACATAAACGACAGTAAATCTCTAATAATTGACCTTACTATTCTTTTTATTATTAAAACCGAACACTACAAAGCTCTCAAAACATAATTAACGTACGTAATTTGTGTTGTAACATCGGTCTTAGAAAATCGGGGTAATAATTCAACAGCTTAACTGTTCTTCGACCGTAAAAGCGAACATGACACTTCATGTAGACTTAATAATGCATTATTATTATGCATACGAGTTGAGCATGACACGCCTACTTTGGATGGAAGTAGTGGATTTTAATTTGCATTCATTACACTATGCACTTTTCAATACATAATCGTGTGATCACTTCAAATTTATTGCGCCTCATTATAATGTTTATTACACCACTCACTTAACTATGATTAAAATATAGCTATGATCGTTTTGTTGCGATAACAACAGCTAGGCTTTAACTAATTTAAACAAATTTTACTAAGATACAGGTTAAAAAGCCTCCCGAGTTTCTTTGCCCGCAGTTAATAGAAAATCTCTCCCAAATTTGGACTGGTGGTAGATGTAGATTCAGTGGTTTGGATTTATCAGTTTACAATCGATTTATTAGTTACTTTATCCACATTAAAGTAAAATTAAGAAAATACAGCTTGTATACAGTCAATCTAAAAAAAAAAGTAAAAAATTATAATAATACAATTTAAGATTTTATTATTATTATTTAACGCCCAATAGCGACATACTGTTATAAAGTTACGTGTCGTAATAAAGCTCTGCTATTGGCCAACTCTATTTTAGTTGAATTTCATAGTGACAGACTGGTGTTTTAGTGGATTTTGATACAAATGTCACTTTTCCTAATGACTTTTAAACGTGTTTTTTTAAAAGTAAATTCATTGTATTTTATTTCTGGTAATAGTTAAATTTTGACCAATATTTGTTTTAACCCCTCAAACCCCAAGCGCAGAGAGACCCAAGCGCAGAAAGACCGCACCTACAAAAACACATTTGACTTTGTACCGTGTTTTCATATTCTTACAGACTACTTTAGTATGAACAAGTTTGGTTATATCGGTTCTGTGGTTCATCTTATGTATTGTTATCGCAAAATATCGCATAGACTATGCTCCATTTTGTCAAATTTGACGTTTACAGTTACTGTCAAAAAAGTGTCAAAAAAAATCCAAGAGTAAGGGGTAAGGGGTTTTGAAAGAAGACCCCTCACTTTACCCGACCTGAGAATTGACCCCTCCGGATATCGACCCAAGCGCCACTCGGCCCCCGAGGCGTCTCATACGCGTATCCATATTTATTCCATCCGGCATAATTCCATAAACCCGAAGCAATAAGTCACGTGACCACTGATGATCAAATGCATCTCATGCCGATTGGTCATACGCCGCAAATTCCCAATTATCCACACTTTCTGGAGGCATGCAAATTCATAATACAGCCATGACATCACCCGTGGTATTCATTTTAGCCGGGTTATGGATCGTATGACGTATCGGTAAGTCAGATATAATCTTACAATCTAGAATACTGAACAGAATAATTGTGTTTTAGTTTCACTATTCACAACTCTGTAGGACACTTAAGATTCATTTTATTAATACCTATTAACTAATAAATTATCATTATCTGAGAAGAAGGCAGTGTGCATTTGATATTTTGTATAAATAAATACAAGAGAAACACCTCAGAACAGTAAACTTTAACCACAAAAAACTCAACGTCTTGTTTAATGTAACCGTACATTTCAATATTTACCATCTAAACAAATGTGTAAGTATCATTTTTTCGCCACGACTGCATTGACTATCTTACGAATAGCATTTGCCTTTTAGTCAAATCGTGGAATTATCTGGAATTCATTTTCTTTAAATTTTTTATGTGAAACCAAATTTTTAAACGCACATGATATAAGTACACCGCTATGTTTTATTTATTTATTTATTTATTTATTCTTTGAGCGACACATAGACGTAGACGTAGACATAGACGACACATGCGCGCAGGCATGGCTGTGATCTGCTGTCTCTTTCCAATTCTATAAATATGAAAAAGACAAAGTCAAATTTTCAGCGCTGCGGCAGCCGCTGCTACCAAGGCTTTAACTTAGAGAATCGCACTGCAGGACACCGGAATCCTGAACAACACACATCGCCACGTCTTCTTTGACTATTGTACATTATAGCATTTTCTTTTGAACAAAAAGTGATTATAAGTATTGGTAGTCAAATCGTAAAATATTCTTATGTTTTATGTCTAACTACATTCGAAACGCACAAGACACAGCGGAATCACTAACAATAACAACACAGTTCGCCACGTCTCCTTTGACAATTGTACGTTAACGGCCCGTATCTCGCCATCAATCTTCGACCAATTGGTGGCAATTAGCCTGTGAATCACTTGAAGTGTCCCCAATCAACACCCGCCACGATTACCCTTCCGATAGTGTCTTCTTTATTATTGACAATACGAATTTGAACTATCGCATGGAGGTTTATTAATCAACACATTGTCGTGTTTAAAATCCTTTAGGGGTTTGACGTCTGGATGCCACGACGACTGGTTACTATTATGACCAATTCCAAAAATGTGAACTGCCACCATGGCCTTTTCCCATTATGCACACTTCTCATGTGTCAAATGTTTACTAAGCTTCAACTGCCCCCAAACTGAAAAGACGTTTGTTCCTTCTTTGTATGTTTTCCATTTGCTGCTGTAATGGTTTTGCATTGGTCTTGTCCAGATTTTATTTAATTTAAAATTGTTGTAAGCCGTGTCACGTAGCGGCTTATTAAAAGAATACTACCACCCCCTCTCTTCTATTGGGTGTTGTAAAAGGCTACTAACGGACTAAATACTGCACATACATTCAACGTCACAGAGCGGCGATGTTCGCTAGTTCGCTATTTGGTGAAAAGTGGACTATTGTAGAGGGCTGCTTTTGCTGTCCTCATTGCCTAGTCTCTCACTGTACTCTTTTTAAGAATGACTCAAACACAGAAAGTAAATACCGTAATTGCGCCCAAATGATGCCATTTACTACCATCCACTTTCTTTTCAACAGCAAACTAGTAAAGACTACTAATTTGTATTAAATCAAGACCAGTCTACTCGTACCTTGTCAAAGATTAAGCCATGAGCTTTTGATTCCTTACTTTAAAACACGATGGCAGATGGTATCTCTAATGAATCTGCAATGATATATGTGAACAATAATTTTTCTGCATGACCACTTTGACATAATTGATATAATCACTCAGAAAATTAACATAATAGCTAATGTTAATGCGAGCATGCTTTTATTGCTCCATTGTTCACAAAAATAAGACATTAGCTTTACACGATAGTGTTGCTATAACTCGTATATGCTTATCGATAAGTTCTTTTTGTATGTTTAAGTGGTTAAGCTAATCAATCAATTATTTGTCAAAAGTCAATTTTTAACCTTAAAATAATCATACTTTTAACAGTGTAAATAACCATAATCATACATCTAATCCGTCTGCTGCTGATAATTTCTGGTTAGAGGAAGCAGTACCTACTTTGATATGTTTAGGTAATCTATAGATATTGACACGTACTAATATATTTTATTAAATTTATTTAAGCTTGTTTGCCGACACTATAGCAAATGGCAGACCTAATAATTCTCAAAGTTTGAAATGGATTTATATTTAAGTCGAATGTGTAACTGTACTGCGTCGTGTAACACAGCTCATTATTATCGATTAACTACGAACCGTGCAACACTATAACGCTGCGATGGCTCTAAACATTTTGACGGACGGACGGGCCAAGTGGACTACGATGAAATCACTTTACCGGCAACAGTCAATTACAAATTGATTCGGAGCCCGCTAGCAATTTAATTTATAATCGTTGCCTTTTCCGGAAACATTAAGTGTTTGGGCCAAGGCAATTTTTCATCATAATTATACGTAAAATATTTATAGACCATTGTGTAGCGTTTTTATGGGACTCCCGTGGACTCGGCAAGTTTGGGCCGTGTTTTTGGAATAATTGTATAATTTATATATCTGATAATTTCGTCCGCGACAGTCGAGATTAGGGCTGCTATTCATAGTTTTGGAAATTCTTCAGAGTCGGAATGATTACATTAATTTGGTTATGTGTATTGATTTGTTTTCATTATTAAAACATAACCCCTGATATTCTTCAAAACAAATTTTATGTAACTATCTAATGGAGTAAGAATGTTATTGTTCTTTCTTCAAATATCATGGATGAAGATTCTTATTTTGTCTTCTTCTAGATAATCCCACAAGGCTAACTTTTCTCATGTCATGTTGTTGCAATAATATTGACCAATTTATCAACTAAACATAAGTGCGCTGTATAGTGTATCTTCAACGAATATTGTGATAAACAAGATTCAATATAGCGTAGAAAATAATAAATATTTTCTGTTGTAATTGTCAGCAAAAATACTGAAGCTCCACCATGTTTAAATACAATTTTACCTTTAACAACTAACTGGTCAACCCTAGTTTAGATTTATTTGTACCACTATACTGGGAGCATTTGATTTGTAATTGCATTCTAAAGTTATTTATTGGAGACGATTTATTATGCTATTATAGATCGCGATAAATGTATTGACACTATTTGAGTTTGTGACAAACTAGTATATTGTGGTCAAATGGTTTTACTTACTTACCTTTATTTATAATTAATTGAAAATATTATTAACTACCTACTTAAATTTTAAAATTTCATTAAAAAGTAATCGTAGGAATTGGTAATAGTTAATATTTATATACTTAATAGTCATTTCGTAAAATGGCGTTGTTTGATAAAATATGCAGTCAAGTCATAAGACTTATAACTTTACTGCGTATTTTATCGTTTAAATCTGTAGTCGGACGACAAACACACTTGAGGTGCTTTTAAATAGTATATCTACAACTTTTTATCAATAGTCACTTCATGAAATGGCGATGTTCGACAAATGTGCAGTCAAATCATGGTCGTGTAACTCTACAATCGGACGACAACACATTCCTTTCAAATAAATATTTCACTTTAGCCATATTCCAATCGCGGACAACCGATCTGCGATTATAACTTAGTCGCGGCTTTACCTATAATGTTGTTACGGAATTTATTACAACTAATGTTAAGGACATTGTTATATCGCTTCAATTTGAATTGCAATTTCGTAGGCGGTACGATATTTAGTGTTCATGAATGGTAATTTGTCTGTGTGTATGGGTAGGTTTCCCTTTGGTTTTGTAATGTTTTAGAAGTTGCTTGGTTGTGTTGCTTTGGCGGCAAGCGTAGGGGTCAGTAAAATTAGTAAAAAAAAATTAGGTTTTTTTTTTAAACTTTCCTACAGTCACACATATCTAGCCCAAGAGAAGCTTCGAAGAAACTCGTTAAATGGTTACTAGACAACGGTACTTATTATACATAGGAAACACCCAGACCCGAGACAATTTAGAATAAATAATTTCTAAATTGACCCGACCGGGGATCGAACCCGGGACCTCAGAGATGGTGACACCATGAAAACCGGTGTACAAACCATTCGACTAAGGAGGTCGTCAAACTTTTAAACTTTCGCGTTACTTTACCGTTTTGTGCGCCTCGGTGGCCGAGTGGCCTAGCGGTCGGCTCGATATCCAGCGGCCACGTGTTCAATTCCGAGGTTGGGAAGAATGTTTCGAATTCTTTGATACATAGCCCGGGATTTTTATCGACGACATGTTGTTTTGTAAATGTCGTTATTTCTATATTATTATAAAGCTGTGGAGTTTCTTGTGCCCGTTCTTCTCCACAGCTAAAATACTTCCTAAATGGGTGGGGTGGGGTTGGCGGGTGCCCATCCATCCAAATAAATTTAGACGATTCAAAATACTTATTTTAAGTTTATTAAATAAAGAAATTTTGAGTTTTTGAGTTTTATCACCAACCCGCATATGGCAAGCGAGGAGATTAGTCCTTTCGAGCGCTTTTCTCTCGCTCTCTCGACGGTACCGAACCGACGACGGCGATGGTACGGGACAGGTACCTACATGCGTTTTATAGGTTTTTATAGGTTTTTTGACTATATAGACTTTGTTTGATTTAATGAATTAGCAGGTTCTCTGTGGTACTTCAAAATAAATATTGACATGTAAAAATTATGTTGAATACTAAAAAAAAATTAAGAAATCATCCGTTTTAGACTTTTATTTAGCCTGTATTCGGGTTTTTTTTTATAATCGAGCAAAGAACATCTAATCGCGTAACAAATAAGCACATTTTTCAGGCAATATCCTTTAGTGTATTATATTTTAACTAACTTTTTTTTAACATTCCTACACTCACACCAATTATCTAACCCAAGAGAAGCTTCAAAGAAACTCGTTAAATGGTTACTAGATAACGAATGAACATACTAAAATACTTAAATACATACTTATTATACATAGAAAACACCCAGACCCGAGACAATTTAGAATAAGAATAATTTCTAAATTGAGCCGACCGGGGATCGAACCCGGGACCTCAGAGATGGCGACACCATGAAAACCGGTGTACAAACCACTCGACCAAGGAGGTCGTAATATATTTTATATATTTTTATAAGAGCATCATTTTATAGTAAATACTTACATACACCATTTGATCTAGCAAAACAGTTTGGCCCGCATATCCTCAGTGACTACCTTTCCGATACCTATCAATTATATCCCCGTTGACTTGCCTTCCAATATCTATCAATTACATCCTCGGTGACTCGCCTTCCAATATCTATCAATTATATCCTCGGTGACTCGCCTTCCAATATCTATCAATTATATCCTCGGTGACTCGCCGTCCAATATCTATCAATTATTATTATATCCTTGGTGACTCGCCTTCCTAATATCAATTATATCCTCGGTGACTCGCCTTCCGATATCTATCAATTATATCCTCGGTGACTCGCCTTCCAATATCTATCAATTTTAGCGTGACTTGATTGGAATGATGGATTCCTTTTCCCTGCAGTGGGATATTATACAGGCTGTTCTTTACTTTGCCGTTTTGTAAGCGGTGTAAATCTCGCTGGATAAACAATTATCAATGCAACTATAAAATTAAGGCGAGGTATTCCGAGCGCTTCTCTCTCGCTCTCTCGACGGTATACGACGGTAAGGGACGGGTATAACAGCGAAGCGGCGCGAATAGGCGCGTTTTTATAGATTTTTTCCCTATAAAGGAGAAAACAAGTGAAATAAAAAAAATGTGTCTTTTGCATTCACTAGAGAATAAAAAGTTTCTTCTATTGGTAAAAAAATTAAGTCATTTGTTAATGTATTATCTGACTTACAGCTCTTTTAAATGTTGAACAGAGTTATCTTTGAGGTTTGTTTTCTATCGAGTGAAGTATTACCAATCATTTTTCTGTCTTTAAGAGTCACTAGATAATATGTTAAACTATATTATATGTGAATTTTAGAATGTTTGTTTTATATTAATACAATCAATCGAAATAGTTAAAAATGGGAAAATATCGCCTTAGATAAAAAAAAATCTGAGATTACTCTTAAGCGTAATGCGCTAACTAATCAAATACTAACTTAACAAGCCTAATGCTATGTTATTACTTTTGTAACTAACAAAATTAGGGTGCAGCCTCGTAGGGTGCAAATTCATTAATAAAAGTAACGTCAAAAGTAATCATTAATTTCACTGCGAATGAAGGATTTGAGTACCGCGCCATGCGCCATAGTGGCAGTAGTGGCACACGCTATGAATATAATTGTTTACAATTATATAGCAGTTAGGAAAGTGCGATTAGGTTTGACTGCTGTGGTGTAACGGTTAGACTTTTGGTTTCTGAGTCGCAGGCAGGTTTGATATCCAAGGTGTACTTTTGTACGTTTGTTCATTAGAGTAAGCAGGGGGGTGTCACTCCGCAGTTTAGGTAGTTCGGCTGGCGCGCCTCCCAGGCAGGCCGCCTAGGCGTATGGCGGTAAAGGTTGCCGCTCGCGACGCACCGAACACCGCGTGTCGTCGCTTAATTCGTAATCTCTGCGCGCGCGCGTAAACCCTACTCTCTGTGACGTCATGAAGTCAAATCGATATCGAGTCAGCGTTGCTTAAGGAGTATGAACGCTCGGGTCACACGATAAGTTTCAATTTCGCGTGAAAATCGTTAGAGAGTGAACTTTCTATACGTAGTACTATTAGTTATTCTGTGTAAGGCAAGACTTACATTTTTTATGTAGAGTAGAGACTTAACGAATCTAAGACTCAATATTAACTATTGAATACTCTAAAAACACAACCAAGCTGAATTCTGATATCTAACCAAAATGGCGACACACTTAGACAAGATGGTGGTAGTTAGCCAAGCGGATTTAGAACAAGACTACCTAACTAAGAACAATAACATTTAGGAACCGTTGCTGGGAATCGAACCCAAAACCACTGGAGAACGAGCACTAGACAAGGGGAGGGAGGGGAGGGTAGGAGAGGTCAGCTCAGAGCGGTCACCTTTACTTAGACTTTAAAAAAATGCCACTTAATTATCGATTTAAAAAAACATTTTTTGTATCAAAAGAAAGGGAATTTAATAAGCTTTCAAAAAGTAGGCACATTTTCAAAAAAATTAAATACCCTATTTTTATTTATAAATTACGAAAACTAGTCAAAAACCGCTTTGCCCGTGTTGGCACCTAAAGCAGCCATGGGGCTGTACGGGCAAAGTGGTCATGCCTAAATATAAGCTCAATGGCTGTCGGTTGACTGTAATCTGTGTCATCTAAATTAAGATAATTATACTGAAATAAACATTGTCCAACAACGTACCGAGAAAACGTTGAATAAAATTTCCTCTGACTCCATCAAGTCTAAATCTGCTACTAAAGAGCTAATTCACGAGCTGAAAGCGACTATTGCGACGCGAACACCACACAAAGAAGTTAAATCCACCACACAATGAAGTCGACCTCCTTGGTCGAGTGGTTTGTACACCGGTTTTCATGGTGTCGCCATCTCTGAGGTCTCGGGTTCGATCCCCGGTCGGGTCAATTTAGAAATTATTGTTTTTCTAATTGTCTCGGGTCTGGGTGTTTTCTATGTATAATAAGTATGTATTTAAGTATTTTAGTATGTTTATCCGTTGTCTAGTAACCATTTAACGAGTTTCTTCGAAGCTTCTCTTGGGCTAGATAATTGGTGTGATTGTAGGAAAGATTTATTTATTTATTATTTATATAAATACTTCATACGGATTAACTGGCGGCCTGTGCCCAGCAGTGGGACGTTTATAGGCTAATGATGATGAATAAAGTTTCCCTTCACATTATTTATTTACATTACTACAATTTTTTGCCGTGTATGTATGTGGGACCAGCGTCGACGGTATCTTCTAGGTGCCTTGATATTATGCTGAGTGGAAGCCATTTTTGTGCCACTGGAGGTGCCTCGCTACAATTCATGGATATTGGCTTAATTACCACGCTTTCCACATCTGGAACAAAAATCTGAACTGGGCGTTGAAATCTAGACCTCCGGATATCGACCCGAGCGCTCCACTCGGCCACCGAGGCTTAACATACATGTCAAATGTGAATGGCTGCCATTCCCATTCTTAACCCTACATTGTGAGGTGGGAATTTTGTATCCGTCTTGTAAAAACAGAATGATTTATTATCAAAGTTGATGATGATGATGATGATGATGATGATGATGATGATGATGATGATGATGAATAACAGTGTCGCGTAGCGGTGAAAGAATACTATCACTCCTTCTTCCTTTGGGTGTCGTAAAAGGCGTCTAACGGACTAAAGACTGAACATATTCATCAAACAGCATAGAGCGGTGATGGGCTCACCGCCTGTCACGCTGAGCACTGCAGTCGCTATTTGGTAAAAAGTGGACTATTGTAGTGGACTGCTTTTGCTGTCCTCATTGCCTAGTCTCTGACTAACCCTTCGGGGATAATATTTTTGATTATATGTATGTATGTGTGTAAGTTTTGGTACCAAAACGCTAGTTTGTGTCTATGTTAAAATCCATTTCTGAAATAAAGCAGAAATGGATCTTAACATACACAGAAACTCGCGGTCTTCTCGGTCACCTATTTAGTAATCCCGGCATAGCTACAGTCGCTTGATTTGCAAAATCACTTAGGTACCAAGCCAGCTGCACCATCAAAGTACTCTGAAAGATTTATTTACTTATTTCTAATAAAACGCTTTAATTTTATCCCTCGAATAACGTTTCACGTGATTATACCGGGCTAAGACAAAAATAAAAACAGTGACTTGATGTCTTAAAATATCTGTATTATCTCAGTCGCACTAGGTCACCGCTGAAAGCTGCTTTGAAATATACACCTGTGTAGATACGTGTAGGCGTGTATAATGTTGAAGATACGTACAACGCAATATTGTTTATACTCTTCTCTCCTGTACCGAGATTTTAGCTAAAAAAATAATTTAATTGTTGACTAAAAAATGCATCTGAACAGCAGCTAGCCAAAAAACGTAGTGTTCGAACCGAACGGCTATATTCGCCCCACTCAAAGGTATCTAGGGCTTGTCATAATGATTTTCAGAAGTAGCATCACTTATCTTGTCACACCAACTCGCTCGGAACTAAGGACTAACTGACGTTTCGGACACATTATATTGGGACACAGTGTCCGAATAAACACCTTTTAATTTTATTATTGTTTCACTGACGATTCGGACTATATTAAATTATTGGGGCTGTTCAGTACAGTCAGATAAATCAAGTTGTTGTTTTTTACTATGGTATATTTTCTTAAAATTAATGTATATTTTTATTGGTGTACGAATCGTCAGTGTTAAAAATAATAAAATTAAAAAGTGTCAATTCGGTCACTGTGGCCGAATATAATGTGTCCGAAACGTCAGCCAGTCCTAAGTCCGACAGTACCACCCCCCGGTGGGAATCGAGCCCAGCACCACTGCGGTCGACCCATTCGACCACAAAGCAAAAGGCAAGCATTACATTAACAATTATCCAAATAAATTGTTACAAAAGCAAACTAAGTATCATTTCACGGTCAAAAACTACAAATACTAGTAGCCCCCAGTGTTCCTCGTTCAAGTTAATTTTATAATACCCCAATGTGCAGCGGGCGGAAAGTGCGTACCGCCAGCACATCAAAGCGAACGAATGAGCGAACCATGAGTGAGTGAGTGAACTGTGAACGTGTGACCGGTGAATGATTCCGGCTCGCTGCCACTGACCGGGCTAAGTGCGGTCCTTACCTAGTTAAACATAGCGTGAGCATCGCATTACAGATAGTCGCTTTGTGCGTTCGACCGTACATGAATTGTAATAAGGGCGAGAATTGAATGTCTGTACAGATGTGCTAGCATCACGAGTCGCGTAATAAAATGTAAATGAAAAGTGTATCTTTGAAGATGGAAATAATTGCTGTTTGCGCGAAATGAAGTTTTGTTAATCTGCGGGGTCTCGGCTTTGGGATTAATTAAATAAGACAGTGAACCTTGATGAAATTCTTGGAGCAATGTTTAGAATTTGATTTGACAACTGCCTCATGATCCTATGTTTTAATATAGTTGACAAAGCAATATTAATTTCGTAATGAAAAGTCACATTGCTTTGTTGATCTATTTTATCTACGCAAAACAAAATATTATGAATACAACACTAATTAATAATTTACATTTTGAAACGTTATCGTTGGAATGGTACTTGGTAGTACCATTACATACATAGATAGATACTCTGGTGAGTATCTATGCTTATTTTTTGATTATTGTAAGTGACTGTAATGTTGATTTTCTAATAATTATCATCAGTCTACAAATTTGCCACATAAGATTTCCCAAATTAACAATGGACAAATAAAATTATTTCTCTCAAAAATGAGTAATAATGAATTGTTTAAAAAAACTTGTTAAGAAAGAGGAAATTTGACTCATTTATGATTCACGTTTTATTTACTAATTGTGTCACAACCTGCAGGGACATAAAAAATAGGGTTTTTACCGGTTTGCTTCCTATAAAAAGTGTTGCATTTCAAGTCAAAAGGCCGAAATCTACCAAATACTATTTAACCATTCTTAAGCACTTACAAAACGCCACAAGTTCGCTACCGACAAAGTAACCCACAACTAACAATGTACAAAACAATAGCGCAAGGTCGAAGGAGCGAAATTCCCACTTCGAAACGTTACTTCACGTCTATTTAAGCATTCTAAATAAGTATTTGGTCAATGCTTTGTTTCCCCGATTGGCTGAACCGTCCGCAGGGATCGGCACAGATAAATAAATCAGCCGTTCATTCGCTTATTTGTTCATTCGTTCGTTCATTCGATCATTCGTTCACGGAACGCGGTGGACACTCGGTTAGGGTTAATGTATTATGTATAATTAGCTGGCGAAAGGGAATATCTAATGGTTCATGTCATTTTGTTGTCGGAATCAAACGGTTTATAACATTTTACATTGTCGTTTCTTGAGAATCAAATACAATTTACAATATAAATGCAGGATGAATATTTTTTATTAATGATTACATAAACATCCTTTTCTGCTTACTGTCTGTCTTTGAGTTCGATGATAGCTAGAAGTAATCGTTCTGTTTCTGTAAAGATCAAACAGAACAACTAGGTATGTATTTGTATGGGAGCATATCTGCAATTGCAAAAAAAATCAGCTCTTCATTCATTTAGGTCGAATAGTGCAGCAGATTTTTTTTTTCTTTCTATTTCTTAGGGTCGAGTTCACGAAGTACAGCGTAACCAAGGATTTTATAATCATTCGGTTATTTTGTTACAAATATTTAACAAGCCACATTTTTTTTTTGTGTTTTCCAGGAATTTTTAATCAGCTGTGTAATAAACCAAATGTTTTTGAATGAATATGTCAAAAAGATCGAATGGTATTACCTATCAGTACTTGTAAAGATGTTAGTTAGTGTTAGTAATAGCATTATAATACTATGAAATAAGATACATGTTTAGTCAATGTCATGACCATAGTGTAAACGTATTTGTTATCTAACATCATTTCTACTGTCAATGTGTACTTAACTGTTGTGTCAGTATCAGTCAATTAATCAAACAATTTTTTTTTTCGAAATAATCGCGACTTCTTTAGAATGCACGGAGAGCGCGCAAAATTATTTAAATATGTTTAAAATAATTTAAGTAATACGTACGTTATATTCTTTAAAGATTTAAGTCAAATCGTCTTTCATTTTATTAAGTATTGGGTACAGCTACGTATTTGACAATTTGATGACATGAAGCGGTAACCAATGTTTATCCGAAATCGCCTTCCATGTTTAAACTAAACAGCCGATTACTGCTTGGTGAACAGCAAAGTATTGTTCAACAGCCGATTATGATACAAACAACTGTTTAAAACTTAAACATGTATTATTGGTGAACTTAAGTCTTAGTTGCTATTTGTTTCAATTTCTTCGTTGCTCCTATACGAGTAGTTGTTCTTTGAACAAAATAAAATGGTATACATTTTTTTATATAAGTATATAAGAAAGAGGCAAACGAGCAGGCGGGTCACCTGATGGAGAGCAATCACCGCCGCCCATGGACACCCGCAAAACCAGAGGACTAGTTGAGGGATTATAGTACCTATTACCCAGTATAAAACGATTATTGAAACGCTGAGCACATGACTGTGCTGTCGCTATTTGGTGAAAAGTGGACTATGGTAGAGGAGTGCTTTCGCTGTCCTCAGTGCCTAGTCTCTGATTAACCCTTCGGGGATAATAGCCGTGATTATGTAGGTAGGTATGTACTTAGGTTGCATGCTGATACGAAGGAATTGCGTTCAAATAACTGCGTCGCAAGTATAGAATAAACAAATCGAGTCGGTTACATTCGTAGATCATATTTTTGGGTCCAATAAACGTCGCAGCATTGTCTAAGTCGCAGTGATATGATAGAAATAGAGATTTAGTCAATTCCTTAAGTGATTTGATCAAATCACGGGGGATGTTAAATTAACAACACGATTTTATCATTTCATTTCATAGGGATTGCCCTACTCCTTTAAGTCACGTTAGAAATTTATTTAAGACAATGCGAAGCGCAGCGTAGCGATTGTCTTAAAATTCCAGGTTCTTTTTTTTATTAGACAACAGAAATACTAGCTGCCCCTTCTGTAGAACTGTTTTAAATAGTAACACTGTGCCTGTAAGTCACATGTTTCTTTGTCATTTCATGGAACCAGTTCTGGTATTTCTTCAAATCCCTAGATTAGTTTAGGGAAATGATAAAATCGTGTTCCTATTTTAACATCCTCGTGATTTGATCGAATCACTTAGGGAATAGACCAAATCTCTGTTTTTATCATATCCCTGCTATACAATATTGGATAAAATGTTTACTAGAAAAAAACAACCAGTCTCAGGAAGCTCGAATGGGATTCAAACCCATGACCTTTGGGTTTTTTATTTTTTTTATTTTTTATTCCTAGCTGCTAGCGATTTGCTCCCACAGTATGGGAGCCATTTTATTCTATTTTTCTCATTCATACCTTTCTCTATTTTATTCTTCTCGCACTTTCATTCATAATTCTCTGTTACCATTCATCATCTTTTATACTTTTGCGGCTGAGTTTGCCGTCTACTAAGGACTATTGCCATTTTACTATAATATTATCTATTCTACTTATTCTTTCTATTGTGCTATATTGCCTGTGCTATGCCATCAGACTTCCTATTCCTAGCTATCTTATTTCTACTTTGGGATGTCGGGTAGGGGTCAAAATGAATGCTCCTCCTGAAAAACATAGCATGAAAAAGTGCCAGATTGGCTTTTTTCTTTCTTTTGTATAGTACATTTTTCCTTATTTCTAGTTACTTTCTTATATCTATTTTTTATTTCTATGTTACATGTTGTATTTATTAACTTCTATTATTTTACATTTGTATGTAATCTTATGTTCTATTTTTATTTACTATCTATTAACAATTTTGCATGATAGGATTTCCTGTACATTTCTCAGAGATGTGCAGGAATCCTTCTGCCTTATTACTATGTGCTTATATTTTTATTTTTATTCTACTTATTTATTCCTCTTAGATACAATGTCTGCAATTTTAGTGCAGTAGTTCAGGAATGACCTTTGGGTTGCCGGTCCACTGCTCTGACCGCTGAGCTACCGAGACCCCAGAAGACTCGTTGAAGTTTTTCTAGTAGTTGGTGATTTTACGCTTTGAGCCACCGGTATTACGTCACTTTCATTCCAGTTCTCGCTTTTATACATCTCGTACTTCCATTCCTCATACTTGCATACATGTCAAGGTTGTTGTCGTACGATAGCTGTCGGTAAAACCCACCAACTGGAGATTGGGCCATAAGTCATCACGCTGGCCCAATGCGGGTTGGTGAGATATAATTTTAATATAGAAATCATAACCATAAAGAAAAGAAACCCTCGTCGTAAAAGGCGACTTACGGAATGCAGACTGCACATACATCCTACAGCATAGAGCGGCGATGGGCTCACCACCTGTCACGCTGAGCAAATGTGCAGTCGCACTATGGTGGACTATTGTAGAGGACTGCATTTGCTGTTCTCATTGCCTAGTCTCTGACTTACCCTTTGGATCGCCGCTGCGCCATCAAGCTCTTCTTAAGTAAGAAGAGCTTAGAAGAGCTAGAAGAGTAAGTACTCTTACGCCTGCAGTGCGATTCTCTAAGTTAAAGCCTAGGTAGCAGCGGCTGCCGCAGCGCTGAGAATTGACTCTGTCTTTTTCATTTTCATAGAATTGGAAAGAGACAGCAGATCACAGCCATGCGCGCAGCGTCTATGTGTCGCTTCGAGAATCGCGTAGCTTCTTAACCTAAATATCTTTAACATTAAATTATCCATTGTACCTACGAGTTTCTTCCGCAATATTCGTCTATTGACAATGCCGGGACGATCCCCGGAACACATCCAAGCCGCTCACGACATCCTAATAAGTACGGTGTAAAAAAAATATGTATAATACACTTTCGGGACCCCGACTCGATAGGTTTTATTCTCGAATTGTGACTCACAAAAGAATCTTTTTCTGTTCCATGTTAAATAGGCGGGTTTTTAGCTCGTTACCGTCAGCAAAACAAATGTGACATTGATAATACTTTGTTTATTAACTTTGTGAATGGGAGCCTCCTAATTCGTCTCTTTATTTCGTTTTGAATGAATGTACTAATGTGTTGTTTGTTTGGTTACAGGTACGAACAGCAAAACAATCAAGATCTACATGCATGTATAAAAGACGAAAGAAACGCTAAATTAACGTGATGCACTAAATGTTTTTTACAACCTATTTAATGTAAGTAAAACTTTGTTTTAATAAATGATTTTTGTTCTCTAAAAAGTTAAATTAGTTGTCAAAATATTGTGTACAAAAGGTCACTCAAAGAGCAATCAAATGGAGAAGGCAATGCCCTAGGTTTCGAATTAGAAAAATATCCGTAGAAGAACGAAGGCAACCATCATAGCCTGAAGAATTGTAAACTCAAGTGGCAGTGGGCAGGGCACATCGCTCGTAGAACTGACGGTCGTTGGGGCTGAACGGTTCCTGAGTGGCAATTGAGCATCGAAAGACGCCAGACAGATGTAGGCAAGGCAGGCGACAACAAGGTGGTCCGACGATCTGGTAAAGGTCGCGGCTAGCCGCTGGATGGGAATAGTACAAGACCGGACGTGGTGGTCCTAGGGGGATGTCTTTGTCTAGCAGTGCACGTCTTTTGCCTGGTGATGATGATGTTGGAGTACAGCGCGTTATTGGTGTATTTTACGCTTTTTAGATGATTCAAACCAAATGTTGTTATGCGTTCATTACACTTCATCGGCTATGGTATGATTTTGTAGTTACACGTCACCAGGAGAGAAAGAAATCAACTTGAAGGTATGTTTCTTTATAATCTCTTTCACGACCGTGCTAACCCTACACATTCGTCTAAGCAAAGGGACTGGGACGGCGTCGAACAAAGGTAGCAGAAACCAATTTGTTACGTGATAATATGCCCCCCCCCTACTCCCGCCCTTATTTGATACACCCCCCCTCCGATACCAAATGAGACTTATTTCAGTACGACATAGCCTTTGACAAAAGGTTGTTAGATTTCTTTTGTTTTTTTCTTTTATTTTTATTTCAATTTTTCTGACACAAACCTCCGTAGCTGATGACCCGCTCTTTGAGGTCGTTGGTTCATGACATTGCAGGTTTTTGTTTTCTCAGAAGATCTTCTTATGTTTTTTTATAAAGGCCGCGAAAATGCTTAGGTGTTGAAGTGGGCGGTACTCGTGTATCATGATCTGTGCTATCTGTTTATACTTACATCGGAAGGCGTTTGTGAATGTGATTTGCAAATGCTACCTTATTAAGGAGTTTTTTTAAGAAACAGCTGTCTTCTACCAAAAACATTTTAAAACTTTTTGTGCAACACTGTCCGAAACGTCGGCCTTAGAAAGGTACGAACTTGTGCATCCACTACGTCCCGATTTCTAACAATGCCATCATTATCGACATTTTTAGCAGGAGCAGTAGAGCGATTGGCCCACTCTCCTCCCCTCCACAATTCCTACTCTTTCTGCAAAGATCCTACTCCTTCCTCAAAGAGAGAGCGATTGGCCCACTCCTCTCCCCTCCACAATTCCTACTCCTTCCGCAAAGATCCTACTCCTTCCTCAAAGATCCTACTCCTTCCTCAGAGATCCTACTACTTCCTCAAAGATCCTACTCCTTCGTCAAAGAACCTACTCCTTCCTCAAAGACCCTGCTCCTTCCTCAAAGATCCTACTCCTTCCTCAAAGATGCTCCTTTTCCAAAGATTCTACTCCTTCCTCCTTTGAGGATGGATCTTTATCCTACTCCTTCTTCAAAGATCTTACTACTTCCTCATTTTTGAGGAAGGAGTAGGATCATTGAATTTCTTGATCCTTCTCCTTTATTATTGAAATGTTTGCATTCACAATGCTATTTTTCCTACATCCTACTTCTTCCTCAAAGATCCTACTCCTCCCTCAAACATCCTTCTCCTTCCTCAAAGATCCTACTCCTACCTCAAAGATCCTACACCTTCCTCAAAGATCCTACTCCTTCCTCAAAGATTCTACTCCTTCCTCAAAGATCCTACTTCTTCCTCAAAGCTCCTACTCCTTCCTCAAAGATGCTACTCCTTCCTCAAAGATCCTATTTCTTCCACAAGGCCGGCAACGCATCTGCGACTGCTCTGCTTTTGCGGGGGTGTCCATGGGCGCCATGGGCGGCGGTGATTACTATTACTATTTACAAAAATAATTTACTCCATCGCAACAACAACAGTATTACATAAGACAGGTCCTCATCAGTAGATCAACGTGTCGCGTTGCGGTGAAAGAATACTATCACCCCCTCTCTTCCTTTGGGTGTCGTAAAAGGCGACTGACGGACTAAAGAGTGCACATGCATCTAACAGAGAGCGGCGATGGGCTTACCACGTTGAGCACATATGCAGTCGCTATTTGGTGAAAAGTGGACTATGGCAGAGGACTGCTTTTGCGGTCCTCATTGCCTAGTCTGTGACTTACTCTTCGGGGATAATAGTCGTGATTATATTATGTATATGTATGTATGATTATACGAAGATGAAGTGTGCTTCCACCGACCTTATCGTCACTTACCAACACACGAGATGAAAGCCAAGCACTTCTCTATACAATGTCATAGGGGTGGTACTTCTTACCCGTTAGGGCTAAGCACTACAACTAAATTCATCTACAAAAAAAAATGGGGGGGGGGCTAACCCCCCCCCCCCCCCCCCCCTCTTATAATTTATGACCATTTTTACTTTATGCGATATCAAAGGTTTCATACGTCGGAGAACCATGAAAAATGGCAAACGGTAGCTAATGACACTGGCTAACTAATAAATTACTTTGTTTCGTATGTTTGAGATTATTTGGTGAGAAAAAAAATCATTACTTAATTATTTTGTGATTTAAAATCACTTTTTTACAAGTCCATATTATTTTTTTTGTCGATGAATATCGATTTAGTACTCAGCCTTAACAGGTTAGAAGTAAGTACCACATATCCTATACCTATCCTATCACATTGTATGGGAATGCTCACTATCACTGAAGTCTCGCAATATCTCCGTGTGTAAGTTTAACATAAAAAACAAGTATAAATGCAGCTAGAACTACTAAAGTAACGTATTTTCATGACACCTCAATATTAGGGCCGTGCTCCATTCAGGCAATATTTGTCAAAGGAACTCATAACGCTTGAGGGGCGGACGTTGAATCGGAATCAATGGTATATATTATATATTTTGGAGATGAGAGTTACGAGGCTGATCGTAGGATTTGAGGAATATTAAGCCTTCTAGACGATAACATGTTTCGGAACTTTTTAGCAGTTACCGCATCTGTGGTCTTTATGTTAGACTTCTCCAAGGTTGCAGATTCATAGTTTTCATTCCAGATTTAATGGGCGATTTTCAATCAGGCCAAATTAAAAAATAGAAAATAGTTCAAAAACACTCGATAGATGGCGTTTGATGAAAGGCGAGTACTCTTAGTTACTGGTTTTTCTACCCGACTAGTTACCAAGATCTTAGAACAGTACCAAATACAATATTATTAAAGCACTTCATAATCAGAAAATATATATCTATATCTTACCAAATATTTACAGCAATAGTACAGCAGCTATTAAATTGCATGTTAATAATAAAAATATGCATGCATGGAATCCGAACCATAAAAAAGTGAAACAGGGAGACCCGCTGTCTCCTAAACTCTTCACTGCCTCACTTGAAGAGGTCTTCAAAACTCTGGCAGCCAACTGGTAGGAGAGGGGTATATAGGAGTATCGTCGTTGGTGAGAGGAGGTTAACTAATCTCCGATTCCCTGAAGACATTGTTCTTTTCTCTACATCAGCAGCAGAACTCAGTATCATGATCAACGAACTGAACACGGCAAGCCTTGAGGTCGGCTTAACATAGTGGTTCAGACAGAGATAAGATAGCCAGTTCCTCAGTAGTTGAGCTATAGTTGACGGCTTCATCATTTCCTAACTGAAAAAGTAGGAGTTTTGTCAAATTAATTCTTTAGCTAGTCTATAAATATGTTGGAAAATGTTTTATTTTAATATTTTGAACTTAATAGACACATAGTTTTTGTGTATGGGAAAAGTTAAAGGTCAGTCACATGAAATGACTCGGACATAAAAAATGGAAGAACAAAATATTATTCCTTCAACATATTGTAGATAGCAATACATAGCGTAGAAAAGTGAGTTTTCTTGTATTAGATTAGGGTTGCTCGTAGCAGAGTTTATTTTACTATTGTTAAAAACTAAAATAAGATAAAATCGGTGTATAATCCCGCAACTAGACTACCATATCAACTGTTTTTGCACCAACCCAAAATTGCAGAGAAAGATTTTCATAAATTACGCGAAGGCATTTTTCTGAGCTCCTAGATTGAACTACTGTTCTAAACAAATAAAATAAAAAAATAAAGGGTTATCTCTTATATAGTCGTAAAGTGCGTAGAAGCCTCGGAATTTTTAGATATCATCGATTTTTTATTAAAAAGAAATCTTATTCAGAAAACTTCGAAAACAGCTTTTAGTCAGTTGTACCGTACCGAGATTTGTAATATTAAGCATGTATTTATTATCCTATCTTGATAAAAATGATAAATACAACTACAAAATTACTACTAAATGCAAAAATGGGCAATTTACGCAAAATACACATTTGAGATGTAATAGGCCTCTTAGTAGTAAGAACATATTTATTTATTTATTGTGATAAAAACGTTTTTATCAATAACATAATGTTTTTATTAAAAATAAGATACCTAACACTTATGTTGTATGATGATAATTATACATGAGTATTTTTACAGTTTACTATCATATAGGTACTTATAGAGGCGTCGTCGGTAGCCAAGCGGATAGATGTTCGGGTTGAATGCTAAAAATCGTGGTTCGATCTCCTTAGCTCCGTTAACCCACTCCTACACAGTCATTTTAGATCACAGGATGGGTTAAGGACTATTATCAAAGTGTTAATGACACATTACTAATAATCTTTAAAAAAAAAATTAAATTTACATGAAATAAAAAAATCAAATAATCCCGGAGCATCCCTAGCAAGCAGACGGGTATATGATGAAGAATAGCTAAATGAATGCAGAGGGGCCTGTTGTCAATAAGTGCTCTTTCTGTATGGAATTTATTTTGAAATTTCTCACTCCAGCTCATCCATAATCTGGTATATCAAGCTCCGATATAGAGACACTGGAAGTGACAGTAAGTTAATCTCGATCGTTTTATTTGCGTCGTCCATAGTCGAGTGGGAAGTTTTACTTTTTCGTAAAAAGTGACATAACACAACATGAGTACCAATAGGATAAAATGTTTTCTAGAAAAAAAACAACCAGTCTCAGGAAAGCTCGAATGTGAATCGAACCCATGACCTTTGGATTGCCGGTCCAATGCTCGAACCGCTAAGCTACCGAGGCCCCAGTAGACTCGTTGAATTTGTAATACGCTGCAAGCCAGCGGTATTACGTCACTGTGAAGTCTACCCTCACAGCCGAAAGAAATACTATTGCAAGTATTTAACAATCGATAAAGACGTAATTGCTTAAAAATAGCTATAATTATTTTATCTTATATCTATATAGCATTGTGAATGCAAAAACTTCAATAATAAAGATAAAGTACGAATGTCAGTTATCGATGTATTGTTTTTCGTTTGTTTTTTAAATTATTCTATTATAGTTTTCACAAAGCCAAAAGGCTTTTCACGATCCTTGACGGTTTCCCATTATCCATATCTAAGAAGCATCGATCTGCTTTAAACAAAATTAAATTAGTAACATACATGTTATACTTCTTTAAAACAATGGTTTCCAGTATAAAAAGAAATGTAACAACGTACTATTATTCTTCTAATAAACGGAAATCTTCTATAAACCTGTTCAAACAATTCCCAGAGACGCTTCCATCGGTTCGCGATCCCCCAACAAACGGATCGGGAAATATATTAAATTCACTCGACTGCACCCTTCCGGGCTGTAACGATGCCCCCCGGACTGGCCCTGAACCCACCTAAACTTGTTAGGATTATGTCCCATTCAGATCAATTTCACAGCAAGTAATGCGAGAAGATTGGGACGATACTTACTTTTTTTTCTATACACGCTGTCATCTTAGTTAGAGAGAGATTGCAAACGGCACAACAACGAACGAAAATGGACACCAGGCTATAAACGTGCCACTGCTGGTCTCAAATCTTCCCACATAACCAAAGGAAAGAAAATTTAAAACTGAAGCAGGAATGCTAGAAATCTTAGTTTGATCCCGCAGAAACGTTAGGCTTAACTGCTATGATGCTATTCCTAAAAAAATGACAGCTTTAGGTTAGGATTAATGATACTATTGTATCATTGTCAGTTATTAAATGAATAAGCCGTGTGGCAGTTCACTAAAAGTATAGTGCCAACCCCTCTCTTCCCTTAAGTGTCGTAAAAGGCGACTAAAGGACTAAAGACTGCATATACTTCCAACAGCATAGAGCGACAATTGGCTCACCACCTGTCACGCTGAGCACATGTGAAGTCGCTATTTGGTGCAAAGTGGACTATGGTAGAGGACTGCTTTTGCTGTCCTCATTGCCTAGTCTCTGACTAACCCTTCGGGGATAACAGTCTATATTTATGATGATGAAAATATACTATAAGTACATAGGAATTCTAAACTTAATAATTCCTAATTCACTTCCACACTATCACCTAAATGTAATTATTCTAATAGCAGGTTAAGTTTCAAAGTATCAATGGCTCACTAATTAGTATGTATTTCACATTTCACATTTGTCGAACTCATTTCACTTACAATTCAGAAGTTATGTAATTAGTAGGTAAGGCAAATGGATCTATTTCTAACTATTTAATGTGTCACTTTACTGTTCAAATAGATATAACTTATTCAAAAAGAAAAACGTCACATTAAATTAAAAAAAATTAAGTGTTGTCTTAATTACTATGAGGATAAGCAGGTCAGGACCTGACACCTTTGTGAATACCTGTCATTATAATGTTATAATAGTAATATTTAAAAAAGGCTATGTAGCTCATTATTAATAAATACTTCCAGTGCTAACCCATCTCTTCTTCATCTCTTCTCACCCAAGATAGAAATATTGGGTGTCGTAGAATTTTCATGTTTAATGATGACACACGTTTATTTCCTCTTGATGTAGTTTAATTTAAAGTTTGATTTTGTTTTTATTTTTGTACTTAATTGTTTTTTATCTTATACTTTGTAATCTTTATTTTTGTAATTGTTTTTTATCTTGTACACGTTGCCCATCGCAGCATCACCAAACCGGTTCCGACGGAAGATCAGCGCTGATCGCAAGGCCAGCATTTTGCTGAGTCGGAATCCGTTTTGGGACGTTCTCTGTATGTTTTTTTATTATTATTTTTGTCTGTATTAATTAACTGTTGTGACCCAAATAAATATTTATTCCTTTCTTTCTTGCTTTCTAAAAGGCGACTAACGGACCAACGACTGCACATGCATCCAACATGGGCTCTCCACATATCAAGCTGAGCACATGTGCAATCGTAATCTGGTGAAACGTGGACTGTGGCAGTGAACTGCTTTTGCTGTCCTCATTGCCTGGTCTCTGACTAACCCTTCGGGGATAATAGTCGTAAATATGTATGAATGTAAAAGGCTAAAAACTGCCTAAAGACTGTACATACATCCAACAGCATAGAGGGGAGATAGGCTCTCCACTTATCACGCAGCTTTCTTTATAACGAATGCTGAGCAGAGTCCCATTTTAGGACAAATTTTGTTTTTTTGTAAAGGAGAATGACCAAACCAGCCTATTCGATATCTATTGCGTCTTAATCATTCACATATCAAAAGTATTCTCTTAAGTTATAATGATTACTGTTAAAAAAGGTTTTCTATAGAACGCAGCGTTAAAAGTCAAGTGTTAAATAAATGCTGAACTGAACTGATAGTCATACGATAACAGTTGTCATAACCTCAAAATACCTAAAAAGTCTTAAGCTAAAAATGAAGATAGCTTCAAACTCCCGTATGATATTGTAATGTAATTTTTTCTTCATAATTCAGAGCATTGCTGCCATTGATTACTATTTATTTCATTAAAGCGCTGTGTTACGCTAGCTAGCTAAAAAACTAGCCTAACTCCCATAGTAAAAACGTCATTCTCCTTTATGTATACATACATGTAATCACGACTATTATCCCCGAAGGGTTAGTCAGGGTCTAGGCAATGAGGACAGCAAAAGCAGTCGTCTGTCTACCATACCCACTTTTCACCTAATAGCGACAGCACATGTGCTCAGCGTGACAGGTGGTGAGCCCATCGCCGCTCTACGCTGTTCGATGTGTGTGCAGTCTTTAATCCATTAGCTGCTTTTTACGACACCATAGGGAAGAGAGGGGATGGTAGTATTCTTTCACCGCTACGCAACACGGTTAATTTTATGTATTTTAATAAATAATTGTTATACATTCATTTATTTAAACAAATAATTAATAGGAAGTAGTGAAACCATCCCTCAATCGTCTCTAACACAAAAATCCACTGTCAAAGCATACCTTGATCGACGTAAAGGGAACAATTCGATCGATCGAGGTGGAAGTGCAAATTTCGAAATCAATTAAAATTTTCCCCTGCCTCAAAACTTAGTCACAATTTACATAAAGGTAAGTAACTGCTACGGGCCACTTGACGGTAGCGCCCTCTTTATTAACGAAAATGAAAGTCCCCGTTCATCGTCACCCCTAACATTAACCGCAATATACAGAGCGATGGGGAATCGTGGAAAAACAAATACTGGGCCCGGTGTGTCGTAGGGCTGTCAACTTTGACGTAGCATAAGGTAGTACTTAATCGTGCTGTGTATGCTATAGATTACTGTCTAGTCATTCTGTAATGTTAAATTCTCATGACTGAGTCATTACTGTAATCTGTCTGCGTATCTAATTTAAATTTGTAAATAATTTTTGGAACTTGCATTTTTGAAATAGTCATATGTTGGCGATGTGACTTTATTTTTTACGTGATTTTTATTTTTACATTTTCGTTTTGCGCATTTGTTGAAAGTGAACTTAAAATTAGAGAGATTAGAGATTCTTGTGCCAATTTTATATGTTGTTAAGTTTTTAAGTTGTTAGACCTGCTGGAGTATCTTTGTCAAAAACTTTTAACGTAACGGTTTCTTGACATGACTACATAATATTTTTTTGTATATTTTAGTGTTTTATTAACGCTTAAATATACTTAAGTAAAATTTTAAACACTGAAAAAACCTTCCTTGTACATTATTGTCATAAAAGAAGTAACTGAGAACAGAATTAGGTATCTGTTTTTAATACCTTAGTTGACATCCCTAAAATAGCAAACACCAAGCCCTTTCATGTGTGTATAGCGTTGTTACTGTCATTATTTGAATAAAGGACTTGGGACGTTTTGACAGTTAAACACGAGCTCTTTTCAAGCTTAACAAACTTTGTTCGGCTGGCAGCTGTAAAATCCAGCATGATTTTTAGCAAATATTGTAGTAACTATATTACTGACACCAATACTGTACAACAAGATAATCGTGGGTATTGTTTCAAGCAGAACTTGATAAGAATTCTATTACGTTTATTTTTCTCATTATGACCGTGTTATCCTATTAAGTTTGATAGTCACACTGAGCTCTTGTCTTATCAAGAAAATGCATTTCACGATGTTTGTACTCATCCCTTCGATTCTAGATAATTTATTTTATTTAATAATCATAAATCTATAAAAAAAGAAAAAAAAAAATATATACGACACTGTAGAAATTGGTAAATAATCGCGTTCACACGCGTAACGACCTACATGCATAATGACGCATAGGTAAGCAAAAGAGACCTAATACGCATAATGACTAATATCAAATTTTAATACTCATTTTGTCGTCCAAAGAGATGGTTAAACAATACAAGTTCGAAAGAAAGTTTTTTTAAAGTAACAAAATGTCTGACGTTTGAAATCATACTACTATACTGTCCCAACGCGAAACGTCATTTCACACATTCATCTTACTCCCCACACCAATTTACTATTTCCCTTCCCAAAGCACTGTTATCCATAACACGCGCCATGCACGTGTTTTGTTATTAGCTACTAGGTTTGAACGTCCTATTCAAAAAGAACCCCTCAACTTAAATTATTTCCTACAAAAACTATATTAAAGCGAAAATAATACGTCAACTTATACTGGTCATATTGATTTCACACCATACAATATTCTTTTATCGACTAACGTATGGTAGCGTTTATTGACATATGAAATATTGCCATTTTCGGTATTGAATTATTTATAACTAACTCCGTTATGAATTCTGGATCAAACATATCAAAGATAGCATTAATTGATGTCGCGTCTATTTCATAGTTAGGTCGTTGTTCGGTGTCTTTGTAACGTTTCTAATATTTTGCATTAGTAATGGAAACGCGTGTGTGATTTTACATATTTAAAAACCTTGAATTTTTTATTATAATAACGCTAATTGTTACAACAGTGCTACTCGTTGCTGTTAGACTGTCTAATTATATTCTGTTATTTCACTCTTAACTGATGTTTACAAAGCATTTTAAATTAATTAATAGAATCAGGCGTTACTTTGCGGAAATCCATGATATACAAAAATGGAATAAAAATATCTAGTGTTAATCCCGCTAACTCACTAATTTATCAAGCTTGGATGCTGCATGCAAGCACCGCCCTCCCGCCCGCAATGTATGCACATGCAAAAGGAGCGATGGATGCTAAATAAGGCATGCAAACCGAAACCCGACACGTGTTTCGCCCCTCCACGGGGCATCCTCAGGAGCTGTTGACTGGTCGAGAGCTGCGCGCCGACTGAAACGGCTGCGAAGATCTCGGCCCCTTATATAGCGCCACCGTTTGGCATTTGTGACGTACTACCCGCAATAAGACGCAATAATGGGGAGGAAACTAAATTTGTTTGGTCATTCAACAGTGCGTAATTATTATTGTTATGTTTTATAATTTCTAACTGCTCCAACACACACAACCGGAAACTCTTATTACATACATGCAAAATATTATATGTGTGATTGTCGCCCAAGGAATGGCCGGTGTCAATTAAATGTTTTGCGAAATGTGACTTGTCTGGATGGCCATTCCTATGTGCGGCCACATGTTCCTTATATCTAATTTCAAAATTACGGCCTGTCTGACCTACATAGACCCCATTGCATTCATTACAAACTAACTTATAAACACCGGATTTTTTGGAATTTTCTAAGCGATCCTTACTGTTACATAAATGGCGAAACACGTGTCGGGTTTCGGTTTGCATGCCTTATTTAGCATCCATCGCTCCTTTTGCATGTGCATACATTGCGGGCGGGAGGGCGGTGCTTGCATGCAGCATCCAAGCTTGACAAATTAGTGAGTTAGCGGGATTAACACTAGATATTTTTATTCCATTTTTGCATTTTAAATTAGTTTAACACCAACACTGGTACTATTAAAAAAGTTAGACTTTATCGTTGCGGTTCTTATTCGGTTAAAAATTTTAGTTTGTATATATTTATTTGTCGTATTCTATCTTGAACATAATACAGAGGTTATTTGAAAGAGTGAGATATCTACTTTGCTCAAGGCTGCTTTCATTTGTGGTGTAAGTAGGATTAATCAGGTAGTAGGAGTTAACCGTGTCGCATAGCGGTGAAAGAATACTACCACCCCCTCTCTTCCATTGGATGTCGTAAAATGCGACTAACGGACTAAAGACTGCACATACATGTATGTATGTAAGTAGGATATTTACATTTTTACCACTACGTAGATAATATAATAAATCACTTTTTCAACGAAATGATAACTCCCATTTGTACGTTTTCATTTCAATACTATTCGCTCATGTCAGTTTGGCATCCGTGCCATTAACTCCGTCAGAAATCAACCCTCAACGACAAGCAAGGGCACATTAAATATTATTTTGTAAAGGTTCCGCAAAGAGCAATGTAAAACGTGCATAAAAACAGATCCCTTTTCCACGTCACCCCTTAACCGGGAGCCGTTACACAACGCTAATACAGAGTAATGCGCAGAGTAGTCTGAAATGAACGAGCGCCTCCGAAGCCTAGTTCGGATTCACAACGACACCTACTCTTGAGTAAATAAAAAAAATCACAAAGGGTTCCTCGTCGCAATTTCCACACGCCACGCCTAGTTCGGGCTGTCGCGCTATAGGAAAAGCGTTTCAAGTCGGAGCTTTTGCTAACATTGACGTTTTTCGGCTTGTGACGTTATTGCATTGCGCAAACTAATTTTCGGAGTGAGTGTTTTGGAAACAAAGATTTTGTATGACTTTCTTCTTCTATTATGTAAGCTTGTTTCTTTGATTTTACTAATTATTGCGAGTCAACAAAACTTCCGCAACTGTGTTTGTTTCATTTTCAATTGGTTGGCCTCACGTCCATTTTGTCGTTGTGTAACGTGTTGAAAATAATCTCTTCCTAAAATCTGGTAAAAACAACTTTGTTATGCTAGCTGGACAACTTTACGTTCGGATTGAGTAAAAAAAATCGTATTGTCACTCATATTTCTGGAAACGTTTGTTGACAGGCGCTCTCGGTTTTAGTTAGGTCAAAGCTTTTGTGAGGCAGGCCGGGTTTTTTGCATTTGTTGTTTTTGTGTCGGTTTTGCTTTACGCTAGCTAATTAGTTGTGTTGTGACGTGACACGCGCAGTTCGTCCGCTCCATTCGAAATGCAGGCTTTGGATACGTAACACCGTGAATTTTAAATTTTTTTTTAAATTGAACATACGAAACTAGATTATACGAAAACTTTTCAAATCGAAACAATACATTCGCGCTTTCGGTGTGTTGTCACGAATTTGGAAAAAATAACAAAACAAAAACCTTTTACCTTTTTAAAAAAATTGATTATATTCATTGATATTTTCCGCGACTCATTTTCTAAGCTCAAAAAGAATTTGTTCCACGCTTGGCAACAAGCTGACTGATGCACTTTATTGTCTTTATTACAATTTTGTATTTTCCTTTCATGTTTATTTTTTTTTGTTTTTTGTTTGTTTCTCATCTTAATGCATGTGGTGTTTACCTTCAAAGATTGTTGCACTAGGTTATAAGAATGCTAGCTGTAAATAATAAATGTAATAGTGTAGCAAACACTGGTGAACCTAATTAAAAAATAAAAATAATTGAAAATACTAAGCAATACCGCCAATTGTCGGTCTTTAAAAAAACATTCAGTTTCTGTTCTTCCTTCTGTCCTTGCCATTAGCCTCCCTTTCAATCAGAATGACATATAAATTGGATGTGTTCGAATGCACTGAAATGTTGAATGGATAACCAATAAGCAGCAAGCGGGTTTTGGGGAAGACCTGTTCCAAAAAAACCTAGCTAATATTAGTACGTACCACTAAAAAAACAGACATCGCCTATGAAAATACTAGAGAAAACACTTCAGAATAATGGTGGCACGTTTCGGGCTGGTGTGACCCCGCTGGTTGCATAGTCGTGTTTTACTACCTGCTCCACGCGCGAGGAATACTAAAGTGTGCGCAGCGCAAACAAGATAGTTAGGTTCCGTATGCGAGTAGGGCTGCCGCAAAATATCTGACGTTATTAAAAAGTACACTGGCACTTCGTTTTAACATTGAAAATGTTTTTTCGATCGCTTCAGTTTAGCCCCCATTTTCGCTCACAGTGTGACATAATGGAACTGAAATGGAGCTGGGCAGGACACCTGGCAAGGCAAGGTGATGACAGGTGGAGTAAGGCGCTAACTGAATGGCGTCCAAGAACTGGACACAGAAACGTCGGTCGTCCTGCGGCAAGATGGGCAGACGATGTGGCGAACATCGCGGGCAGGACCTGGATGAGATTGGCACGGGACCGTAAACAGTGGCACATACAAAGAGAGGTCTATACCCAGCAGTGGGTGAAGTCAGGCTGTGGATGATGATGATGATGTGAGATCGTGTGGGAATAGAAATTTAAAAATATTAAGGAAATATACAAACATACATATAATCACGACTATTATCCCCGAAGGGTTAGTCAGAGACTAGGCAATGAGAGCACCAAAAGCAGTCCTCTGCCATAGTCCACTTTTCACCAAATAGCGACAGCACATGTGCTCAGCGTGACAGGTGGTGAGCCCATCGCTGCTCTATGCTGTTGGAAGTACGTGCTGTCTTTAGTCCGTTAGTCGCCTTTTACGATACCCAAGGGAAGAGAGGGGGTGGTAGTATTCTTTCACCGCTAGGCAACACGGCTAACCTACCTAATGTTCATTCCACACAATTTTGTGGGCGGGAGAGCGGTGCTTGCTTGCTACAAATAAGTATCACACTTTTAAAGTTGTAATAACTTTTAAAGTACACAAGATAAACAAGACACCAAGACTTGAAAATGTTACTATTGTATAATTTACTATAGTTTCAGAGAAAGCTGATAAAATTGCTATAAAACGTTTTTTATTTTAAATCTCTAACTTCTATAGTTTAGAAAAAAAATATTTGAAAGTGTGATTCTTATTTTTGCAGGCCAGTGTAGATAGAGTGAGTTAGCGGAATTAACACTGTATCAAATATAAAAAAACCTATATAGATACTAAAACGAGACACAATAACAGTAGGTAGGTATACCAGTCTTGCATCAAGCACCGCCCTCTAATAAGCTTTCGAATTATGTTATACTTACTTATGCCGCAAAATTTAAATTAATTAATTTGTTATAACTAGGTATATGCCCAACGCTATAAGTACGAATTTAATTTAAATGCAACCCTTCTCCATTTTACGTTTCTGACATTAAAACAATGTCTACAACAATTAACAACCTACTTTTTTATTATTATTCTCAATTAATGGCTTCGCGGTAAGCCAATTTCAGTGGTGGCTTTTAAAAGTGCATTAAGTTTGTACAGTAGAATGAATTGAAAATGGAGGTCAACACGTGTTGTTGCAAAAACAACACGGAAGAGACCCCGTATTTTTTGGTATTTTACAGTTTATCGGATTTTAACGCTTCTAATGCCGTTCTCTGTATCCCCAAATCCGCACACACACAGCATACAACTATTTACGCGGCAACCTTCATCGCTGCATACGACTACCTGTCAAAGCGTCGATATAACGTATGTACTTTTTTTTTAGTCCAAAGCGGCTGCAATGGAGCGCGGACGGTGGACGCCAATTATAGCACGCTCGGATTTACGTCGCGTCACTTTACCAGCCGGTGATTGACTGGAGGCGGCCATTTTTGTTTTTCATTAGTTTCTTTTTTTCTTTTGTTTGAAAAATAACTCCATAGGTCGGTTGGTGTTGGATAGAAAAGTCGCGAGTACGCACGGCTTTGTTGTTAGCAAGGAGTTTATAAAGAAATTGCATTCTTAGTAAAACATACAGCGAACTCACGATTTTCTGTAATGTTGACTAAAGACAGCAGTTACAACTTAGTTATAAAAAGAAAATTTTATGTAAGGTCAGTATTAGTCACTACTAAAAAGTAAGAATGCGAAAATTACACTGTTAATAACCATTGAGGTAGTTAGAAACAAACAGACTTGACTATCAGCCGGTAATTCACAGGAGGCGGCCATTTTGTTTTACATTACATCTTTTTTTCTTTTTTTTAAATAGTAAAGTCGCGAGTACGCTTAATAACAAACTACCTAGTAGACCCGACAGACGTTGACCTTTACTAATTTTAATAAATGTGTTATGCTGGATTTACACGAAGCCAATACTTGAGACAATCCACTAAGCCAGTCCAATAAGCCAATGCCAATGCTAAGCAAAAATGGCTTGAGAACAATCCAATGTAGTGGACTGTCTCTATTTACACGATGCCAATATTGGACTGGCTTATTGGATTGTCTCAAGTATTGGCTCCGTGTAAATCCAGCATTAGGCAGTGCGGTCAAGCCAATATCATAATGACAACTCAACTGACAGGAAATATATTAATATATTGCACAACTTCTTTTTAATTTTTAAAGTTTTTCTTTATAATTTTCACTATGGTTTTTCTTCCTAAACCACCCCTGTATAAAAAGGAACAAAACTAAATAAAAAATATTTAAATTGGTCTAACCGTTGTTGAATTTAAGCCAGCACCTGGAACTATTATATGGATAATAATGTAATTAGAATTACACTGAGTTATTATTAACCATTGAGATAGTTAGTATCATCATTAGACAATAGTCTGTTTGATATATTTTTATGGATTACCAACCGATTTCTTTTCGTAACAACACGACGTGTTGTTGGTGAGACTATATTTTTAATTATATCTACCGTACAATCCTGGGTGTACTACCAGCCAGGGTAGAAATTTTAGTTTTTCATTACTTTTTTTTTTATTTGAGAAATGAAATTCTTATTTTTATGAAAAATCGGGATTTTTACCATGTTTGAGTTGTTTGTTTTGAGTCCCCGATATTTCGGCGCAGTTGCATGCACCATTTAAACCCGAATGAAATTATTTTTATGCTTTTTTATTTCAATAGCATCTCTGACCAGTCTTGGTACATAGTGGCGTTCTGTCGAAATAATCTGAAGGTTATAAAACGCCATCCAGTGATTCGGTCCTGAGTGAATAAGATGTTCTGCAAAATGGCTGATTTCTGAGTGTCGTTATTCTTGACTGCTTTAATGTGCTCCTGTACGTTTTGTTTGGCCTATAAGAGCTACCACAACTGCAGTCAATTTTGTACACGCCAGGTTTTTCCCAGGCAAAACTGTCTTTTGGTGAACGCAGGCCTTGGGCAACTTTCTTTAGAGGAGTGAAGATAGTGTTGATTGAGTACTTACTTATTTAGTATGTTGGGGATCTTATCTGTCACTTCTTTTATAAAAGGTAAAAACACCGGTTGTCTGTTCACCTTGCACCTGTACTGTTTTGTTGTGTGTCTGGGTGGTAGTACCTTCCCCTTGTACCCGTTTCTCTGCAGGACATGCCGCACATGAGCTAACTCCTTGTAGATAATCGTCATCACATAACTCAAACATGGTAAAAATCCCGTTTTTTCATAAAAATAATTGTAGTGACCATGAAACTTTAAAATGTTAATGAAATTCTTATTTTATTTGGCACTGTTGTCTAAATATTATTAGTAAAAAACACCTGTATGTCGACTGTTCACTAGCAATTCGTCAAATTCGGGAAACCATTTAACAGTCGAGAGCGAAGGCCTACTACTCCCACCATGCCTATTTAATAAAGGATAAAAAGTTTCGCAAACATAATCTCCAGCTGTATTTGTAAGGTTACGGAGTGGAAGGCTGTATGAATTTTGAACGACATAGTAAATATAGTGTCTACTGTCAAGCTCGTTTGCACCTAACTCACGCAATTGGTTCACGATCGTGAATGCTAAGCTACTTTCGCCACGCTAATATTCGGATTGGTGACCTAAAATATTTATGGGACTGCTTCGGTAACATGTTAAACTAAATGATGACAGTTGTTTACTTACACCCGACATTGGGCCACGATGATAGTCATCATCAGCCATCAGCCTATAAACGTCCCACTGCTGGGCCCAGGCCTTCCCACGTAGACAAAGACACATAGGAGATTGGGCCATAAAAAAATGTAGATACATACATATAATCACGACTATTATCCCCGAAGGGTTAGTCAGAGACTAGGCAATGAAGACAGCAAAAGCAGTCCTCTACCATAGTCCACTTTTCACCAAATAGCGACTGCACATGTGCTTAGCGTGACAGGTGGTGAACACATCGCCGTTCTATGGTGTTCCATGTGTGCGGTCTTTAGTCTGTTAGTCGCCTTTTACGACGCCCAATGGAAGATAGGGGGTGGTAGTATACTTTCACGGCTAACGCGACATGGTTATAATATAACAAAATATAGACTGAAATACTTTTTGCTGCAATAGTTTGATAATATCGTTATAGGGTTACCAGCAATTATAACCCTTCGAAAATAAATGTACTTATTTTAAAAGAGAAACGACATATCGTAGACCTACATTTGATTTTTATACATTAATTTTTGTAGTTTAATCCCAAAGCTCCATTAGATTACTGACCCATTTGTTAACACAAACGTAATAGCTTTCAGATGGGTTAACAGGACTTTTTTGTTAATTATGTGTAACAACATATAGACAATCTTAGTAAAAATATTTGTTTCTTAGAAAATAACTTAAACATGTTACGAATCATTTTTAGAACATTCTAAATGGCAACCCTACCTACATATATAGCTTCTGATAGGCTTTCCATGTCAAAAGTTAGCTTTCATAAACACTACTAAACTATTGATACATTATTTCTGCGATAGCAACACACAGAAAGTTACACAAATGTATTTTTTTCTTGTCGGAAATCGTTATATTTGGGAATATGTGAGTGCTCCAATGGCGAGTTTTCCTTTTACTAACTCAGTTTTTATAACCCACTTGAATGAAAGAGGGCTATGTCGATTTTTTTATAACGAATTATGAATGAAGGAGGGTAATCTTTAACGGGAACTAGTATTCATAGTTACAGACATACCTTGTAAAAGCAGCTAGCTAGCTAGCTATGCCGACTTGCTAGGACTATAGTCAACCAAAAACAACACCTCGGCCCCGCTGGCTGTCGAACTCAAATATCTAAAATAGACTACAAAAACAGTAAAAATTAAATAACTTAATTTATACAGTAGTAAAAAATTAAGTTTTTACAGTAGAACAAAGTCATATCTTTACTTAACCCAGATAACCCTGAAACTATATATCATCTCGGATCTTTAAAATATATTATTTCATAATTTGAGGGTAGGTTTTCATAAATTTTAGCGGTGTTATAACACCTGCTCAGGGTAAGTAAGTGGGTGTATCTTAGCTCACTTCTCTATGGAATGCGCTGGACGCTTTCAAGGAACAGTCTATTACGTAGTCGTTTTCCATCAGGCGGGCCGTACGCTCGTTCGCCGGCTAAGTATCATAAAAAAATAATGTCCGCTAATAAGCTTACATGTCATCATAGTGAGCCTTGCCGTAAGCCAATGTAGATACATGCTAAGCTTGTGCGCAAGAACCCGCGCGCTTATCAGACTGATCGCTAGGGTTGTGAATTTTTGGAAATAATTTTATTTTTTTACATACATACAAACCTATAAATCACGACTATTATCACCAAAGGGTTAGTCAGAGACTAGGCAATGAGGACAGCAAAAGCAGTCCTCTACCAAAATCCACTTTTCACTAAATAGCGACTGCACATGTGCTCGTGACAGGTGGTGAGCCCATCGCCGCTCTATGCTGTTGGATGTATGTGCAGTCTTTAGTCCGTTAGTCGCCTTTTACGACACCCAACGGAAGAGAGTGGGTTGTAAAATTCTTTCATCGCGACGCGACACCGTTTTATTTTTTAAATTAATGAAATTAGAAGTTTTTTTGCGACAATCGTCCTTAAGACAAATGATTACTATAAAAGGTTATATCGAGTGACATGTAAACAAAAATATTATTAAGTCTATACGGTTTAGATCTCATGTCGGAAGTTAGCCCTGTATTTGTACACATTCAAACAGTTTGAAATAAAAAGGTTTATATCCTAGACACAGTTTTAAACATCTGACGTTACCTAGTACTTTGAACCTATTCTTCTAGATTGAAAAGGCTAGATATACAAAAAAAAACCACCGCATTCGATCGCAGGATGAAACTCATCGTATGTCGAAAATGAGAAATATTAATATAGAAATGAAAGGAGCGTGAGCTTATTCCGCTACCACTCGAGCGACGGACGATAGATGTCGAAGGATGCGAGCGATGCAGTTTCGTTTTCAAATTTTAACGAACGATGCGAAGTACCTCGTTTGCTTGTTATTGTATTTTAGTCTCTTAAATTCAAACTAAAGTGTTGCTGTAATGAGAAACGTAAAATATCCTGTAATACCTAAAAAACGCCTTTGTGATTGATATCTTGAAATTAGACTTTTTACAATTTTTATTATGTAAGTGAGTAAGTTTATAAAATTTTGTCTTAGAACGGTAGTTGATCCTTTTATAAACACGTTGTTACGTACATACATACATATAATCACGACTATTATCCCCGAAGGGTTAGTCATACAGACAGAGACTATGGCAGAGCCATAGTCTTATCTTATCTTAGTGGGGCCTGCAGAGGTCTCACTCTCGCAGCAGCACGTCAACCCACTGGGATCTTTTGTGCCATAGTCCACTTTTCACCAAATAGCGACTGCACATTAATGCTCAGCGTGACAGGTGTTGAGCCCATCACCGTTCTATACCGTAGCGCAGTCTTTAGTCCGTTAGTCGCCTTTTACGACACCTAATTGAAAAGAGGGGGTAGTAGTATTTTTTCAACCGCTATGCGACACGGTTACACGGAACACGTTGTTGATGACTTTATACGAAATGATAATAAATTCTGGACAAAACAAAATAATAATATACACTACTTACTATGTATTTATATGTTATTTCATGTGTTGCTACAGTTATAAACTATTAATCCCATTAGGAAACTACCTAGTACCTAATAAAACATCATATATATTTATAACACTCTTACAATCGTCTCCGAACCTATTTCTGCCGGGAACAATTCGCTAGATCGCCCTCCAATTTCAAACTCCAAAGTCTATTCCACAAATAGCACGACATTCGTTCGAAGTACGAGTCTGGAGATTAAAGAAAAATGAGCATCGGCCACCGGCGACGGCCACAGGAGTGATAGCTTAGCGATCTTACAATTCCATTACTTACAACTAAGCTGTGTGGTGTAAAAGGCGACTAAGCGACTGACAACTGTACATGGATTCACGACTATTATTATTCATCATATTAGCAAAAGCAGTCCACTGTCATAGTCCACGTTTCGTGTGACCTATTATAATCATACTGTTACGTTATAAATACGACATATTCCAATATAAGAATATTTTTACTTTGTAAAAACCAACCAAAAAAGTTCTTAATCTATACCCGCTGTCGCAATGCCTCGATGGCCGAGTGCTTTGTGATCACCAACTCGCATGTAGTAAGCGTGTAATTAAGTGATTAAGCCAATATAGTTTACATGCTGTACTTTTACTTTACTCGCTGTCGCTCCGTCTGCGCCGCGGTCCCATCCTCAGCCGAGGGCATATTTCAAGTCGCGAACGTTACCAAGTAATTATCGCCTCGAAGAGAGCGTTTTCAGAATTGCACCAGTAAAGCTCACTCTCCACTTGGTACGGCTTAAGGTATCCTTTTGTTGGAAATATTGCTGAGTGTAGGTACGTTTAATCTGAGCGGGCCTACCGCTTTTTTTTCTTTCTGTAGGTACGTAGTCGGCCGGCTCGGGGAAATTTTTATTTTTATTCAAGATAATCTGGTAGCAATTTAGGCCGATCGCTGGCATATCTCGCGCTAAACGGCGCTAAGGGTGATTCACTCGTTGTACACCTTAATGAGATAATAACGATTCCGGTTGAAGTGTAACGCCGATCCTGTAATACATTTTGCACTTGTCCAAATGCTTTTTTTGCGGCGCTGCTGGTTTGGTTGAGAGTTCTATTAAGGGTAACGATGCGTCTCTTCGGGAATGGTGGCGCTGAAGAAGTTTAGTATGTGGTTTCGATTACAACTTTCACGTAATTGGACTTTTGTATCCTTAAAGCAGCTATCCGATATCAAGCTTAATTTGAAGAAATTAATTATTACGGTTTTTATTGTCAAACTCAGTCGACTTTTTAGGGAGTCTAGCATTTCTACTTTAAATAATTATTATTTCTGGATGTCATCTTCGCTTATCATAGTTTACTCACACATTAAATCAAGAACTGATCTAAATTAAGGTAAATTGTTTACTAGAAAAAAATCAACCTCGAATCGGAAGCTCGAATGGGATTCGAGCTTCCTGAGACTGGTTGATTTTTTTCTAGTAAATATTTTGTCCTATATCTATATAGCATTGTGAATGCAAAATTTCAATAATAAAAACTAAATAAAGTTAAATGTTTCATATTTTAGCGTTTTATTAACGCTTAAATATATTTAAGTAAAATTTTAAACACTGAAAAAAGGCGACAACCTCAGGCGGGAATCGAACCACGCACCTTCCGCATTCCGGGCGGCTGCCTTAACTAAATTAAGGTGTTAGAAAAATACATTAAACATTGCTTTTACTAAGGTTTCACAAGATAACTTCATTGTGTACGTAATAATAACAATATATTAAATTAATATTTTTATAAACACTTTTAGAATATACACCCGAGTGCCTAGTGCCAGTTTTAATACAGCATTCAATAAATAAATTTAGAAAAACATTTTTTTCTGAATTGACCCGACCAGGAATTGAACCCCGAACTTCAGAAATAGCGCGACGACAGAACCGGCTTGCTAACCACCACTGAGGTATTCTCCGACGTCACTTAAAATAGACGTACTTTCCCAGGTTCAAAAAGTATTATAATGTTTAATTTTTAAACAAAAGACAACTACTTAGAATGTAACGTAAATATATTATTACACGGTGTTACCGTTTTTAAAGCCGTCACTTTTTTACGTCCATTAAAAGGGGCGGGCTAGACGCGCGGCCCAAGTAAACCGAAGCTTAATTTGAATTAACTTTTTATGCGACAATAAAAAACCAAAAAGTCCAGTTAGCGTTTAGCATAAATCTGCAATATTTAAGAAACTTGCCTTGAGGCGGACAGTTTTAAGTGTTCCGAATAATATATTTATACTCACTGGACAGCGAGTCTTATCTTTTAAATTTACTTTAGTGTCTTTATTTTTTCAGTGTCTAAATGGTAAAAGATCTTGGCAAGATATCCCCTAAGGTCTTAGTTCAATTCCTGGGTCAAGAAAAATTTGTTTTGGATTTTTCAATTTGTAAACTCAAGGTTTGTGATGATGATGATATGATACCATTTGACGAGCTTGATGATTAATTTAGTAAACATTAATTTGTAGGGAAGACTATTTCAATGATAAAGTCAACACATATTAGGTATGAATATTAATAGATATGAATGTAACAGCGTACGATTATTTATCACTAGCGGCCGCTCGCAGTTTCACCCGCGTGGTTTCCTTTCCCGTGGGAATATCGGGATAAAAGTATTCTATGTGTTAATCCTGGTTATAAACTATCTGTATGCCGAATTTCATCCAAATCCATTCAGTAGTTTAACAAACATTCATCCATACATACAAACTTTTGCGTTTATAATATTAGTAGGATTGCTTTTCAAACATTCCTCATCGAATTTGACTTTAGTATTTAAGCAGGGCAGGTATACTCGTACATGCTCGTTTAACGTCAAAGTACAATAGAAAAAACGCTTGAACTACAAAACGCATCAGTATTAGTAGGATTAACCAAATTTCTAATCTTAAACGATAATTGAATAAGATAATTAATTATTACGCATAATTGGTTAAGAAAAACGACAATCAATGATCTCTAAAAGTGTTCCGAGCCATTAAATCCTTTACTAGCGGTGGGGGGAGGGATAATAACTTTTTTCTATAATCAAAACTTGAACCCCAATGTCTCGAACAAAGGTTTGAGACGGCGCGCAAAGTAAAGGGCTGATTTTCTTATAGGAATATTATTAAATGGAGCAAATCGATTTTATGCAGCCTCTCAAAGATAATGGGGGCCCTTTCATTACGCCTTTGGTTAGTTGTTTGTTTTGATACCTACCTACACTCTGTCCCGGACATATTTGTCCTCGTTGACTCTGGGTTCACTTTGCTAAGTGTTTCTTTTCAATCGGTCAATCAATAATCGTTTAAATGACGAAACGGTCAATTGTTCAATGGATGATTGTGTTCGTTTCTATTCAGATTATTTTGATGGAACTCGAAATGTTTTCCTTAAATATAGGGCAAGTTGTTTGAAACCCCAGTCTAGCGGTTTTTTTTTTATAGTAGAAGGAGGCAAACGAGCAGTCGGGTCACCTGATGGAGAGTAGTCACCGCCGTCCATGGACACCTGCAAAACCAGAGAAATCGCAGGCGCGTTGCCGGCCTTTAAGGAAGGAATGGGGTTAAGGAAGGTATAGGAATTGTGAGGAGAGGGGGGGGGGGGGGGGGGATGGGTCTCCGGAAACCTCACTGGCCGGTTGAAACACAACAGCACCAAGTTCCATTATTTCACGCCAGATATTCGTGAGAGGGTGGTATTACGCCGGCCGAGCCAGCCCAAGGCGTGCTGCAACGCAGCGTGGCTCTACCACTCAGTCAGTGTCACTCATTTAGCATCACCCAGGGGTGTAAACCTACGGACGCGAGTAACTTTAACCCCCAAAACGTTTGCACGTTGCATTACAATCAATCAAGTAAAACTATTTTCCCAATGCCTTTTTATCGGAAGGGTGCTTTAAACCATTGGTACCGGTTGTTGTCAATTGGCCATGGTTAAACCCATTTTTGGTTAGCGTTACATCCCAGTCTTAGCTTGTTGTCCTTAAGACCATACTTAGTCCCGTTATGGGACGTATATTTTGACTATACACTAATAATGAAGAGATGTAACGGTAGTCCAGCTTAAAATGTTACAGTTCCTTGTCACTTGAAGTTGAGAGAGACATAATTTAAGCAGGATCTAGCTTGGCAGGCTATCTTATACCTAACTGTCAGAATACAATAATGCAACTAAAAGATGGTAGCCTGAAGGATTTGTAAACAAACCAACCAAGCCGAGTACCTACAACAATAATTTTCTATAGGCTTATAAATTTACCCTTATCTGACAACTAGACCTCATACCTACTCTGAGGTAGTGGTTTTTTTAACTTGATGTTTTTTTTTGTCATACACCTCTAACCTCAAGGAGCTCGATGGCGCAGCCGAACGGCTAGCGCGTTCGGCTTGCGATCTTGCCCGTTAAGCAACTTTCGCAATGCCGGATCGCCTGATGGGTGACCATTAAAAACATCTCGAGCTCCTCCGTGCTTCGGAAGGCACGTTGAGCCGTTGGTCCTGGTTGTTGTCGTAAGATGGCAGTCGTTAAAACCCACCAACCCGCATTGGGCCAGCGTGGTGGGTTTTGGCCCAATATCGTCACGTGCTATTGTTCACGTGGGAGGCCTGTGCCCAGCAGTGGGACGTTTATAGGCTGATGATGATGATGATGACACCTCTAACACCTACAGATTTCTGTCCTACACGTCACAACGACACAGGAATATGTGTTGCGTACACAACTTCCGCGAAGTGACAACAACAGAGGAAAAAAGGCGGCAATTAGCGCTTTCAACCGAGTGTCATACCCCAAAGCAATTACGTTTAAACACCATAATTCAGGGCGAACTTGGGAAAAGATTCCGACCAAAGAATTAGAGACAAAGGGGCTTTTTTGGCCGGTTTACATAATAAAACAATAGCGAAGGGCCCCCGCTACACTCGCGATAATACATTATTTGACGTGAGTTATGTGAAATATTCGCTGTTAAAGCGACTCGTACCTACCGCGAAATTTTAATAATAAATTAAAACATCCTTTCAAAATGTAAATTTTTAATTAGGACACCGTTGCCTCCCCGCAGCATTGTTCGTGCTATATTTAACGGTGTTTTATTGTTGCTGCGTCCGTGTTAAAGTGTTTACTTCGTCAATTTAAATATAAATATATCTATTAATTAGATTTACCCAAAAAACTTTCGTTTACAAGTCGTCAACATACGCTTCACGGATAAGAATTATAAAAACAGGCCAACTGCGAATCGGATTCGCGCACGAATGGTTCCGTACCATTATCTTTACAACATTAGACACTTTAATTATTTATTTTTGAATTGAATATACAACTAAATATTCTGTGCATATTTCAGACGTCTACCTGTTGCCGTTATTAATATCGAGAAAAAACGGCAAAAAATCACGTTATAGGAGCCCCTCTTAAATATTTTTTTTTCTGTTTTTAGTACCTATTTGTTGTTATAACGGCAACATACATCATGAGTGAAAATTTCAACTGTCTAGCTAATCACGGTTCATGAGATACAGCCTGGTGACAGACAGACGGACAGTGGAGTCTTAGTAATAGGGTCCCGTTTTTACCATTTGGGTACGGAACCCTAAAAAGAAACAGCAATGTATGATAATTGCCAAACATAAGGCACAGGGGCCAAAGTCTGCTAATTTACGAATGGCATAATTGAATCGCAATGGGCGATTTCCCGAGATCAAAAAAAAAGAAATTGGTTCGTAAATGACTTCATAGATGGCGCTTAGCATAGATTAGTATGGCGCATGATAAAAGGCGGGTTCATGAAGAGCACGTGAATGGCTGCGTAATATTTATTCTATTCCAAAATAGAAATAGATTCTGGATGTCCTGAATATAAATAGGTAAGGACTTACTGTTTTTTTATTCTTTTGGTAGACAAGTAAAAGTGTAGAATTTATTACAGCCCTTAGGTAGGTACGGCTGGTGGCCGGCTTTTATAAAACGACATCTATCGGGTGTTTTTGAACTAATTTTTACTTTTTAATTTGGGCTGTCAGAAAATCGCCCATTGGATCGTATTGTAATTGTTTGACACATTTGGTATATTCTCTTACTCATATAAGAATACCAAATGTGTCAAACAATTACAATGCGATACAATTGCGATACAATTACGATTAAATTATGCCATTCGTAAATTAGCAGACTTGGGCCCCAGGTCTGTTCCCCACGTGGGAATATAATTATGAAACATTTAATGGTTTTTTCTTTTGCACAGACATATGAAAACCTGCTTACTAAAAGAAATAACAGGTAGGTCCATATATATCTTAGCTGATGCTAAGTGATGCTGAGGAAGGATTCTTAAAATTATGTCGCGATAGCAATGGTATGCGGCTGTTAACGTAAAATAATTATAATAAGCAATAAATTGCGCATTTTTAAGTCACTTTGTTAAACAAAATTAATGAACATTACAAAAAAAAGAAAATTCATATTTACTTATCGTTCATATAATCGAACGTTGAATCGCAACATAAATATGTAACGCTAGCTATAAAATAGCATCGCTTTCGTATCTCACGACCGACGCCCCAGTGGACACGGAACCAAGAAAGCGATCTACTCCTTAAACAGCGACATCCTAAATGACATTTGCTCTTTCCCGCCAAGTTAGTATGAATAGTAAGTACCTTCCTACTTTTACGGAGTCGCGAAAAAAGATAAGATAAGATATTCGAACTGGTTTCCCCGCAAAACGTCAATAGTAAACATAGTTAAGATTCTCTTTTGGCTTTTAACTCCTTTGATTTTCAAATCTCTGAAGGATCGAAAAGACGGATCGCGGCAGCGGAGTGGCCGTTGTAAATTGGACTTTTCCCCGCAGGCGTTAGAGTTAACATTTGTTAGAGTGGCGAAGTTATTTTGATGTACCCTCTTGTTATGAATTATTCAGGTGACGTTTAATAACGCAGTAGTATAGCGTAGGCCGCGGGCGAGGACGGACGTGCGTCGCGGATTTTGGATCTTCCATCTTCTTCTGTCTCATTGATGTCGGATGAGAGGGGTGATTTATGTGACAGCAACACGTTTCTTTTGTCGCCCTCTCCCAGATTAGGCGGAAATGAATTGAAGATGGCTATAGCTGTTTTGTGTCACTCACTGTTTCCTATTTGTTGCCAATTATCTTGTAAACAATCTCAAGAATAATACATTGTTTTTAGTTTTTATACATGCCTTGTGTAATACTTAGTAACAAAAAATCTAAAACTTACTTTTGACATTTAAAAATGTAATTCTCATACTTTCAAGACATTGTTGTATAAAGCCAACAGGGTCATAATTTTAAAAATACGTACCGCGTTTGATTTACCAAAATGAACCCTAAACTGTGTCCGATACAATAGAAATTTTGCTATTGCAGTATCACGTTTGCCATTCGAATTGTGACCACGAATATAATAACTAACAGACATTGTCTTTTTCAGGTACAGTCCTAGAGTAATCAGGGGAGAAGCAAGTTTTTACTACGTCTCCTGAGCATTAAATCTCGAGGCTACAAAGTTCACGCGCATGGTAAATATTGAAGCAGTAAGGCTTTCTTCCAATGGAATTATAGTACATTATGATATAAGTGCGGTAAGATGAAAATTACAGCCGAGGCGATATTGCTGGCCCGAGCCGTAGGCGAGGGCTACAAGAAAGCAGAGGCTGTAATTATCAAAGCGCACGTATGCCATACGACGTTTTATAACATATTTGTGAGGAAAAAAAGTCCGAAAAGGCGACTAACGGACTAAAGATTGCACATACATCCAACAGCATAGAGCGGCGATGGGCTCATCAAAATAATACTACCAACCCCTTTCTTCCCTTGGTTGTCGTAAAAGGCGACTAACGGACTAAATACTGCATATACATCCAACAGCATAGAGCGGCGATGGGCTCATGTAAATAATACCACAAACCCCTCTCTTCCCTTCGGTGTCGTAAAAGGCGACTAACGGACTAAAGACTGCACATACATCCAACAGCATAGAGCGGCGATGGGCTCATCAAAATAATACTACCAACCCCTCTCTTCCCTTGGGTGTCGTAAAAGGAGACTAACGGACTAAAGACTGCACATACATCCAACAGCATAGAGCGGCGATGGGCTCATCAAAATAATACTACCAACCCCTCTCTTCCCTTGGTACTAACGGGCTAAAGGCCTATGTTGTCCATAGATTCAAATGATAACTAATTGTTAAATTACATTACCGCACTAGTGCGAAACTTATTACATTACGATACTGAAATCGGTGTAATAAGAGCTTCTTTACGAGCAAATGTGTTATAAAATAATTTTATTGCTATTCTTTCTGCACATGTTTTAAATTAAAAAATTAAAATTAAGTTTAACAGTAATCCTGTATGCAATGCACTACAAATTAAATTACAAACTCCCTTGAGTTTGATAATTTGATTGATGTAACAAACTCCTTAGTTTGGTGGAAATATGGACATCAACCCTTTAACCCTCATAGTCCATTGTGTTCTATTTTAGATTTGAGAAGTCATGAGCTTCGCAGGAAGAAGGTGTACATTATGTTATGATAATGATAATTATTGATGATGAAATCATTGTCACTATTTTCACAACGGAAAAACGCTTGGACTTCATCTTCCGTGACGATCACTGACGAAAAGACTGGATGAAACTGAAATACATCAATTACTCTTTACCACAGAGAAAATATCTATCCTATCTTCATGCGCCCATTTTTCTTTACTCCTAATAGACGTCCTGAACGGGTTGGGTACCTAAAGGTAAGAAAATTGCTATCGAAATAAGCTTTACCATAATACATAATAATATGACTTTAACCGACGGTACGGGCAGTGCTATTAACTCTGCAATTACTGTAACTGATTGAGAGACAATACAGTAGTATATAGCCAGGCGACTTTAGAATAAGTCCTTACATCAACCAAAATGCACTGCAGTGAAATTGTGAATTTTAATCAAATATTCTTTGATCAAATTGTATATCACATTTTTCACGGTTTTGTTAGCAAGAATATTTACAAACATAGGTACTCACTCCTCACATTTACTTTGTCGCCGGCTGGATACGAAAAGTTTCGGAGCTCTCTCGTTTCCACACAATTCCGGGGGTATTCTTTCTGAAGTTTGAGTTTATGGTTGCCTGAATTGAGGTATGTAGTTGCAGTATTATATTGCGGTACCATTTTAATGTAATTTAAAGGGTAAAGAGTCTGAGAAGATGCGAAGGAAATATGTTCGCACAATGTTTGAACAGAAAGGAACATCGTATGGTAACGATGTTATGTAGAGTAGGGAACTAGTTTTAACCGTTTCTACTTGTCTAGACTAGCCTTTTTTCATCCAGCAAAATTCACGTAGATGACAATGTAAGTCTCTCCCCTCTTTCGGACATAAAGGTTCCGGCTTCAAATACTATAATTGAAGGATATTATTGTAAGTAGAAGCTCTCAACTAAACTGCTGTGTTTAAAAGGCCGACTTAAGTATTTAAGTTCAGATTGATTTATCTTACCACATTGTACACTTGGTTTGCGATAAAGGTAGTATAGGTAGTCATAAGTTATAGATAGTTATAGTTTTATAAACTTGAGTAGAGCCAATATCAATACCTGTCTTTGCAGTCACCCTCATACAACCTTTCATGATAGAAAAGTACAGTAAGTACTGTCCGACTGTAGAGCAAAGGAGTCTTTAGTCGTTTCGAACTGAATGGGGCGATTCGAACCGCAGTGGTAACGGTGATGCGAAACGCCCAAAGTTCTTTTGAAATGGGTCGGTTCGTACTCGCACTACACATTAAAAATTTAAGGAGTCCAATTATTTATTTGTACAGATAAGAATAAAAATGGATTGTGATGTAATAAATTAAAATAAAACATTAGGCCATTCGCACTGCGGTGCGAAAGAACCCATTCAAAAAGAACTCATGAAAATTGACTCTTTGGTGCGAAACGTCTAAAGACTCAAGCATAGGCCCTCCGCCATTGAAATTATGTCTTCCTTACAATTGATGGGTACCTACGTAAACACCACGTTTGTCAAATTTTAATGCGGGTTGGCTATCACAAACCCGCAGTGTGATTCTCTAAGCTAGAGCCTTGGTAGCAGCGGCTGCCGCAGCGCTAAGAATTGACTCTGTCTCTTTTATATTCATAGAATTGGAAAGATACAGCAGATCACAGCCATGCGCGCAGCGTCTATGTGTCGCTTAGAGAATCGCATAGCTGTGATATGCATAGAAAAATATGAAAGACACTTTGCAAAACCTGCATGGGAAATGAACTCGGGATTTCAGACCAAGCGCTTTATTTACCACTCGGCCACCGAGCCATTTAAGATTAAGAGACCTATTACATCAGTTCGAATGTGATTTTTGCGTAAAATGCCCATTTTCGCACTTTGTAGTAATTTTGCGATTTTATCGTTTTTATAGAAATAGGATAAATTCATTATAAAATCTTTATTCCTCGTGAAGTAACGATTATTCTGGTATAAATTTTGCTTAATAATATTATCGTATATTGGAGTAATTCACAGTTAATTTAAAGAGACTTTCGAAGTTTTTTGGTTTAGAACAGATTTATTATATATACCTATCTAAAAATTCCGAGGCCGCTACGAACTATACGACTATAGATATAACATTCTATTTTTTATTACATTTATTTAGAACAGTAGCTAAATCACAGAATAACTAATAGTACTGGCTAAATCTAGGAGAAAAAGTGCTTTCGCGCATTTTGTGAAAATCTTTCTCAACAATTTTGGGTTTAATTACAAAAAGCGAGGCCGCTACGAATTATGTAAATAGCTATTCTTCACTATTCAATAAGTCAAAATTGTTAATGTGTTTTTGTTTCTGAGATCAAGAACGCCAAAATTGGGCATTTTACGCAAAAATCACAGTCGAGATGTAATCAATTTATTACAAGTAATATCCTAAGACACAGTGTTAGACAATTTGTTTATGTAAGTAATAAACAACCATGCGAATCATCACGACCTATTCCGTAGTTTGCGGTTGTATTGGCTTCGTATGCCAATCTCGGAGGAGCAGTTAGATGTACGATGGGTTTAAGCTGTAAGGAACTATTTAACTGCACGTATTTAGTCCTACACTTATAGCCGTGTCGCGTAGCCGTGAAAGAATACTACCACCCCTTCTCTTCCCTTGGGTGTCGTAAAAGGCGACTAACGGACTAAATACTGCACATACATCTAACAACATAGAGCGGTAATGGGCTCACCGCCTGTCACGCTGAGCACATGTGCGTCGTTATTTGCTAAAACGTGGACTATGGCAGAGGACTGCTTTTGCGGACCTCATTGCCTGGTATCTAACTATCCCTTCGGGGATAATAGGGGGGAGTGTCACTCCGCAGTTTAGGTACGTTCGGCCGGCGCGCCTCCCAGGCAGGCATGCTATACGCCGCCGTTAAAGGTTGCCGCTCGGCTCGCACGCTCCACGTCGCGCGTAATTGTAATCGTTCTTAAATATATCCATGAGTGGAAACCCTACGCTGGCGCACGCTCCTGGCGTCAAATCGATATCGAGTCAGCGTTGCTTAACGGAATATGAACGCTCGGTTCACACGATAAGTTTCAATTTCGCGTGAAAGTCGTTAGAGTGTGAACCTTCTGTACGGTAGTACTATTACTTATGCTGTGATTATATGTATGTATTTTATGTACGTGTGTTTGTTAATAAACGTTTATTCTTTTATTCTTCTTTCCATCGATAACATAAGGAGCGAAATGGACTGAGTAAAAGTTTGCGCTCCGCTCCGCTCGTGACAGTGGCCTTACAGATGTATTGTTTGCTTCCCTCTCGCATAAGCCCGTCCAACTAGGTCATGGTGGGTCAACCAGCATGCATTCTGCATATGCAGCCCGACGATACTGGCATTAACGCTGTAATTGACTTCACGCCTCAATGTGAGCGGGACGCTCCCAAAATCGAGGCGACTAAATTGTTATGATTAGGTGAAATTCTATTGGCACTTTCGGACCCAATTAAATCGATGTTGTCTTTATAATTTGACGGGTTATGGCTTAATCTTGATGTTTAGTAATTTAAAAATATAATAGTTACCCTAAAACGCTTCGGTGGCCGAATGGTAAAGCGCTTCGTCTGAAATCCCAAGTTCAATTCCCAGGTAAGGCAAATTGTCTTTCATATTTTTTTATGCATATAATAAATAGATAATAAATAGATCACAAACCCGGGCTGGGTTTGTGATCTATTTATTTATTTAAACTTTTGCAACATTTTGATATACTATTACATGGCGGACTTAATGCTTGAGACATTCTCTACCAGTCAACCATAGGGTGGGTGCAGAGATAACATGGTAGGTGCAATTATAAAAGTGGAAGAGAGCATCAATATAATTTATAACTTAGAAATCAACTTACTTATACAAAAATACATATACAAATTCACAAATACATAAATACATATATAAATAGGTACCTATTTATATATACACCACATAATAGCTAGGATGTTACTGAGATGATTCTGCCATGCTTTTATCAAACAGGAGTATTTGGACTTTCTTTTTGAATGCGTCACGACTCACGACTCGTACACATCATCATACATTCTGTATCGCAATCTATAGATTCCACGCCTAAACCTTACCGCGCACAAACGTCAAACGGATACGTTTTTGGGAAGATATCGTAACTTTTTAAGGAATTAACGTGGTTTTGAAACAAGGAATCGTTACAGAATAAGGGCCGAGATATGTCGCGGACGATATTCTATCTTTCTTCAATAGTGGGAACGACAAACTATCTCGTTTACATTGATCAAAACTACCTCACTAACTATGTGCTTATTGTTGCATTGTAAATAACACCTGAAATTGTATCCAAAAAATCTGCCAAGTTTACACAACAGTTCTTTGATAGTACGTCCTTACTGGTTTATATAAATAATAATAAATAATAATAAAATATACTTTTATTGCACACAAGAACATATAACAGAAAACATTTATACAGTGACAAAGTACAAAACAGGCGGCCTTATTGCTAACAAGCAATCTCTTCCAGGCAACCTTGGGTGATAGAAATATAATAAAAAGAATATTGAAATGGGTGCAAGAATAAGGGAAATAAGAAATAGAAATATAAAAAGATTGGATAATAATATAAATAATAATAATAAAATATAATTATAATTTAAATAAATAAATGAGATAAAAAGAGATAATGCAATATTATGGTACACTATGGAAATAAATAAACTAAGATGTTAAACGTAGAAAATGAGTCCGGACCTGACCCTTGAACGAATCCAACGTACGAGCACTCCTGATGCTCTCTGGTAGAGCATTCCTATAATATGTAGGTTTTCAATCTTATTTCTCATTGTCTGCCGCCATTCTTTGGTATAGGGGTCTTTGAGACAAATACCACAGACAAGCAAAAACTACTATTATGTCTATTTTTGACATAATTATGTCGCAAGGATATGATAAATACAGACATTTGGTGAATTCCCTAAGTGATTTGATTTTATTGAACACTATTTTATCATTTCCCTAAACAAATCTAGGGATTTGAACAAATACCAGAATTGGTTCCGTGAAATAACAAAAAAAAACATGTGACCTACAGGAGTAGGGCAGCTAGTATTTCTGTTGTTTAATAAAAAAAAATAACCTACGCTATGCTTCGCGATTGTCTTAAATTTCTAACCTATCACGTGACCTACAGGAGTAGGACAGTGATGATTTTTGAGATCAATTTTACTACACTTACTAATTATTTTAATTACACATGTAATTACAAAGAAACGACGTTTAAAATACCATAGAAAAGCTTTTTTGTCATTTCACGGAACCAGTTCTGGTATTTGTTCAAATCCCTAGATTTGTTTAGGGAAATGATAAAATCGTGTTATTTTAACATCCTCGTGATTTGATCAAATCACTTAGGGAATTGACTAAATCTCTGTTTGACCTGACCAAACACGAGAAAACGGGTCGAAAAAATTTTCTCGTGTTGCGCATGCTAGGCCTACTGAGGTATCACCATCTCGCATTTGGCAAGTGTGGTAAATAAACCAATAAGCATCGATTGTAGCAATGACTTGGTTTTCTATGGTGGAGGCCTTTACCCTGCCCTACAGGCTGTACCTTACATGGATAACTCTAAAGGCCTATTCAGACCAGCGGGTCTATCGGCTAAAAAATATGGATATGGACATGGGCTTCATTTGACATTTAAAGCCCATATTTTGTCCTTATATGGGCATATTATGGGCTTCAAATGTCAAATGAAGCCCATGTCCATATTCATATTTTTAGCCGATAGGGTAGCTGAGCGGTATTCGCTGCCGATGTGGGTAGAGCGGCAGCGAATACCGCTCAGCAGTGCGATTCTCTAAGTTAAAGCCTTGGTAGCAGCGGCTGTCGCAACGCTGAGAATTGACTCTGTCTCTTTCATGTTCATAGAATTGGAAAGAGACAGCAGGTCACAGCCATGCGCGCAGCGTCTATATTTCGCTTAGAGAATCGCATAGCTGGTCGATCTAGCCGCGGAACTTGATACTAAATACCTGAGCGAAACCAGCGCTGAGAATTGACTCTGTCTCTTTCATATTCATAGAATTGCAAAGAGACAGCAGATCACAGCCATGCGCGCAGCGTCTGTTTCGCTTAGAGAATCGCATAGCTGGTCGATCTAGCCGCGGAACTTGATACTAAATACCTGAGCGAAACCCGCTCGGTATACCTTTACCCACACAGCGGCAGCGAATACCGCTCAGGGCCCTGATTCTGTATCGCAATCTATAGATTCCACACCTAAACCACAGTATAAATTATTTATACTGTGCCTAAACCTTACCGCGCACAAAAACCGCAAACGGATACGTTTTGGGAAGATATCGTAACTTTTTAAGGAATTAACGTGGTTTTGAAACAAGGAATCGTTACAGAATAAGGGCCCTGGTTTGAATAGGCCTTAACCCGTTACCCACTGTGGTAAAACTATATTTCTCAATAGAACTAGCAAATTCTATCTGCTCGCAGATAAAGCCGTAGTTACATCAATTCAATTTCCACAATAACTAGTAGGTACATTCATAATCTCAAAACTAACAGTGCCAGCGATTGGTTCACGTCAATAGAAACCGATACACTGGTCACGTATTGCTAAAGCATATCCGAGACTGCGGGTCGTGTTTGTAAAACAAATTCGTTTTGTGATGTAATGTTGGTGCGGTGATTCATGACTCTTGCTCTAGGTATAAGTACACGTATTTGAAAACAAACAGTCTGAGGCAATGAACGATTAGTTTTGTACACTTTTAAACTTTCGCGTTCCAATATAAATAAAATAATAAATAAACTTTCCTACACTCACACCATCTAGCCCAAGAGATGCTCCGAAAAACTCGTTAAATGGTTGCTAGACAACGGGTAAACATACTTAAAATACTTAAATACATACTTATTATACATAGAAAATACAAAATATAAAAAACATATATTTGAAGGTGTTTTAATGCGAAACTACTTAGGGTGGATTTGGCCAAATTGGAATAAGACTTACTCCGAGATTAGTCTATACAAATTCGGCGTTTAATCTAGGTATATGACCTTATTCCAGTGTGGTCGAATCCACTGTTAGGGTGGATTCGACCAAACTGGAATAAGACTTACTCCGAGATTAGTCCATACATTTTGGCGTTTATTCTAGGTATAAGACCTTATTCCACTTTGGTCCACCCAAAGTAAGATAAGAGTCGTGTGCGTAGCGGCTCAGGGCCGTGTGTAGCGTTTCTAGTGTCCGCTGGTGTCCGGATAAAGCCGGACATAGTTAGGCTTTTTGATTGCGTGTCCGGCCAAAATAAACGGTGTCCGGCTTGTCCGGCATTTGTTAGGCTTTTTACATTTCGCAAACGAGCGTGGCCGAGCGCAGGCGAGTCGACTGTCGGTCGCTCCTGCTCCCGAAAATGTAGGGTGCCTGGCCTTTTTTTCCAAATGTCCGGCCAGACTGGCTGGAATTGTTCCCTTTATGTCGAGTCCCCTTTACGTCGAGCCGAGAACCTTGTCTCGCTTCTATTACCTCTAGGTACGTCGAGTCTACAATTTCTGTGCCGTTTCTACTCCCTTAACGTCGAGTTTACTTACCTGGCTTTTACGTCGAGTTTAATTATATCATATTTTAAAGTACAGTCTGGTTCAAATGTTTTGTCTTATTGTATTTGAATCTACTGAATTACTAATAATAACATATTATCTTTTAAGGCTAGGATTTCCGAGCGCATAAACTAGTAGGGGACTGATTGATTGCACATCGCGATTTGCGACCGTCAACTTAACAAAATAGGTAGAAAATTTTGAAAATCAAGAATTCTTTTTAATTTTTTTAACTTATGACGGCCGGAATGCTTCACCTATTCAAAGATAATTATTTTTGTATATTTTTTATTAACAAAAACCAAGTATAATTGCAAGTAATACGATATTTGAATTACGATTAGACGGATGTTTGAAATTTTATTTGATGCAGTAAAGTATCACTAATAGAGTAAGTATTTCATGGCCGGAATGACTAGATATAAGACTGTGTAATAACATATATTTTTTCCAATTTTTGAGTACTTGTGATTTGCGAGTAATCCATAATTTAAAATACCCTATTTTCGGGAATTTTAAAAGGTCTTAACCCTTTAACAGTCAGTGGAGTTTTAATTTATATCCTGACTGTACCTTTTAAACAAACTCGACGTAACGGTATTGGGAAGTGTAAAAAGCAATATTTTGCAAGAACAGACTCTCAGTCTCCACATAAAGGAAACAATTCACTGGCTGGTCTGTCCGGCTCACTGTAAGAATACAGTACAGTACAAAACAGTACAACAGTGGGGTAGTAGGGGTACCAACCCCTACTACCCCACTTCGGGGCAAAGGGCACCATCATTGAAATAAATTCATCGTTACGGTTGATGGTATTGGGTTAAAGCACGAAATTGTAAAAATTTACGTATTTTTAAGTTACTTGTACTATGCGCTGAATTAGTTAAATACATTAAAAGAACTTAAGTAAGTTAGCCTGATCATTGCACAAGGTCGTGGCCTTGTTGAAATTTGAAACAAATTCTTTAAACATTAACAAACATTACATAAATTTAATGACTCTTTAAACATTTTTGTTTCAACAACTTTCTTAATTTTACGCATGAAACTATAATTCTTACATGAAAATATCTTATATGTATATGTATTGATATTCCGTAGTTCACCCCCATCTTAAAAAAGTAAATTTTATTTTAAAACCAAGCGCGTGATGATTTTGTACATTTCGCAGAATAAAAATAACCAAATTGCTAGGTCTGAAACTTCAAAGCAGAATTTGTTCTAATTTTAAATATCAATATGATTGATTTTGTTTTGCAGTTCATTAAGAGACTTATGTTAGTTTTTACGATCGCGCGGCACCCCCTTAATCACCACGCTTGCCAAATTCGGGTTGGTGATGACAAACCCGGGATATTCATCGAAAAATCTGAAACACTCCGCCCGACCTAGGAATTGAACCTGAGCCGTGCGTTTGACCACTCAACCACCGAGGCGTAATATGTATACAGGGTGTAACATTCAGATCGGTCCTCAGTGACTATAGTCACCACCTGAGAGCTGAGTGTAAGTTTGTAAATGTGCAAACGTTACTATCGCGTTTGAGTTAAGTTTTGACAGATAGATCTTAACGCTAAGTAAATAAGATCAAGAATCAAAACTCTTAACTCAAACGCGATAGTAACGTTTGCACATTTTCAACTTACACTCAGCTCTCTGATCGGTCAGTAGTCACGACCAGAGATGGGAAAAAGTGCTTATTTTTTTCACGTTTATTCGTTGTACGATTTTCAAAAATCATGCTTAAAAAAATGCTTTTTTACTTTTTTGCTTTTTTGCATATTACTTACAAAACGTTGTGTTGAAACGAAAAATGTAAAGCTTTTTATTAAATTTTTCGTTGTTAACACAATTGTATTTCGTTGTCATTGAAACAAAAATTTAATATTAAGTTGTACGACGTAAATCACGTAAATATTACATAACATGTAGAATTAATGTTTTTTTTAATCAACGAACTTTCCTTCATACTTTTAATTACATACAGGCTTAGGACTGTCTGGAAACAACACTCGTGTCGTGATCCAGGCGTACTTATAAGTTCATTTTTTTCCGTTATTTAATTTTTTTTTAAATATTTATTTACATTAATTCTATACAGGTAGTAGTTTTCTTACTATTTAAAAAATTAATTTTTTTTTTGTTGTCCTTTGTACATAATTGTTTTTTTTAATATTTTTTTTATTTAAGTACTTACCATTGTTTATATTTTTTTATTAACATGATTAAAAAACATAAGTTTTTTTTACAACATTTATTTAAACAAAATTTATTTACACTGAATGAGTTATCTATTTACACTAAACAGTATCTAATACCTACTTACACAAAATTTTAAAACTTTTTATGTTATGTACACAGTACACATCTCCAAGACACGTAACGTATTCGTATTTAAGCAGACAAGCAAGCACACCGGACGGCGGACACCATACAAGAAAACGCACTTACCGCTTCACACTGAAAAACGTACTACTTTTGACTTACAAAAGCAAGACAAAATCGTTAACAATAAACCGACCAAAATAAGTACAATTCTGTGCAATACGTTTCGTTGCATAATAATACGCATACACGGCGCTGGAAATACTGGAAGTATTTGAAGTAGTTTTAGAGATTTCTCATAGATGGCGGGACGTGCACTTTTTTTAAGTGAAAAGCATTATTCGTGTAAACCTAAAAGCATGCTTATTACTTTTGTATAAAAGTATACTTTTTTAAGTGCTTTTGCTTTTAACGCCCAACTCTAGTCACGACCTGAAGATACCAAATACAATAGTAAGATCGTTACCGAAACGAGTTGAATGTTGTATTGAAAAAAATGGAAGTCATTTAGAACACCTACTAAATAAATGAAAGGATATGAAAACAATGCATTTTATTGTTAGTATGTATATTTAGTTATTACAATAACTTAAAAGCACATGCTCTATATATATAAGGCAATTAGTAGGTCACTCAACAAATTGGTATATTGTTACAACCAATTTTATTATATTTTTCTAATTTAAATATATATTTATTGTTTTATTTTTTATTAATTATACGGGTCCAGCTGAAAACCAGCGCTAGGGATTTCTAATTCTCAGCATTGCTGAGCTGGTCAGCCCTTCCGGCTGTTTTGTTGCTGTTGTAATTGTTTATGTAACTGTTTATGTATGTAAAACGCCGAATAAATGCTTACTTTACTTTACTTATTAATTTTAGACAACATGTTTCATAGTAACATTTGCTGCTTAAAATAGGTTTGCTGTCCAAGAATTATAACAATTGGTTTTCAATTGTTATGTATCATATGTGATTCCTGGGACAGGGAAGGGGTTAAGAACTACACAATCGATATCTAAAAAGATAAGTGTTAGTTTCAATTTTTAAAACGTCCGGGTTTGATTCCCGAGCTGAGTACAAGTTTTTTTTTAATGTATGAATGTCATTTTTCTTGTTACTAAAATCGATGACATGGTTCCTGAGAACAGATCTTCGTATGTCTTATAGTTTCAGACTTTCCCATATTGACCGATGTAAATGTAACACTCTGTATACAATGTGATAGGGACTACCTACCTACCCCCTCCCCCTATAATTTATGACCATTTTTACTTTATGCGATATCAAAGGTTTTATCGGAGTAACATGAAAAATATGGCAAACGGCAAATTACTTTGTTTCGTATGTTTAGATTATTTTGGTGAGAAAAAAAAATCATTAAGTACCTACTTAATTATTTTGTGATTTAAAATCACTTTTTCATAACTCCATATTATTTTTTTTGTCGATGAATTTAAATGTAGTACCTACTTAGCCTTAACAGGTTAGAAGTACCAACCCTATCACATTGTATATTTACAAAATGTAGGTAAGTACTTATATTCCAAAATGTGAGACACCGCCGCATATTCATACGTAGCGCTTAGATTTTCTTCGGGAAACTTTTGCTACTCAAGAATTCCCGCGAAGCCTTTCGCTCCAAGCGCGAGCAGTAACGCAATCACCGGTTCGTCGGTGGTTCCTGCAACCTATTTGGGTGCCGCATTGTGCCCTGAACACTCAGCCAACTTACAATATTCATGTAGTATTAGAATGGATATTGGATGACGTTTTCGGCAATCTATATATAATAGATATAACCGTAAAATACCGGCCGGCTTGTGGTAGCCGGCCTCTGGAGTTTCCCTCGTGACTTTTGACTTTTAAAGCATGAAGGAGCTCCCAGATGCAAACCTGTATTATCGTCATACAAAATATATCAACGAAGCGACTTTTTAATTAATTACGGCACAGCTGTGATTGGCTTTTGTTTTTCACGTCACAGCTCACGAAACCAAACTCGTGAACTAAAATACGACGATGGTGTTTTGTTACCGAAATGTATGATACACGGACGCGTGCGTTGCGAAAGCATTACTAATTTAGTGTGCATTCGACGCGATGTAAGACGAAATCGCGTAATTTCCCCGCGCTGGGCCGGGTAGTGGTAGACAGCCCGAGTTTGCCTCGTGACCCAGTTGTGGGCGCATTGTGGGGGATGTACTCCACTCGGTCGGAATTGCAATGTGTATTCATTTTTATGCCCCATTTAGTTTTCTGGCGCTGTTTAATTGTCACCTAAGTGAAGTTGTGACGTGTAGCCTTTATTGCCAACCCATCCCTTCCCTTGGATGTAGTAAAAGGCGACTAACGGACTATATACTGCACATACATCCAACAGCAAAGAGCGGGGATATGCTCACTACCTGTCACGATGAACACATTGCAGTTATCATTTGATAAAACGTAGACTACGGCAGAGGACTGCCTTTGCGGTCCTCATTGCCTAGTCTCTGACTAACCCTTCGGGGATAACAGTCATATGTGTATCATCATCATCAGCCTATAAACGTCCCACTGCTGGGCACAGGCCTCCCACGTGGACTATAGCACGTGGGGATATTGGGCCATAACCCACCGCGCTGGCACGATTTTATTAATTGATTAATTTAATGAAAATGCATCAGTAAATTAATCAATTAATAAAATAAATATCATGAAAACAATTATAAGGAACCTGTTGAATCATAAAAATATAATCGTCTAACCAAAAGAACTTAATAGTTTAACTTAATAAACTAAATACATTTATCCAGCTGAAACCTCAAGAGCATTTGGCATATTTTAAAGCAAAGTCCACTGCACAAAATACACACGGAAATACTGTGAATCTGTATACTAATTAGCCGCAGAGCTAAGGAGTGTTGCTTATAGGGTTGCCAATCAGCAATAATGTGTTGTTTAATATATTCTTTGTTGTTTTTACTATTTTATAAAAAATAACCTAATAAAGCCTCACCAAGTAAACCTCACTGTATAATTGGAAGATTAAGCATAAGTACATAATATTATGCTTTAGGGCAATGTGCAAGAATATTTGACAGGTGATGATTGTCAATTTTATTTGACAAGAAAAAGAATGAGCACTGGTGTAAGTTTGTAGGACTATATAAAATTAATTAATTTATTAACATTTACTTGTAATATAAAAAGTGAGAAAATTGTCAGGTTTAATTCATTTCTAATATAATACTAAAAGAACACGCGAGACAAAAAGTAAAAAGGTTGTAGCATTTTCAAGAGGTAGAATAACTGTGTCAGTAACTAAAAAAAATACATTTGTTTTTTTAATGAATTTATTTCAACGTCCAAGTATTTCGTGATAACGTGCATCATTGATCGAGTTTGTGTAGGTACTGTCCTGTCAATTCATGAACAAAGTTCGAGACGCTTTGTGGTATACACCAGAGGATAGTACTCACGTACTAACGTTTCGTCCATTGGCTAGCTCCGTTATGTAGTCAAAGTTGAAAAGTCATTGCCTATTGGGAGGCGAGGAGTTTGCTATGGCACGCCGCCGTGGCTAGTCAAACGGACTGGCATTTCTATGGTTTTCCTTTGTAGCTATAACAGTAACAGTTACAAAGGATATTTTCTAATCGGTAGACGAGACTTGCTAATAATAATTAGAAAGACTTTTCTCGCAGTCTTTGTCGTTTCAAGTCGTTATAAGTTAAAATGTTAGGTATTTAAATAAAAAAAGACTGTAAATATATAGCTGTCAAAGAGCGGGCTCTCCTGGCACAGATATTTTATATCCAAAAGAGCAACCCATATCTAGTTTTGAATTATTTTTAATTTGTTTTTTTGAAGTTAGTTTATATTTAAGTACTTATGACAAAAATGCAAGAACTTTTCTTAAAATTTTTTTACAACGCACATTAAGTGATATTTTATGTCTGGTTTGGCGAGGTAATGTATAGGTATTCAAAGATCGTAAGTAGCTTTATTAGCTTCGAATAATCTTCTTCTTCAATAATTGTGTACCCACTAATGTGTAAAATAAATAAAAACAATTTTTTAATTTTCCTTTTCTTATTAATGACAACCCTACAGTTAAGGAGCGCACATACTAATTTTATTCATTAAAAGCCACGGAATCTGCGTAGGTGTCACACTACAGGAAATTCTGTGCTTACGTAATGCTATACGTAAATTCAGCAGAAACGTTTTTGTTTTTATTGTTTTTGTTAATAAATAAACGAAATTGTTAGTTAATAGCATGTAACACGAGCTTTATTAGGTTTCCGGTTGGGCTACATTATTAAATCCCGAAGATCGAATTCTAATCAAAATAATCGAAAAATGTCAAACACATTTCGCCTAACCTCGGAATTTAACCTGAGACCTCCGAATATCGGAACAAGCGCTTCGTCAATCGGCCACCGAGGTGAAACCATAATAATCAAACTAAAATCCATCAACTGCTACTTCATTACCGAAATGAAAGTATCAACATTAATAGTACCTGCTACGAAGCCGTAACAATGCCTCGCTCATACATCTGCCACAATAAAGATTTAACTATAAAGGCTCGGTCACACGATAATGTCAATAACGTAACGCTATCTGCGCGTCATATCTAACGTTAATACACTTTTTTTTACAACCCCATATTTTTAGGGATCAACCCCGGAATTATGAGCGGCTGGTATTAGGAGCGCAAAGTATCAATTTATCGTGGACGATTTTTATGTTGCTTTGTGTTTAGTGTGCCTGTTACTTGTATTAGAATCCTTTCTATCAAATTGCGTGCCTGTCGGGCCATAATTTGATCTTTATGATGTTGCCGTACTGCTTAGAGAAGCCTTTTTGATACTTTAAGTATATTTTTCTTTTGTTTTATATTTTTTATCTGTCATCAAATGTGATTTTACCTTTGGATCCTCCGTTCTGTCCCTACTTTTTGCTAATTATGTTTTAAAGGGCTGTTAATGTATTAAATTCATTTGCCTTCCATTAGTCGCTACTTTATGCATCTAGTCTATCCTTTTCATTGGTTTTTATTTTAACACATTGTTATAAATAGGTTGTTTTCTAAGATTTAAGTCTCCCTGTGACGGACCCTTTAAAGGTTCCGAACCGTCAGGAAACTAAAAAACTGTATAATGTAGTCAAATTAAATGCGAGTTAATCCGTAAAAAGTGTTTCATTTCAATATAAATAGGTTGTTACTATTCTAAGACAATGATTAACTTTTTTCGTATAGCTTAATAGTGAAGTAATTATTTTACGAGTGTGTCGGTGGCGCCACGATCATGTGTTCTTTACAACAATTATAAAAACTTAAGCTATGTTGAAATCGTCTTGTTGACCTTGTGGTTATCGTACAGACCCCTTACTCTTGAAACCGATCGCTATTGGATCGGATTGGTATTGTGAATTTTCGTATTTTTAAGTTACGACAGCGCTAATTTGGATTTATATTATGTGAAATAAATGGCATTGAGTTTTGTATTTTTTTTAACTCAATATCCACGCAATATGAATCCATATTAGCTCTTGTGTCGTAACTTAGGAGTACGAAAATTCACAATACCAATCCGATCAAATAGCGATCGGTTTCAAGAGTAAGGGGGCAGATCTTAAACGCTGTCGTACTAAGTGTCGTTACCATATTGCTTTCGGTTTTGACAGTGATTCCGCTTGTTTTAAGTCCTTCTGGCTAGCTACCACTATCTTATCTAAATCCGTTGTCATAATCATGTACTAAAACCCACAAAGAGCCATCGTGGTGGGTTTTGGTCCAATTTTTAGGGGCTTTTTGGGGGTTAAAGTTACTCGCGTCCGTATGTTTACCCTTGAGACCCTACATGTCACACCTGTGACACTGACTGTGTGGTAGAGCCACGTTGCGTTGCAGTACGCTTTGGGCCCTCTCGCCCGGGTTAATACCACCTTCTCACGAATATCCAGCGTGAAATAATGGCACTTGGTGCTGTTGTTTCGTCCGGCGGAGCCCCCCCCCCCCTTACAATTCCTATTCCTTCCTTAACCCTATTCCTTTCTTAAAGGTCGGCAACGCATCTGCGACTCCTCTGGTTTTGCGGGTGGGTGTCCATGGGCGGCGGTGACTGCTCTCCATCAGGTGACCCGTCTGCTCGTTTGCCTCCTTCTGATTCTCATAAAAAATCTCCTCATAAGCTGTTGTTTATATGAAAAGGCCCGTGCCAAGCAGTGGGACGTCTATAGACTGATGATGATGATGGTGATGATGATAATAATCACAATGTCAGTAGCATGGTTGTGTTCAGACGTTTAGATATTTATAAGGTTCTCCATAGTTCCTTATGGATTAAGGATATTACTAAATGCAAAATTTCATATAAAGTTCTGTATAAGATTCTCCATAGTTAAAAACGTCATGTAAAGTTCGCTTCCATCTTTCACCTCTTCGTCACGTACAGGTGTGATCAAGGATCAATACCGTCGTCTAAGCACTACACCGCAGTGTTTGTATTTACCGCTGTCAAACAGGAATAAGCGGCTTAAAATACCTTTAAAACTAAGAAGTTTGCCCCAAATCGAACGTTATATGAGAACTCAAACTGCCACATACAATTAATCCGCTAAGTGGCTGCAATGCAGATGCTATATCCGATTTAGTTGGTCGATTCGTTCTCTGCTTTCGTTTAGAAACATACCTACATACCTTGTTCAAAGAGACTTATGCTGGAATCGAATTACACAAACGGAGCTTAACGAGGTAAAACATTGTGTGGTTATGTAATAGTAGAGCGAACAGAAAAATTGCATTGCTACAGTTCATTTGCTAGAGATATGGTACAAATAAATGTGTGTATTGATCAAAGCTTGATAAATGGGCCTGAGGTGAAATTCCTGTTCGACAAAGTGTTTTTTGATATTTTCGATGCAAAGATAACTCAGGTTTTGCGATCACTAAGCATTTGGCAAACGTGGTAATTAAGCCAACACCAATAATTTAGTTAAAAGAAAATTGAGGCTAATTACTTAATTTTAATTTAATGGATTAAAAGACTGTAAGACCATAGACAACCTCCAGCTAACCCTTTCCAATAAAGAAGAACATACTTTCGAAAGTGGCCCAATCTGCTCTTCACAAAACGAACTTCTCACACACAACAATGACTATTCTAAAATCCCTAACCCCACACACGTCAAGAATCACACGTATAAATTAAAAGCCCCAACTCCAACACCACTCGTCGTTATGGCCTATAACATAATCGTTCGCACGCGACTCCACTCGTTATCTCCCCTCGATTTTATAATCACGAGAAAATAAAATACTTTATCGATCGTGTAGTGACGCCATAACGCGCGGCTACCGTTTGTGCCTACACGCTATGGTGGTAAAGTTCAATTTCGTTTGACAATATACTTCAGAATCTGCTGTGTGTACGCTCGTGTCGGCAAAGTGTTATAACAGAAAATTGTTTCTAACATAATTGTTCAATTTTTGAAAGACGATCGTTATTTATTATATAATGCTTTATAGAAGATTGCAGTACATCCTTTATAGTAGTAGTTTGCTACACGTTTGATAGAACATTAGGTAATTGTTATTATACATTTTATACCGTGTCTTGTCGTGGTATTCGTATATTATGTGTTTAGTCTACGTACCTACTTAAGTTTATGAGTTAATTAAAACTATAAGTACCTACTATTATCGTATTTTTTACACGTAAAATGTAACATTTTAATGACGTGCTTGCATGCAGGTATAATAATAATATATATGTCTAGCACTGATCATGTGAATAACGATAATGATTGTTAACTATTTCTAAATCGTCCCATAATAAGTTAACAAAAAAAAATGCAACTACAATGTGTTTAATCATCAAATATTTGTATTTTGTTTCAATTTAAAATTTTTCATCAAATATCAACTTCTGCATGTACTCAATTGGATTGGGAACACAGTTCGCAATACTTTTTATATCAAAGCGAAATTAGAACACAACTACAAATCGTTCATACTCCATAACTCGGCATCGCGAAATCAATTATCGAGAATCGTAAAGTGTCGATTAATAGCAATCGCAGGTTATCGGTTAAGTGTTTTTGAGTCGTAAAATCGGAGTTAAATCGATTTCTGGACGGCTTCACGATTCCAAATTACGGTGGAAAGGAAAAATATGAAACGGAAACTGTGTTTGTGTCGTATTTTTTCCCATACTTATCAGGCTTTGAGGCAAATTATCGGAGTATATTAAGGAGCAATAATTTTACCATACCGAGGTATAATGTATGATGTATTTTAGCGCCCTGTCTGTCACGAAATTCCCAGGGGTTACTATCCAACAAACATTTAGGTGCTAAGATAGAGTGATAATCGTGTTGCGTAACGGTGAAAGAATACTACCACCCCCTCTCTTACCTTGGGTGTCGTAAAAGGCGACTAACGGACTAAAGACTACACATACATCCAACAGCATATCTAGAGCGGCGATGGGCTCACCAACTGTCACGCTGAGCACATGTGCAGTCGTTATTTCGTGAAAAGATAGGACTAATGGTAGAGGACTGCTTTTGTTGGCTCATTGCCTGGAATCCCTGTCTGCTGACCCCTATAGATACCCAAGTAACAAAATGTGGTCTTGTAGTGGTTCCGGAGCCAGGTCTATAACAGGCTAGTAAAAGTTTATAACCACGGAAAAGGGCCCATTTTATACGCGTACTTTTGCTAATAAAACACTCATAGTAGACTTAGCGAGCACCACTTAGACTAATAATACACTTATAGTTGGACTACGCAGAACTATCTGCTCCCGCGAAGCCAACTATGAGCATCTAATAGAACCAGGCAGGCGTGTATCGTACTCTGCGCTTACATTACTAGCTACTTCAAACATTTGTGAATCGTTGTTGTTGTACGGTTGAAAAAAAATAATTAAAGGTAATTCATCTATTTTAAATAAAATGTATTAACAAGTATGTCGCACGTAATATTATACGTGAATATGTTTGCACGGCAAACGCGTAAGTATTTTCGGTGAAGTACATTGTGTTTTACATCTCAATTTTTGTTCGCCTTTTGAACACGGCGTATTTACAAAGTTGTGTTTAAAAATAATATAAGTTCAAACAGCATTGTCGTCCATATTGTGACGAAATAGGGTTCCGCATACAAATGTCTTATGATTAATTTTAATAAAAAAGTGTTTATTATTTTTATATTTTAATTGAAACTTTAATCGAAATATCATGGCCAAATTTCCATTTGTTTATATCCATTTTTGTAATAATTTAATAAAACCCAATGACTCAAAAGAAGTCAAAATGGCCGTGAATCTGCGATAAATATTAAAAGCAATTGTCTTCTTAAATGGACTTCACGGAGATATCTTTGGACACTAATAGTTTTACAAGAAACCCTTATATAGAAATTAAGACTATAACAGCATTCGAGAGTCCACAATAGTACCAAGTACACATACTCTTAGAAGACACCACTGTAGAACTAATTTACTTATAATTGGCACATAAAGTTGACTTATACACCCCTAAAGGTCAAGTAACAAGTTCAAATGGTTCTAAGTCTATAAATTACTATTAATGGCGTATTACACTTATAGCGGATTTATAATTACTTCTTGTAGGCGATTATAAGTGTAACTTACTGATGCAAGTTTTCTCAAGTGTATTTACACCTATGCAATACTTTTATAGACCATCTTAGCCTTTACTGCGCCTATAATTTCGTTCTATACACGACTATAAGTCAACTTATAAGAACAGTTATACTATAAACCCAAACGAACTCCGTGTAACCTGTTATAAGCTTGGTAGTAAAACCTGGAACCCCTAAAAGAGAGGTACTAGTGTTGTAAGCCTGTAAACTGTGCACTACAGGAGAACTTTGTTACTTGGGTAGGGTATCGCAACTGGAACTACGGGTTCGGCTGTGTTGCTCATGGGTAATACGGGGTTTCGGTTCGTGCCCCCCACTGGTTGTGCTTTTACCGGCGCCTCCGGCGGGATCCGGACATGGGTTGGACTCGTAGTGGTTTGTGGTTAGCTGTAGAGCTTGGGAATGTTCCTTTTGTCCTGGTTTGTGTGCCAGGAATTCCAAACTCGTGCACAGCGAGCGGGGCTTAGTAACGGTCTTTGTGGAGCCTGAAGCGAAAAGTTCTGCGGGGAACGTGAGTTTCCCTTTAAGTCGGCAGCTTTGTTCAGTGGTTCTCATTGGACATTGCTGTCGACCTCTCCGGTACTAGTCTGGATAACCAGTAGAGGCGGCTCCCTAGATGCCGTAGCCTCCGGTTTAGCCAGCCGCGAAGGACGTGGGAACTGGCTAGGCTCCCGGTTGGGTTCCTAGAAGTGAGTATGCTTACTACTCCGCGACCAAGTTGACATTTAAAAGTTGACTTTAGAGTTGATGACCCGAGCAGTGGCAACTGCGAGTTGTGCCCTTCGTGCAACGAGAAGTGAGCGAGCTCGACAGCTCCGGTTACCTATCTGGAAAATAGGCAGTGAACTACACGTGTTCTTGGGAAAACTCTCCCGAGACACTAGTCTTATGAGTACCGAATGAAGAGCGCGCTTCGGCGGGCCCTGATTTGGCGTCAAGACCTAACGCAGATGGTCTCCTGCGCGAGTGTTTTACTGGCGCAGGGACGTCTGGCATTTCTTGCATAACCTAACGGTTGGTCTCGAGGTGCCAGTACAAATAAAATTAGTGATGTACGGAGAGGGGATGTCCTCTTTGCTTTTCTCTGACTAACCCTTCGGGGATAATAGTCGTAATTATATGTATGTGTCTATCTAACAGTATAGATAGAGAGACAGCTTTTAAAACACGAGTTGGACTTCAAACACTGTTTCGTACGGCCTTGAGTGTTTTAATTGCCATTTCTATTGATTTCAATGTCTATACAATACAGTATGTTACACTTAATACAATAGCGCATCACGATCGATTAAAGAGCGAAATCCCAAATCAATTCACTGCATCCACACTTCAGATTCTCAAATCTAAATTCACCTTTAATACAACGGCGTTTAAATTCAAAATGCAACAACGCAGTAAACTGATTCAATAACGTGGGGGTAAACGTTTTAATACGTCTTATGTAGGGTTGATAAGGTCCAAAGTCGTTTGCCATATTGGAAACAATACACGTCAAATGACAAATGCAATTTGACGTCCAACCATAAATTGTCAGGAGGAATAATAAAAGATTATCTTACTCCGTAATAAATATAGGGGGAGTACAATAGTTCCTTTATTATGAGAGGACAGACACGATTTTTTTCGTACGAACTTACCGGACCCTCCGGTTGCACGGTCATTGTCCGGATTTTTCTAGCTACTAGCTGACACTATACTGGCATATATAAATTGGCACAAACAATGTCGCTTTCTATTTTAACATTATGTTACTTACCATCATTGCCAAAATTTGAAGTTTTTACAAAATGCTTGACTAATAGAAATATGCTGTTTTATAGTATCCAAGAATACCTTAATCATAAATACATACTTTCTTACATATACAAATGTTGACCACATTAAAATATTTGGGTATACACTTGAAAAAGTAGGATTGAGTGATACTACTGTTAGAATAAAACCCGCATTTACTCTATTTACCCTTTTCCTTAAAATTAAAGCACTTCCTTACATACTTGAAGTATTAAATTATTTATTAGGTACCTACTTTTGACCGTGGCTTCGGTCTCGCTAATTTTTTTGCAAGAAAAAGTATCCTATAAGTTAGGTGTAAGTAAGTTTCTTTCTCATTCTTATCCACCGCTTACAAGATATCTTAATAATAATAATAATAAGTTTTATAGTAGTTTTGTTTATTATTTTTATATGGAATATTATAAAAAACCTAGATTTATGGAAAGAAATAAATGCGAGAAGAATAATAATAATACTAATCTTTATTGATCAAAACATCAATTTGATACATTTTGTATTATAACACTTTAGTACCTAAACTAGCTCAAACCTGCTCTTATAGGCACTTAATTTTGGACGATTCAAAAGTACTTATCAACTAAGTCTTTTTGAATAAAAGTATATTTTTAAATTCCAATTGCGTAAAGCTCTGCCAGGTAGGTAATACAAACTTTTTTATTGATCATAAAATCGATTAACGTACATGAAAATCATTTGAACGCTCATAAAAACGGAGCGATACGCAATTAGAACAACCGGCTCCTATTGTTCAGAGTATTAGCCGTATTAGTCCGCTAATTGAAATAAGAAGTGGATAGGCATTAATCAAAAGGACTTAAAAACAATGAAATGAAACATTTTATAAGTGTACCTATATTTTATACATAGGTACAAACATTCACACACTCACGTCACGAAGGGTTAGTTAGAGACTAGGCAATGAGGACTGCAAAATCCATAGTCCACCTTTTACCAAATAACAACTGCACATGTGCTCAGCATGACTGGCGGTGAGCCCATCACCGTTCTTTGCTTTTGGATGTATGTGCAGTCTTTAGTCCGTTAGTCGCCTTTTACGACACCCAAGTCAGTAGTATTCTTTTAATGTGTCATGTAATTAAAAAGTATCCTATGTGTTAATCCAGGTTATAAACTATCTGTATGCCGAATTTCATCCAAATCCATTCTGTAGTTTTTACGTGAAAGAGTAACAAATATCCATCCATACTTACAAACTTTCGCGTTTATAATATTAGGATCATTGGGTTGTTGATATTAAATCGCTTAGATCACTTACAATCACTGAGCCGTGAAAACGGCATTTGCCACGGACCGCGACACAGTGAACCCGCCTGCTTCGCGGTGTCGTGTCGTCCCTTGTTTTTAGTACCTAAATCGATGCAACTGCTCACATGTCCCTTATGCACAACTTCATGAACGATGGAGGATTTGGTCGAGGCCAACCAGAGGGCTGCTGACATGCAGATTACTGGTCAGGAAAAAATTGACTGTCGCTGATTCGAAAAGAAGAATTAAGTAGATACTTACCTTAATTTTTGGTCATCATCATCATCACCAACTCGGTCTCATTTATAATACCTCATTGGTCAGTCATCACAAACCCGGGCGAGGCATCGCAAAATCCTCAACACATTGTACCCGGCCTGGGAATTGAAGCGCTTTGCTATTCGAACGCAGGCGTTAAATCAAATTACTTTGAATTGAATCGCACCAATTCGATTCTAATTGACACATCAACAGTATTTGTCGATGACAGCTGTATTTATGTTGTATCGTGTTTGTCGTTCGCACGTAACTGCTTATCAGCAGCATATCAGCCCCCATAGACAAGTGGCGAACGCTCCATTTCGATTCGTTAAATTTAAAGTTTGCTAAATGACGTATCATTGACATCCCATACATTTATCATTCTATTCTACAATAATTCACTTGTCTAGCCCTCCCTCAGGTAGTTCATATTTTAACATGCGACTGTTTTGTTATTGTTGCCTATTTGTGATGTGAATTACCCAAATTTTATTGGTTTGCAAGGTATCAAATTCTGAAGATACATACATAAAGACAAAGTGTTGAGATTGAGAGACACATGATGCGTCTGAGATTTAGACAAGCTCTCCGATGTACTGGCTTAGTGCGTAGTCAACAGTCAATAGTCAAAATATATTTATTCAATAAACTCAATTAACAAGTACTTTGAAACGTCCAAATATTTTTTAACCTACCACCCATTCAGGACATCATTTTTTAACTGTGGCAAAGAACGGGCGCAAGAAACCACAGCGCACAGAAGCAACGACATTTACAAAAATATATGTCGTTACCAGGTCACAAAATACAAAATATGAATTTGAATGTAAATAGTTTAATTAAATATGGTGCTCTATATAAATTCATTATAGGCAATTAGAAATAGCTGTTGGAGTAGGTGCTTGGAGCATTTCAGACCCAAGCTGTTTTGTCTTCTGTATAATCCGACACTTTATAATAAGCTTTTTTATAAAGCTTTTCTTTGATTTTGATTTTAAATTTATCAAGATCTAATTTCTGAATATCATTTGGTACTTTGTTGTATAATCGTACACACAGACCCTTAAAAGAATTATTTATTTTATGGAGCCTAGTATAAGGCACTGCTAATTTGTTCTTACTTCTAGTATTTAATTTGTGAATATCACTGTTTTTTGAAAACATTTCAATATTTTTATGAACATACACAAGATTTTCATAAATATATTGTGATGCAACTGTCATTATACTTATATCCTTAAATCTCTCTCTGAGAGAGTCACCAGCCTGTAGGTTATATATTGCTCAAATAGCCCTCTTCTGCAACACAAAGATAGTTTGAATGTTAGAATCTGATCATCAAAGGTATCACCTTGCCAGCTTTTACATCAGTGGTGTTGAGAACAGAACTTCTCTAAACGGTCAACCGCCAGATTTTTTTTTACATTTAACGTCGTTTTTTTTGTAAAACACCTACCATAACATTACGTTGAAATCGTCGCCGTCGAGCTAAAAATCAAAGGCTATTTTTTTCTATTTTACATATTTTACATACATACGTATATATACTTAATCACGACTAACATCCCCGAAGGGTTAGTCAGAGACTAGGCAATGAGGACAGCAAAAGCAGTGCTCTGCCATTGTCCACTTTTCACCAAATAGCGACTGCACATGTGCTCAGCGTGACAGGTGGTGAGCCCATCGCCGCTCTGCTGTTGGGTGTATGTCCAGTCTTTAGTCCGTTAGTCGCCTTTTACTACACCCAAGGGAAGATAGGGGTGGTAGTATTCTTTCACCGCCACGCGACACGGTTCTATTATGGTTTTCAATATTTGGTTTCTATTTCTTTATTGCATGCCAGTGTCCAACAATAGTCTTGAAACTAATATATTGAATTCCCTACATAGAATAAGATTTGAATTTGTGTAGAAAACGTTAGAAACATAAAAAAAGTATTTCAATTGCCCTCAAACAAATGACATGAGCAAATAAAACTGACAAGAAAGAGCAATATAAAAAAATAATTAAGGATTTTTATGAAAGATTTGTGGCCGTCACACGCACACATCCTAGATGCAAGATTCATACATAGATTCAAGACTATTACCCAGAAAGGGTTATCCCCTTCGGGGATAATAGCACAGAATAACTAATAGTGCTACCGTACAGAAGGTTAACTCTCTAACGACTTTCACGCGAAATTGATACTTATCTTGTGACCCGAGCGTTCATATTCCGTTGAGCAACGCTGACTCGATATCGATTTGACGTCATGACGTTACAGAGCGTAGGGTTTACGCGCGCGCGCAGGGATTACGAGTTAAGCGACTCAGCGCTCGGTGTTGGGTGCTCTCGCGCTCGCGGCAACCTTTACTGCCATACGTCTAGGCGGCCTGCCTGGGAGGCGCGCCAAACGAACCTACCTAAACTGCGGAGTGACACCTCCCCTGATAATAGTCGTGATTATAATGTAAGTTCTAGCGGCCGCTCGCGGTTTCACCCGCGTGATTCCCGTTCCCCTGGGAATATTGGGATAAAAAGTATCCTATGTATTAATCCAGATTATAAACTATCTGTATGCCGAATTTCATCCAAATCCATTCAGTAGTTTTTACGTGAAAGAGTAACAAACGTCCATCCATACTTACAAACTTTCGCGTTTATAATATTAGTAGGATTAGTAGGATGTTTGTAGCCAATGAGGACCGCAGAAACACTGCCATAATAGTTAGTGATAATAGTCCACGTTTTCCCACAATACAGCTGCACATGTGTTCAGCATGATAGGTGGTGAGCCGCTTCATGCTTTTGCATGTATGTGCAGTCTTTAGTCTGTTAGTCACCTTTTACGACACCCAAAGGAAGAGAGGTGTTGGTAGTATTCCTTTTGTTAGCTATTTCATATGCAAGATAATTAGAATTCTTTTACCAATAACTAACCGTACTTCACACAGAAACAAAATGTCTTTGCTCTCATGTGCTCGCCGCACAGTGAAACAAAGCCAATTATCACGGCGCAACGAACACAAAAGTTGTAACTACTGGCGGCGCACACTGAGACGCAAAAACGCGAATATGATTCACGCGGTGGTAGGCGTAGTACAGGGGACCACGAGGATTTTTCGAAAAGTGTAAACACAACTTATAGAAATGTATTTTTTTTTGTAAGCAAATAAATTTTTCACGCAGGATAAAATGTTTACTAGAAAAGAAACAACCAGCCTCAGGAAAGGTCAAATGGGATTTTCTATTGCTATATACTTGCAATAGTATTTCTTTTGACTGCGAGGGTAGGTAAACCTTCACAGTGACGTAATACCGCTGGTATGCAGCGCAAATCATCAACTATTTGAAAGAATTCAACGAGTCTTCTGGGGTCTCGGTAGCTTAGCGGTTAGAGCAGTGGACGGCAATCCAAAGGTCAAGGGTTCGAATCCCATTCGAGCTTTCTTGAGACTGGTTGTTCTTTTTTCTAGTAAACATTTTATCCTATATCTGAATAGTATTGTGAATGCAAAATTTCAATAATAAAGATAAATTATTCACATTTCAACATTCATACATACATATTTCCCGGAGGGGTGGGCAGAGACCACATCTTTGTTTTTGCTTTTCATTTGCTACGAGATCCTGACACACTCAATTTCAATCATATTTCATTGTGTAAATAGCTAAGTGTCACTCGGATATTTACTTTTTCTTGAGAAAGAATGACGAGAAAACCAGTAATGATGGTGTATTTCTTTAAAAAACCAGTGTAGTTGTAGATACTTTGTTTAATCAATCATTTTATTATCGAATTTGGCCCTAGTTAAGTGGGAGTTATATTTGTTGCTCTTTTAATATTGAAGTAATTATTCTAACAATATTTCTTTAATTTTGTTTCAGGTATGAGTCAGTCGCTGTCAATAAAAATCCAGTAAGGTTAAGTAATATTTTTGCTTAATGTTGAACGATGAGTAGACCATATTTTAGCTTTTCTTCCGACAATTTTTTGTTTAATTCTGTAATTTGGTATCTGTCATTAAATGTGCTCACTACCATACGAGGTTCTAAGTTTTAAATAAGCGTTCTATGTTATTACGATGGACACAAATACAAATGAACTTTGGATGACCGGACTAATCGAGTATTATCATTGTTTAAAATAATCAGTTACCTTTAATGAACTGTTATGCAGCAGTGTTAAGAAGGGATTTGTGCATTGCATAAAGGAATACCTTTGGGCCGTACGATCCATGGCATCGTATAACATGCATGGCAACCGCATCAGCCCTACAAATTATGTTAATTATCTTTAGATCAAGTATCACTGCCACTATAGATAGATAGATAAAAACATTTATTTGCATCAAAAAACACACATGCTTAGATACAAATAAAAACATTAAAATAACAATGTTGGTAGTAGGTAGCATGTGTGTCGCAGCGATGCAAAAGGGCAAAAACTCAGTGATACCTTTGCTTAAAGAGCTGCTATATTATACTGAGACCGTGACGTTGTCTCGGACTCTGCGAGTACATAAGACGGAGTTCAGACTACGTGTTTTAACCGTTTGTTCATTTTAACGTATACAAGAACTACATGAAAAAATTAAAAATCACCTGTTGATCACCAGGAGTACTGTAGTAAGTACCAGCTTATGTACCGTATACTGAATGAGTACTGCCTCATGAATGGGTAAAGGCCTCCAGCATTGTCTTGTCGATTTTCACAAACGCGGGCTAAGCATCGAAAAATTCCAAACGCACCTTTCCGATCTGCGAATTGAACCCTCCAGATATCGGGCCGACTTTTGCCATCCAACCAAGAGGCACTGTTCACAAAAAAAGTTCGCATTCATTAACATGATTGAATGGTGAATGAAACTCGCACTAGGCAGTTCATTCGTTCTTCCGTTAGGTGAACTTTCTCCGTCCTATCCCCTGGCCTCGCACGCGGGCTCGCCGCGCAGTATTTCATAATTTTATCGCTAATGTAACCCGAAACAGGTATGTCTGTACGTTTGTACCCTCCTTCGCTTCCGTGTACGTATTGTTGATGTTACGCTCGGTTTGCGCCATAAGCTTATTGTAGGGTTGTGCTTTGTTCGCTAAATTCAAAGGAAGTTTTAACCTTGCGACTGGCAATTGTTTTTGAATTAAGCAATCAGCCTATAATCGTCCCACTGCGGAGATAGGCCTTCCCACATAGTGGGACTGGGGCATAACCTACTACGCTGGCCCAATACGGGTTCAATGGTTGTGTTCCATAAAACTGTCAGAGAACTTCAATATATTTATTTAATTTTAAAAATGGTTTATTAAATGTCTTTGCTTTGTACTGGGACAAAAAAGGATGAACTAAAATAAATGCATGTCTATTATAAAGATTAGTTTTCTTCATTTATTATTGGTTATTAGGTACATTACTGTACTATCCGGCACTTGTGAAAAGCTACGAAACCTATTTAACCTAGGTAATGGGCTCTATCTCAGCCGGAACTCAAACCGGCGAGTCCAGCAACCCTGCAGATCGCGAATGCTAGAATATAAATCAGCGTTTTCCCCTTTTAAGTCCTCCTGGTAAAAGGTGTTTGATTTACTGGGCGTGGATGCAGCCTCTTATGCTAACTAGCTTAGCTCGAGCGCCGAGGAAATATCTTCGACTATAACTTGGGATAATGTTTGAGAATCTTCCTCTTTTAATCATGAAATCATCCAAATAAATAGTAAAATTTGTAATTATTGCAAATTAACTTTACTTCATTCCACTTTCATTACATGACCTAAAAGTGACCCTGGATGAGGCCGAAAGAGGAATCGTCAACTGAAAACTTTCAACTACAACCTCAATTTTTATTAGTTTTAATGAAATTAAGGGTGAGGTCCACCAATATAAAAATAAAACTGAACACTTTTCCCAAGAAACAAATTTCGACCTTCCATACAAAACTGTCCGATCAGCTGACGACAATAGCATGGGAGGTCGAATTTTTTTTGTCATTTTTGCAAATAGGTTTCGTAGGGATAGTTGTTCAGTTTCATGGGTAGAACTCACCCTTAATTTCATTAAAACAAATAAAAATTGAGGGAGCATAATTATGTTTTTTAAAGATTGCTATTATGTGCCTCTAACACATTAATAACAGTCCTGTTAACCAATCCTGTTAATCTAAATGACTGTGTTGGAGTGGGTACATGTCAGTAGTCTGACGGAACTATGATGATTCAACCACGATCTCTCGCGTTCAACGCGAGCATCTATCCGCTCGGCCGACGACGCCTTAACTATTGGGGAACTGGCTATCTTATCTCTATCTAAAAAGAAACATACCTACCATGAACCATAGGTAAACCTTACGTAAAGTAGGATAAAATGTTTTCTAGAAAAAAAGCAACCAGTCTCAGGAAAGCTCGAATGGGATTCGAACCCATGACCTTTGGATTGCCGATCCACTGCTCTAACCGCTAAGCTACCGAGATCCCAGAGAGCTAAGTGTAAGTGTGTAAATGTGCAAACGTTACTATCGCGGTTGTGTTAAGAGGTTTGATTCTCGATCTTATTTACTTGGCATTAAGATCTATCTGTCAAAACTTAACTCCAAACGCGATAGTAACGTTTGCATATTTACAAACTTCACTCTGATTGCAGAAGACTCGTTGAATTTTTTCTAGTAGGTAGTTTGTGTTTACGCTGCAAGCCAGCAGCGGTTACGTAAAGTTCCATCACATTCGAAAAACTACTCTACACTTATAATAATATGAACGGCGGCGTGTAAGCTCATTGTTGCTTTGAGATAGTACTTCGTTGTTAATAATTTATGAGCGCTTTTGTACCTTGTCGCATGACGACCAAAAATAACGCACAGTTACAAGGTACCTACTTTAAAATTATTTTTAGATTTTTGTTTCGTGTTAGCAACGCTACTCGTATATTTATCGAAACTGAAAAAATAAATAAACAACTTGTCTCTGGTATGTGTGTGTGCGACTCGAACTTTTTTGTACTTAAATAATACAAGTGAACATGTTGACTGCCACAAAACCAGACACAATTAAATTTAATTGTTTTTCGGTCACAATTATTTGTCGGTCACAGGTGTCCGTCATGGCGCTTAAAGTCTAAGAAATCCCCGCTCTTCTCTGGGGTATCTTAAAAAGCGACTAACGGACTAAAGACTGCACGTTACATCCAGCAGCATAGAGCGGAGATGGGCTCACAACCTATCACCACATGTGCAGTTACTGTATAGAGCCACGCTGCGTTGCAGCACGCATTGGGCCGGCTGACCCGGCGTAATACCACCCTCTCACGATTATCCGGCGTGAAATAATGGCACTTGGTGCTGTTGTGTTTCTTACAGCCCATTACGGCCAGTGAGGGTTCCGGAGGCCCATCCCCCCCTCCCTCACAATTCCTATTCCTACCTTAAACTACGGCCACGCGCCTGCGATTCCTCTGGTTTTGCGGGTGTCCATAGGCGGCGGTGATTACTCTCCATCAGGTTATCCGCCTGCTCGTTTGCCTCCATCTTTTATATAAAAAATAACGTGGAATATGGCAGGGGAATGCTTCAGCGGTTCTCATTGCCTAGTCTGCCTCTTTGATTAGTGTTTGGGGATAATAGGCGTGATGCTATGCATGTATGTACATGTATATCTATACAAAGGTATATACAAAGGCCTACATCTGGGCTGGGCTCAGACCTTCCCACACACCGAGATCGGACGACTCGCTGATGTTTCGGACACATTATATTCGGACACAGTGTCCGAATTGACACTTAATAATTTTTATTATTTTTTTCACTGACGATTCGGACACCAATAAAAATTTACATAAATTTAAAAAAAATAAAACATAGTAAAAACAACAGCTTGATTTATCTGACTGTACTGAACAGCTTCAATAATTGAATAGTGTCCGAAACGTCAGTGAAAAAATAATAAAATTAAAAAGTGTCAATTCGAACACTGTGTCCGAATATAATGTGTCCGAAACGTAACCTACCACACTGGCCCAATGCGGGTTCAATGTAATAAGCTCTTTAGGAAATAACGCTTAGATTACAATGAAGGTCGAACAATAGTTATGCTCAAAAGCATTTCAGGAATTGACGAGCGAGTACTAATATAATTTGTAAGTATGAAATCATGTTATCAGAATCAGCAAAACATGATTTCCAAGTAACAACTGTAAGCAGAGTCCATATTGAATCATCACCGCTAAGTCCGTTGTGGATTGCGACGCGATTCATGATTCTCTGTACCTTGCGTTCTTTCTATTACCGTTGACAAAGACTGCCGCAGTATAACGCGCAATGAACTAGGCATCTGCTTAAGGTATCGCAAGACGCTCGTGTTCGTGGTGGAGGTCTTAAGTTTTACGTTTCACAATTAAAAACAATGATTGTAACATGATTAGTGGTTACACAACGAGATTGGACCACCCGTTGTATTGGAATGTGTTTGATATGTATACAGCGGGCTTCGAGTGTGGGGTTTCCGGTGATATGAAACTGAGAAATTATTAACAGCCTATAAATGTCGCACTACCGGGCTAAGGGTGGATTCGACCAAATTGGAATAAGACTTACTCCAAGATTAGTCTATACAAATTCAGTGTTTAACCGCCGTACTCAGAGACGTCAATTAAGTTTTAATGACAATTAAGTCTCTTGCTGTCACTTTCGTATGTATAGTGATAAATAGAGAAGGAAAGACATTTAATTGTCATTAAACTTAATTGACGTCTCTGAGTACGGCGGTAAGAGGTCTATTACATCTCGACTGTGATTTTTGCGTAAAATGGTCAATATTGGCGTTATGGATCTCAGAAACAAAAATACATTAACAATTATGACTTATTGAATAGTGTAGAATAGCTATTAGAATAGTGCTTAGCGGCCTCGCTTTTTGTAAATTTTGCTTAACTTTTAAAATAAACCCATAATTGCAAAGGTACATTTTCATAAAGTGTGCGAAGGCACTTTTTTGAGCTCATCGATTGAACTACTGTTCTAAACTAGTGAAATAAAAAAAATATAATGTTATCTCTTATATAGTCGAAAAGTTCGTAGCGGCCTCGGAATTTTTAGATATTATTGATTTTATATAGGAAAAATATACTTATTGTAAACTTAAAACCTTCGAAAATCGCTTTTTGTTAACTGTAAATATCTCCTATCTACGATCATATTATTGAGCAAAATTTATACCAGAGTAATTGTTACTTCATGACGAATAAAGATTTTATAATGAATTTATTATCCCATTTCGATAAAAACGATAAATACAACTGCAAAATTACTACAAAATGTGATGCGCCGGCCATCCGAATTCAACTTATGCTCACAGAATGGAGATTTGTAATATTATGCACAAATTTATTATCCTATTTCAATAAAAACGATAAATATAACGGCAAAATTACTTCAAAATGCGAAAATGGGCATTTTACGCAAAAATCACATTCGAGATGTAATAGGTCTCTTAATCTAGGTATAAGACCTTATTCCAGTTTGGTCGAATCTACCCTAAGTCCTTTTTTTAAATCCAATACGAGTAAGCGCTTGGGCCTTCTTAAGTGACGATAAGGCCGAAAAGGTGGAAGTGCGCTTCACAAGGAATCCTCAACTGCTGAGGAGCTGACTATCTCAGGGACTGAAAGCGGTTACGGTAAAAGATTACGTTACCGGTATAAAATAAGTGTACCTTAATAAAATAGAGGTAAGGCTATATCGTTATTTAACCTTTATGCGATATCGATACCGAAAAACGTTGCATTGACAGTTGCGGGGCACGGGGTGAGGGGTTTTAATATCAAGAACAAAGCAAACTAATGCCAATTGATGAGAAAAACTATGATATTAGTCGTTTATGATTAAAATGGTTGTTAGCCGTCTCTTTTATACCGAAATATACGTTTATTATATAAACTTAAAATTACGGTAACGAAATAAATTTGGATATCGGAATAATCCGGTAACCGTTTTTTTCAGTATGACGTCATATCGCAATATAAAGATACTATATTTTTTGGGTTATTCAGTCCCTGGGCTATCTAATTTCTGACTGTCGAAACACAACAATGCTATGTCAGGGCCGGACTTGACAAGCCACCAACCAAAGAGATTTAATAGTTTAATGTTGTTGCCACCAACCAAACTAAATACACAAAGATGAACCCCTTGCTGGTAATATAACCCGAATCTCTGGGACTGGTTGGTGGCTTAGCCATGAGACCACAGCAGTGGTTAAAGTATATGTGAGAATAAGGAAATCCTTGAGGGAGACCTATCTCCAGTGGGCGTTCTTCGGCTGATGATAATTGGGAAGTTATGGTGATAGGAGGTTTTAAAATCTGTTATAAACATTGCATTCCGAAGCCAGCAGTAGCTCGAGACATCAACATGTTGAATTAGGTCACCAATCCAGTGGCATTGCATTGAAAACGTTGATTAACTTTCAAGATCATAGCACCAAAGCGAAAGCTCCTTTGATTACATATTGTTCTAATTAATGAAATAAACGCATAGTTACCAAATTAATAAAATAAACGAATACCTACATCCTTCAACATAGTTTCCGAAAGTGGAATTTATGATTTTATCATAATAAAGCACCGATTTGTGGCATATATTACCATATATGTAACACCGCAGGTGAAAATCGATTACCGGTAATTAAATTTCATAGGAACATTGTTTTGTAATATTTGGATAGACTGGCTTAATTGAAAATTAATACAAGTACAAGTAGATACTAGCGACCGCTCGCCACTTTGTCCGAGCAAATGGAATTTCGGAGAATCCCGTATTATGGTGTTATTTTCTTAGCGGAAAAGGCGACTAACGGACAAAAGACTGCACATATATCCAACAGCATGAGCGGCGATGAGCTCACCACCTGAGCAAAAGTGTAGTCGCTATTTGGTGAAAAGTGGACTCTGCTATGGCAGAGGACTGCTTTTACGGTCCTAATAGCCTAGTCGCTGACTAACCCTTCGGGGATAATAGTCGTGATTATATTTAGGTATGTATTTTTATGTTATGTTTTTCGTTTCACCGTAATCTGTAATAACTGTAATTTGCTTGCATGCTTAGGTTTTATGATGCACTGGCATTGAATAATTTTCTTTTTTTCTTTTTTACCCGAATAATAAAAAATGTTGTATGTTTAATACCCAGTAGCGAAAACTAATTCGGCTAGTGTGCTATTTAATTTTTCATGCATATATTATGTAAGTAGGTATTACTATATTAAGATATTCGTTTTCCTAAAAATCTTTGTTCAGTAAATCAGACAGTGCTGACAGGAGTTGGCTGGACTTACATATTATAATAGTTTGGTAATAATTAACTTTTGGTAATAATAAAATTTAATTAAAAACTTGCAAACTTAAAATTAAAAACATAGGTAAGTTCACGTTCATATTTGAATTTTACTAGTTTCAACATTATCAGTTAAGAGGGTTTACACATCTCGGTTTCCCATACAAGCTCCCAAGTCGAAATTGTTTAAAACCAATGAGCCTTTTTTGATGAAACTTTGCATGCTGAAGGAAAACACAGGGATCTAAATAGTTTGTTGAAAACATTAAAAAAAATGTTTATTCAACTGAGTTATTGCGACTTTTAACTTTCTATAGTGGACTTTAAATCGCAATAACTCAATTAAAAAAATCGTTTTTTAAAAATGTTTTCAACAAACTATTTAGATATCTGTGTTTTACTTTAGCAAGTTTCATAAAAATTGGATTATTGGTTTTTAAAAATTTCGACTTGGAAGTTTGTATGGAAAACTGAAATGCGTAAACCCTCTTAATTCAGATCCATCGTGGTGGGTATGGACTAACCTCAACATTAGGCTGCTGTCCGTGTGAGAAATCATATGCCCAGCAGTGGGAAGCTACATACATACATATAATCACGACTATTGTCCCCGAAGGGTTAATCAAAGACTAGGCAATGAGGACCGCAAAAGCAGTCCTCTAACATAGTTCACCTTTCACCAAATAGAGACTGCATATTATGTGCTCAGCGTGACAGGTGGTAAGACTATCGCCGCTGTATGCTGTTGGATGTATGTGCAGTCTTAGTCCGTTAGTCGCCTTATACGACACCCAAGGGAAGAGAGGGGGTGGTAGTATTCTTTCACCGCTACGCAACATGGTAAAGAGGAAATACTACGTCGAAGTGGCATGCAAAATTCTCATGCGAAACACAGATAAACGACGTTTCGTAGTCCCCTGTTTCCTTCTTCAAATAGACCATGTTTTATGTTTTTGTCAGCATCGGTTAAAGAAAGGGATTTTCTACGTCTGTATTGTTAATTTTTTTGTATTAAGTCATTTATTTAACAACCAGGAGCCTTCAAAATTTAGCAAAATCACTCCGTTTTAACGCGTCTTTAGAAACATTAAGTAACCGGTTTAAAAGAAAAAATCAAATATACAGACATAGAAAATGTCTTTCTTTAACTGATGCTGAAAAAGTTATTTAAATTGGTCCAGTTCTGAAGGAGGAAACAGGGGACAACGAACCGTCGTTTTTCTGTGTTTCGTCATGAGAATTTTGCATGACACTTCCATTAATGATGGTAATTTAGAAAACAAAATTCATTCACAAATATTTAACACAGAGTAACGTTCAATCTGTCATCTCTCCTTTACAAACATTGCAGTAAGGTTAGGGTCAGGTCATCAAAACTAGCTTCAAGTTACGGGTCTTTAATTAATGGTGGTCTGACCGCGGGTCATGGGGCTCGGAACTGGGGCATATTAATATGGTAACGAGCAGTCCACGGGTGGGGCTAATCGATCGTAACATGATCGGGCTATGAACGGGGATAAATCGTGACCCATGATGTTAGTGAGTTCAATCTTTTTATAATCAAAGTACCTATAAAGAAACATCGATCCAGTTTCCAGAAAATCAGGCTTTCCCCTTTCTAGCGGACTCTTTTACCTACCAACTAGCTTAGCTCGAACGCGATAAAATATTTTAGAAAAATTAGGGATAAAGTTTCTTTTCCCTTTTACTCATTAACGAATCTTAAAAACAAATTGACATACATACATATAATCACGACTATTTTCCTCGAAGGGTTAGTCAGAGACTAAGCAATGAGGACCGCAAAAGCAGTCCTCTGTCTTAATCTAAGGCTATAGTCCACTTCTCACCAAATACCGAGCGACTGCATTCAGCGTTACAGGCGGTGAGCCCATCGCCGCTCTATGCAGGTTGGATGTGTGTGCAGTCTTTAGTCCGTTAGTCGCCTATTACGACATCCAAGGGAAGAGAGGGGGTGGTAGTATTCTTTCACCGCTACGCAACACGGTTCGTCAGTTAGGCGGTTTAGGATACTTTCTTTTTTTTGCAGTTTTCAATATGCAACAAGTATCAACGATACACTTCTTAAGATTAATTTGCTTTCATAATTTCATTGTTCGTTTACATGCTCGTCTGGGTCGAACACTCTTGATTAAAAGCTTGTAATCATATGTAACAAGGCAACTAAAGCCTTGTAAATTTAGTTCAGATTCATACGCGGAGCTAGAAAGAACTCCTTTTAAATATAGTTTTCCTTCCGAAATATTGTTATTGTGTATTGTGCATTATTATAACTAGGCAGTTCCAGGCATACGTCCTGATAATAATAATAAGTTATAACCTAAACCTTTACATAGTCGTGTGTGTGCTAACGCTTAAATTGTGCTTCATATAATAACTAATCATTTATTTGAAATAATATACGTCTGAACTCATCGTGCTTTTTTATCTTCGTCTCCTCTCTTTATCGTCCCTCCGCCGTTCCTCCGCAACGTGACACATAACTATTTAAAAGTAAGAAATAAGGTGTATACCTGACTCAAAATGTCAAAAAAAGAAAAGTTTGTGGAATTTTTGCCATAATTTTCCGAATCGTATTGTGTTCGCAACAATATTTGCATTAAGTATAAATATAGTTATTTTACATTTGCAATGTTGCATTCAGTTGTGTTGTATCGAATGTGCTTCAACAAGTAAGTCCACAGTACCTAAGTATAACTTTTACAAACGGCCCGCGAACACGCCATACGTATGTAGAACATGTAAACTTTTCTCCCATAAATCAGTGATCAAATTTATTTGCTGTCGCGAACGGTGCTGAAAAAATGATTCGATATAATTTTTATGTTTTATGTTAAGTAATTAAAATTACCTACACCGATTAGTTTTATTAAGGCAATGAAAGCTAATATACATATACAGTCGTGGTCAACTAATTAGGGACATTCAAGATAGTGAAGAGCAATAACCGGTTATGTACATATAAATATAAAACCCTATTGATTTTTCAGCACCTATTATTTGCATAATTTGGTCCGATTACTATACTATAAATGGCTGTAAATAAGAGAATAATTAAATAGAAAAAAGTATTTAATATCAAAGGTTGAACATGTATTAAATTTTAAGGTATAATTATGTAGCTGGACATTTAATTAAGGACAGTAAAGTATAATGATGAATAGAGTTAAACAAAACGAATAATCTCCAGTATTATAATATTTTTAAAAGCTCCATTTTATTACGTGTAAAATCAGTACCCAGTAGCAAAACCTTTGTTAGTAATTACCGCTTGACACCGATGTGGCATAGACATTATCAGTTTCTGACATGTTTCGATAGGAATGTTTGCCCATGCCTCACAAAAAGCTTGATTAAGTTGATCTAAAGTTGTGGTACGATAAGTTGAAACTTTTTTCTTGATTTCGTGCCAAAGGTGCTCAATTGGGTTGAGGTCCGGGCTATTTGCTGGCCAATCTAGCACCGATACTGACTGACTGGTAAGAAACGACTTGACTGAACGGGCGGTATGTTTCGGGTCGTTATCATGCTGAAACGTCCATATAATAGGGAGATGCTCCTCAGCATAGGGAAGCATAGTTTCCTCCAATATTGTTTTGTATTGATGTTGGTCTAAGTTACCCTGAACTTTTCTCACAGGTCCCACTCCACGTCCAGAAAATGAACCCCAAATTTTAATGTTTCCACCGCCATGTTTCACCTGCTTTTTTGTGAATCTTGGATTCATTTCCGCTTTTACAGGACGCCGTACGTATTGCCTTCCATCTGAAGAAATTAAATTAATCTTGGTCTCGTCCTTAGATTAAAACAAAAAGGGAAGATACGGCATGTTCCTACTTGTAGTCATTCAAAATATAGTCCTACTCAACTACATAAGCAAACACTCACACACGCACACCTATAAAGTGTAAATCGAGCGAGCGAGACAAAGCGGTAAGTTTCAACGCTTGCGCGAGGGAGTCAGCGAGTAGCGCGTTAACGTCTCGGTCGCTTCGCAACAGACGAGTACGTACGACCGATTCCGACGCCACTGCGGAGTAGCGTCTTTCTCTTTTTCACACAGTAGAATATCTGCAATAGGGCGATGTAGCCTGTTCGCTCGGCAAATTGTGACTGAAGTGAAATTGTGCCTTTAGGCCTAATTTTGGCGGCTCACTCACAAGACGCTAATGCCGTATCTTCCCTTTTTGTTTTAATCTAAGGTCTCGTCAGAGAATAATACATGTTGCCATTGGGCGTAGGTCCAATGTCCATATTTACGTGCAAACGCCAAACGATCATTTCTATGTTCTTTCTTCAACAACGGTACTTTGCGAGCCACTCTTCAGAACAACCCTGCTTCTACCAGACGTCGTCGAACGGTCCTCGCTGATACACCGGCTCTTTCGTCTGCCCAAACACTTCGTGTTTAATTAAAATAGAGCCTAGAAACGGATCTTTCTTAGCTAACCTGGTTATCATTCTATCTTCTTGCGGAGTTGTTTTTCTCGATCTTTTTGTCCTGGGCACATTTAAAGCTGTGTTATTGCGCCTGAAATGTTGCACTGCATTGCATACCATAGTTTTTGAACAATTTAAATGTTCTGCTATCCCTCGGTATGACCAACCACGCTCGACAAACTTCATGATAATTGTTCGTAGTGTTGGATCGCAACTTTTATTTTTGCCCATATTTCTTCAAAATAATTCTCAAAACTTAAAATTAAAAATCTGGATTGCCGCCAAAACTACCACAAAACAATAAAAGAAGAAATAAAAAAGTATTGAGATTCAAATTTTGAAAATAGAACGCAATATCTCAGTGTCCCTAATTAAATGGCCAGCCAGCATTCTTTGAACAAATAGCACACTGATAATCTATCAGCTATACTGTAAAGAAGTTTAATGTTTAAGAAGTTGTTATTGTTTGTATAATCGGGCACATCAATGACTAATTATACTTACGTGTAAAAGATATGGAATATTGTTAAGACTCGTTGGAAAATAAAAAATAAATTCACAATTTGGCTTAACTAGAGATTGTCCCTAATTAGTTGACCACGACTGTATATAATCACGACTATTATCCCCGAAGGGTTAGTCAGAGACTAGGCAATGAGGACAGCAAAAGCAGTCCTCTGCCATAGTTCACTTTTTACTAAATAGCGAGATTTGCTCAGCGTGACAGGTGGTGAGCTCATCGCCGCTCTATGCTGTTGGATGTATGTGCAGTCTTTAGTACATTAGTTGCCTCTTACGACACCCAAAGGAAGAGAGGGGGGTGGTATGGTAATATTCTTTCACCGCTATACGCGACACGTTAGAATAAAAGCTAAGCTAACTTAATAACAATATTAAATCACTATAAAAACTGAAAAGTGTATTAATGTTCTCTATACCCTCATTTTTACTTGTTTTAATGAAATTAAGGGTGAGTTCCACCCATGAAACTGTACAACCTTTCCCCAAGAAAGCTATGTGCAAAAATGACAAATAAATTTCGACCTCCCATACAAAACTGTCCGACCAGATGACGACAATAGTATATAGGAGGTCCAAACTTTTTTGTCATTTTTGCACATAGGTTTCTTGGCGAAAGTTGTTCAGTTTCATGGGTGGAACTGACCCTTAATTTTATTAAAACGACTAAAAAATGAGGGTGTACATGAAGCAAACGATGTTAGCAAATAGAAAGCAGTTAGGAGGTCCAAATATTTTTGTCATTTTTCCACATAGGTTTCCTGGCGAAAGTTGTTCAGTTTCATGGGTGGAACTCACCCTTAATTTTATTAAAACGATTAAAAAATGAGGGTGTATATGAAGCAAACGATGTTAGCAAATAGAAAGCAGTTTCTACCCTTCCGTGCTCAACACCCACCATTGAGCACATGTGCAGTAGTTATTTCCTGAATCGAGGACTGTGGTAAGCACTACTTGTGTGGTCCTTCGCGTAGTCTCTGACTATGACTTGGCTATATTATATACTAGTGGCCGCTCGCGGTTTTACCCGCGTAGTTCCCGTTTCCGTAGGAATATCGGGATAAAAAGTATTCTATGTGTTAATCCAGGTTATAAACTATCTGTATGCCGAGTTTCATCCAAATCCATTCAGTAGTTTTTACGTGAAAGAGTAACCAACATCCTTCCATACTTACAAACTTTCGCGTTTATAATATTAGTAGGATAGTCGTTAGTAAATTATTTTAAAAACTGAATTGTTTTTTTTTAATGAAAATTATGGTATAAAATTTTATTATTGTAGTTTGGTGAATCTTTGACTAAGGCAGTGGATTGCTTCTGCAATGGGGACCGCAGAAGCCGCAGAAGCGTAGCGGTGATAGAATACTACCATCCCCTCTCTTCCCTTGGGTGTCGTAAAAGGCTACTTACTGACTAAATACTGCACATAATCCAACAGCAATTCAATTCAATTCAATTCAATTCTTTATTCATAACAAAATACATTGTGTTAAACATTAAAAAAATATATATATACTTAGGTAATAAAAATAATCAAAAAAAAATTAATACAAACATTAGGGAAAAAAATACAAAATGTCACAATAATAATAGGATCAAAAGTAATTTATCAATAATTGCTAAATGAAACAACAAAAAATAATAGATTTAAAATAATAAATAAGTTAAAATCATCATTCAAGATCGCGGTCCCTCGATGAATTCCTCAACTGAGTAAAAGCAATTTTCCAACAAAGAACTCTTTAATTTATGTTTAAAATTACCCTTGTAGATGGAGATTTTTAGGTCAATAGGCAGTTTGTTAAATAATTTATATGACTGATATTGAGAGCAATGTCTGATCGCAAGTCTAAGTAGGAATGATATCATTGAGAAAATCTTTTTTTTTCTAGTGCTCTCCTTCTTAGCCCTTACATAGCATAGAGCGGTGATGAGCTCACATGTCATGCTGAGAGTATGTGCAGTCGCTATTTGATTTGGTAAAAAGTGGACTATAGCAGAGGACTGCTTTTGCGGTCCTCATGCTTAGTCTCTGACTAACCCTTTGGGGATAATAGTCGTGAATGGGTGGATGTATGTTGATATATTCCAGTAAATTCTTACATGTTCAACCTTAACTCGCGCACACTAGGGCTGTCACACGCCGCATTATTGAAATTCCAGGGACGCCAAAACGTTCGTTTCACTTGAAATACTTACTCGATTATTACCTGAACTAATTTGATTTAGTACCCCAGTGTCAATAAAGGGCAAGGGTACCTTTAGAAATAGCAAACATGTCATGTTGAGTTTAATTTGCGAATTATAATTTAATAGCGGATCGCTCTTTTGAGTTATTACAGCTATCTATATACTTAGGCTGGTACTATGCTCGTTTAGTATAAAGGGAAAGGTTTTGTGTGTCTTTATGTAGTATGTTATTCTTGGAGCTACTGAGTTAATTTTTTATATTGTTACACTGCTGGAAAAGTTTACTCTCCCTAAGTTATAAAATGTTTCAGGAGCATGTGGTAAAGGTTAAGGAGATGTGCCTCCGGTATTTCACTCATGGGACGAAACACAAGAGCAACGAGTGCCATTGTTTCACGCCAATATTCCGTAAGATGGTGGTATTACGCCGGGCGAGCCGGCCCATTGCGTGCTGCAACGCAGCGTGGCTCTACCACTCAGTCAGTGTCATTTAGCACCATCCACGGGTCACGTGTAGGGTCTCACTAACAGAAAAAGCGATAACTGAGAATGGTTTTTGTTTATAATTTGTAAATATTTCGGACATAATGGCTGAATTTTGACGGTGTTTCGCCCCTTCGTACACAAGGCTACGTAAATCTTCGATACTCGACGATTTTAGTCTCCAACCGATTACCGCCATACAAATCCATTGAGGTTCGTACACGAGGCGCGTCGCCGACATTCGTCCCGCGACGGCCGCGACTCGCGTCGCACCAGTCGTGCGCTACCTGCCTGACGAGATCGTCGCTACTGTAGCGGCGATTTCCAAGATGGCAGAATTTTTTTTTTCTCTTAAATAATGGCTTTGTGCGTTCAGCACATTTAGCCTGTGTCAAGATTTTAATAGTAATTATTATTTTCTTTACATTAAGTGGATGATAATGAACGTTTAATGGTAAATGATTTTCCCCCAAACCCCTCGAGATTCGAGACTCAATAAAGCTGTGGGACTTTATTGAAGTCACACACGGACTTTTTGAGAGAATTTGAAAAGTTATGTTGCACTGTTTTGTTTTATTTGCTAACACTCATGCATGTTCACGAACACTAACATAATACACCATTATTTCACATTAATATTCGCGAAACATAAATTATAGAATATAATACAAAACTACAGACATGACGCTTCACATTCCCGCCAAGAACGGCAGAGCAATTAGTAAATATTAAATTTGTTTTTTTTTTATTTCGCATCTGTTCGTTGTTATTCTTTTGCAGCAACAAACAGTCTGCAATTTATGTTTCTTTCAATCGAAGGATGAACCAAGTATTTCCTGTTACGACGATTTCTTTGTTTCCGGTAAAAATAGTACAAAAGTATAGGTTCATCATCACTTGTGTCAGACATTTTGTAAACGTGTGATCTGTCTGTGGGGTTACTCTTGAACGCAAACTCAATCTCAATACAATTCAATGCAATTAATATGTATCGATATTGGGATAAATAAAGATAATTCCGGAACGCCATCGCGATAATAATTTGTTCAATCAATTTCCACGCAATTTAATTCCAATGTGGCGCTATTGTCGCTTACAAAAGTGCCATTTGACATTTTTTAGAATTGTGATTGGAAATACCACAGACATTTATTAAGTGTGGGAAATACTCTCAGCCCCCAAGCGGTCGCATGAGACCGCACCTACAAAAACACACTTGACTTTGTACCGTGTTTTCATAGACTTACAGACTACTTTAGTATGAACAAGTTTGATTATTTCGGTTCTGTGGTACATTTTATGCACCGTGATCGCAAAATATCGCATAGTCTATGCTCGATTCAGTCAAATTTGACGTTGACAGTTGCGCCAATTTTTGTGTCCTTTTTGTGACCGTGCGCTACTCGATACTCGCGACTTGATACTAATGTAGTATACAATACAACATTAGTATCGAAGATTTTCGTAGCCTTATGTACGAAGGGCCTAAGACGTAAACACGGTTATACCGTGGCGTGGACGATGGTGCGGGGGGCCGCTCCGCTAGTATAAACAAAGAGTTAACATCATCCACATTAAGTAACCATCGTCGCGTCAACGTAAAGCTATCATCGCGCTCGTAACAAAAGTGTACCAAATGCAATTTTAAAGTGATCCAGCGGCCACCCCAAATTGGCAGGCTGATCCCCAGGGCAGGCAACTTCCACAATTTGGTTGGACAAGTTCGCCCGCTGTCCGTCGCATAACAAATTTACTGCAACGAAATATTAATCGCCACTGTAACGAACCCGGTTTTAGTTGGCTGGCTGGATGTCATAGAGTAATTAGGTGGTGGACTCGAATGGTGGGCTTGTTTTAATGCAGTCGAGATGTTTTACTGGTTTGATGACGCTGTTTTTTGAGGATTGGGTAGATATGTCCGCCTTTGTGGTAGTGGCTAAGCTATTGGTCTTAGACCCTGAGGTCCCGGGTTCCATTCCATTTGACGACCTCCTTGGTCGAGTGGTTTGTACACCGGTTTTCATGGTGTCGCCATCTCTGAGGTCCCGGATTCGATCCCCGGTCGGGTCAATTTAGAAATTATTGTTTTTCTAAATTGTCACGGGTCTGGGTGTTTTCTATGTATTATAAGTATGTATTTTAAGTATGTTTATCCGTTGTCTAGTAACCATTTAACGAGTTTCTTCGAAGCTTCTCTTGGGCTAGATAATTGGTGTGAGTGTAGGAAAGTTTATTATTTATTTATTATATTATTTATTCCCACCAGGGGACAAGTTTGTGTACTTGTTTTGGTGGTAAGGCCTTGTTAAGTCCGCCTGGCTAGCTACCACCGTCTTATCGTTTTAACAACTAATATTAATCGCATTGTTGTGTTCCGACTATTTAGAGATATGATAGTCAGTTCCTCAGTGGTTGAGAATTCTGGGTAAAGCGCGCTTCCACCTTCGACCTTATCGTCAATCGTCACTACCATCAGGTGAGATGAAGGACAAGCGCATAGGGGATAAACAAAAATTAACAAACTCACTTTCGGATTTATAATATTAAGTAGTTAATAATAAGATAATCTATACAGTCTCGATTTCCCATTGCTACAGCATCTTCGTCAAGTTTACATTAACGGTATCGGAAAGTTATTAACCGCGATCCGGGTTGGTTAAAATAACCGGAGCGCGCGAACAAACCCGAGGGTGGTTAACTTGTAATTGTCACCGAACTTAGATTGGCCCGTAACACCCAAGCATTCGGGATAACTTGGACGGGCGCCGCTCAACCGTGATTCGAACTTGAGACCTCTTTGCTACGCCTATGACCTACTCTTACTGTATACGTAACAGCGGGCCTACTCGCGTTCTGCAAAACGAAATTTTGGCCGATTTGCGTTTGCGATAATAATATAGCGCTTAAATACCCTTATTGTTAAAATTTCAAACAATTGTCTAAAAATAAATAATTTTAATGCCAAACCTATTTTGTATGAACGAAATTTCGGAAGGAAACAGCAAAAAGCAAAACGAAACGAAATTTCGTTTCGTTTCGTTTTGCTTTTTGTTAAACCGATTTTAATGACGTTTAGTATAGAGATAGTCGGAGAGATGGATATGGTTACTTTTTCGCTCGAGAAAATTAATGCGAACAAAGCCGCTTGCAAAATCTAGTATCTACTAGCTTGTTCGATAAATCTTTTAAAAAATTGTAAAACAAAATAAACAATGAAAAGTTAGTAAAACTAATCTCTAGAAAAATTCTAATGCAAATCTCAAACCAAACTGCAAAGTGGTCCGCAAAAGTTTGCAGTCAAACTAACGGTAATACGCTCGCCATTGTCACCTGCGTCCCGACAGGACGACACTTTTGCTATTTTTAGACGCCAGAGGTGTTAGACAAGTGGCATACGCTAGTAGAATTGAATGATGATTGTATGGGATTGACTTTATCATAGATAATTTACTTAGCGAATTTTAAATTAGTATTTTTAACAATATTTCTATCAGCATGTCACACAGTGTCGCGTAACGGTGAAAGAATACTACCACCCCTCTCTTCCCTTGGGTGTCGTAAAAGACGACTAACGGACTGAAGACTGCACATACATCCTAGAGCGGCGATGGGCTCACCACCTGTCACGCTGAACACATGAACAGTCCCTATTTGGTAAATAGTGGACAATTGCAGATTCTGCTGATACATACATACAAACATAATCAATACTATTATCCCTAAAGAATTAGTCAGAGACTAGGCAATGAGGACAGCAAAAGCAGCCCTCTACCATAGTCCACTTTTCACCAAATAGCGACTGCAGATATGCTCAGCGTGACAGGTTGTGAGCATATCGCCGCTCTATGCGGTTGGATTTATGTACATACAGCTTAGATTAAAACAAAAAGGGAAGATACGGCATCAGCGTCTCGTGAGTAAGCCGCTAAAATTAGGCCTAAAGGCACAATTTCACTTCAGTCGCATTTTGCCGAGCGTACAGGCTACATCGTACTATTGCGGACATTCTGCTGTGATAAAAAGAGAAAGACGCTACTCCGCAGTGGCGTCGGAATCGGTCGTACGTACTCGTCTGTTGCGAAGCGACCGAGACGTCAACGCGCTACTCGCTGACTCCCTCGCGCTGACGTTGAAACTTACTGCTCTGTCTCGCTCGCTCGATTTACACTTTTATAGGTGTGCGTGTGTGAGTGTTTGCATATGTAGTTGAGTAGGACTATATTTTGATTGACTACAAGTAGGAGCATGCCGTATCTTCCCTTTTTGTTTTAATCTAAGACATACAGTCTTTAGTCCGTTAGTCGCCTTTTACGACACCCAAGGGAAGAGAGGGGGTGGTAGTATTCTTTCACCGCGCTACGCGATTCGGTTAATTTGTGTTATATTATGGTTGTCTTATATTCTTTCCCGCCCCAGTAACCTGTCGTCCCTCGTCCCGCAGACCATGGTATTGTCACGTATGAATTTTCCAGCCTATAGTCAAAGTCGTTGTTACCTCAAAACGGATCTCCGAGAGATGTGGGCACGCCGACATCCTATGGGGTGATTTACAACCCTCCACACATTTCCGGTACCATGCATACCGATTACCGACTGGGTCTAACTCTGCTGACATTTATCACAGCCACATTTCCGTAGACGGTAAACGGTTACGACCTACTAACGCCGATGTTGTGACAGGTTCTCTCGAGTTGTGTCAGCGAGAGGTCGCACTAGTACTTCATCTGTGCTCCCGGTTCGAATCTCAGTTGAAGCTACCACTTCTAAGTGTTTTCCATCGTTGAAGAATTGTTTTGTACTAAATACATTTTTTTAATGTAATTAATACTACAACGAAATTTAAACTTATTGTTATATTCGTATTTACATATAGATCGGCAAGAATAATAAAAAACCTTTGAACCTACTGTACTTCTTTTGGTTTGGTCCAGTCTTCGACAAGTCTCTTACCGTCAGTTTAGCTGAAAGCTTACTTCCGTTGTTAAGATAAAAATAATAAATATAAATATAATATGTTGAAAAAGTCTTGGCCGCAAACGGTTTGCCATCCCTGCGCCGCCGTGCGAACTGTGAGTTGTTAAGAAACAGTAAGGTTGCTAACAGACCAAGGTCTTAAGGTTTTTATAGTTTTAACAAATGTGGGAACGCTGGGGAATCGTTAAAGTAACATGAAGCAACTGCTTCTTAAAATTCGAGCTTAACTGTTTAACTGGCGCGTTTTAAGGTTCCTTGTTTGTGGAATATGTTTCTTTTTTCAGTCCATAAAAGTCCCATTGTGGTGTACAAAGTACGTAAGTACTAAGTTATTTGTGCAACGCGGCTAATTTAGTTTTAATATTGTTTAGGAGATGGCGCTAGCATCTTCTGAAATGTTCTTTGTATGCTGTTTGTTGTAATCTTTATAAACATACATTCATACATATGTAGAACGAGTCCGTTTTCTGGATGGGTTTCTTGGCTTACAGGTTGTGGTTGCTGCCGTAATAAAGCAGTCTTATCACATAACACTCATAGCATGGTAGTAGGTTATGTTATGAGTTTCTCCATGTAAATATGGGAGACATAAGCCCAGCTAAGGGCCGTTTTTGAAACGACGACGTAAAGAGTTGCAATCTCTTCTGAGGATTAAAATTATACTTGACCAAACAGGTTTACAACTTCTCTGATATCGGCAAAACATATCGGTTTTATTTTCTTTTTAAATTCCTGCAACACCTTGTCAGAAACTCCTAAGACGTGTAAAAGAGATAGCAGATGTCTGGAATAGTAGTGGTACCTACAAGTTTGAGAATTTACGTGTGATATCTAGTTTTTTGCCCGACCAGCAGCGCACAGTAGGGCGGGCGGGCGAAATTCAAGTAATTTTGAACTTTGAATGAATTACTGGCAGTTTTTGCGAACTTGCTGTGATTAATGCTGCTCCTATATACGTGCTAGTGATGTGAATACGGATATTTTGGCCGAGTTATTAGTGTCTAGTATTCGTGACTGGAATGATAAATGGATTGGCTCTTTTATTCTTGTCTCTAATGGTGGTTGTGATAGGTATGTTTGCGTGGTTCGTTTGATTTTATTGTGCAAAATTACGGTGGCCGGGCACATTAACGTTGGGTGGAATTCGAAACAGTTTAAGCTGTTTTTTTTATTGCGGGTAAACTTTGTCAGTCGCTACTTATTTCTGTAGTCGAAATAGTAACCTAGATATTACTAAAATAGCACAGATCACACAGAAACAAACAATAACCGCATCTGTGGTCTAGCGGCTAATCCTAAGTCAAAGACCCGGAGCTCCCGGGTTTCGATTCCCAGAGGGGAATATACATCTTTGTGAAATTGGTTCGTTTGGTGGTGAAGGGTCTTTAAGTCCGCCTGGCAAGCTACCACCATCTTATCTAAAGTCTGGCGGCATAAATACAATAAACTTTCCGACACTCACACCGATTATCTAGCCCAAGAGAAGCTTCAAAGAAACTCGTTAAATGGTTACTAGACAATGGATAAACATACTTAAAATACTTAAATACATACTTATTATACATAGAAAACACCCAGCCACGAAACAATTTAGAAAAACAATAATTTCTAAATCGAACCCGGGACCTCAGAGATGGCGACACCATGAAAACCGGTGTACAAACCACTCGACCAAGGAGGCCGTCATGTTAATGGCATTGTTGTGTTCTTCGGTGGTCGAGGATTCCGGGTAAGGTGGACATTCGACCTTATCGTCACTTTACCATCACGTAGATGAAGGCTAAATGCTTATCTGTAGTTAATAAAAAAATACTTGTACTGTCTCTGTGTTACAGCGGTTGCACTACAGGAGTGCAACCGCTGGAAGACAGACACCCAGAGTTAACGGGTTTGGATCCCAGCGAGAGAATATTACCTTGGTCTGCCATGGTCCCTTTCTTGCAGTAACGCTTCGACCCATCGTGATCTTTTGTGCAAGCTCCGTATTATTTTCTACTCTGTTCAATTTTGTTGGTAGCAGTGCTTGATCCAAGTTCGTCTGGCTAGCTACCACCTTCTTATCTAAGTCTGTCGCTGTAACAACAATGTTGGAAGCGTTTGTGTTCCATCAGTAATGCTTGTCAGATCATCAGATAAGTAAAGGCCACGCGCTTGCACGAGTCTGGCCAACGAAAGCTGAACCTCGTAGTTATTTGATTGGCAACACTTTGTCTCTATGTATGTCTATCTGAGGTGTCATGTGGTATGTCAAATTGAAATTTTTCTGAGAAAATTGCAGCTGTGACCCTGTGTTACCCACTGATGATTATTTTGAATTTGCCGCGTTTTTCCTGGTTCAGCTTTCGTTAGCCAGACTTCTATCCTATATTTCTTTTTTCTTTTGTTTCTTTCTTTCCAGCCAGGTGTGCAATGTTATTCCACCGTACCCCGATCCAATATTCCAACTCCGCCATACGTTAAGAGTGTGCGGGCCCCAAACTTCTGCTATTAAACTCAATAGCTGTTTAAATTTCGCAATAAAACTTTGGCGTAGGTCTGTTGTTCGGTGCCCATTGTGTGTTTGATATTTTGTCGATGGCTTCTGCCTTTACCCCGAGTCTGAAACCGCTTACATACCGTCTTCAAATCCACCTCTTAGCGAAGTTTAAAGGTATATTTGTTTGGTGCTTTCGGATCGCTTGGCTAGCGTTTATGTTTAATTAACATGGTTGTACATGATTTGATTATATGATTAACTTTGTCCGTGTCGTCCTTGTCGTTTTACCGTGTCGCGTAGCGGTGAAAGAATAATACCACCCCCTCTCTTCCCTTGGGTGTTGTAAAAGGCGACTAACGGACTAAAGTTTGCACATACATCAAACAGCATAGAGCGGCGATGGGCTCACTACCTGTCACGCTGAGCACATGTGCAGTCGCTATTTGGTGAAAAGTGGACTATGGTAGAGGACTGCTTTTGCTGTCCTCATTGCCTAGTCTCTGACTAACCCTTTGGGGATAATAGTTGTGATTGTATGTATACTTTAAGTCTCTTTTTGATCAGTGGCGTGGTAGTATTAATATCAAAAAGAGATTCCTATAGTCCTGAAAGATTTTTTTGAAATTAATGTACGACCTTAACATTTTCTTCAGTCATCTACGTATTAGAAAGATCAGGCTTATGCCTCCAAACGCAGTACAAATATGTTCACGTACCACATAATTGCGGTACCTCAACAAACGAACTGTGGTCAATTTATTGAAGCGCGGCCGCGCTTGGGAAGGACACCGTTATGCCGCGCCACAGTCTAATGAGATGCGGCTACCTTGCAGTGCGCTAGACACGTGAGAGCGCTTTTACATGCGGCTTAGGGTGCGTTTCCACTGAGGCGGAGCTGAGCGGAGCGGAGCTGAATTGACCAATCACGATGCTCAAAATCTTGTGGAGTGTAGATTTCGACCATCGTGATTGGTCAATTCAGCTCCGCTCCGCCCAGCTTCGCGTCAGTGGATAGATGCAGCTGCTGCGCGTTTCCATACCAAAACCATTGACCTAGAAGTATAGACAAGAACGTTTATACAAACCATTTGTTCAAATTCTGAAATAAGAGACCTAAAGTTCGCTGCAGCCGCTGCAGCGCTTAAATATTTAAATGTCGTCTAATCAACAGACAGACATCGCAGCGCCGCAGCGCCAGATCGGTAAAAGACAACGAAGTGTGTATCAAGATGACGTCCCAAATAGATTGTCAATAACAATAATTGAAAAAAAGCTTTTCAATTCTAATAATATAATATAACTACACAATAATGACTTGAATAACAATTAATTTCACTTACTTGACAACTGAATTGTAGTAAACGTCTAGGTGTACATTTTGAAAATAAATACAGAATTATTTTCGCCGCTCCGCACGCGCGAATGTCAAAGCCACACCACCGCAGACACACAGCAAGGTGCCGAGTCGACTCCGCAGATGAGTGGAACATAGTGCGTGTTCGGAAGGGCCTATCTAGTGTATGTATCGCTGAGCAAAACACAGTTGCGCGGTTCTCATTGTTTTTGATTTTTTATATTAAGCTCTTCAAAAAGAATACTACCACTCCCTCTTTTCTCTTGGGTGTCGTAAATGGCGACTAACGGACTAAAGACTGCACATACATCCAACAGCATAGGACTGCTTTTGCTGTCCTCATTGCCTAGTCTCTGACTAACCCTTCGGGGATAATAGTCGTGAATATTTAAATGTATGTAAATGACCCACTCTACCTGATGTCAAGTGGAAGTGAACCCAGGCGCGAGGACAACCTGGAGGTGTCCAGGTGATGCTGGTGGAGGAGGTGCAGCGTAAGAGACGTAGCATCAGTCACCCTTACCCTGCCGGCCCACAAAGTGCCTCTTCTCTCCTCGTCTGAAGGACCCTTCTTCTTGTTTCTCTTACTATATCTTCTCTTCTATTTAAACTCTACATTTTTAAAGATTTGCCATTTGCCATTTGCCATCTTATAATATAGGTACTTATGCACTGATTTATCGATATTAAACATTACATTTAAATAGGCAATATACTGTTGGTGGGTACAGAAAACTTAATACTTCTACTTTTAGGTCGGCTAATCTTTTCATTTACACGAAATTCGTAAAGAATTCGCTTATAGTAGAGTGACTTCGAGTCATAATACGCAATTATGATATTTTGTGACATTAAATATTATTAAACATTATATATTAAAATATTGACTGAAATATTTTATTCAAGAATTCACAATTAAAACTAACCTATCAAATAAGTACTGCATAGTAAACGTTTTAACTCATAAGTAAGTACCTACCTAACTTCACATTCTCCTTGAACACAAACATTTGCCACGAAACTAGCACTTTCCTGTTTCATTAGAATACCTTCTGTGGAATTTCTAGCACCGCGGTACACGAACTGAATCCGCTTGCAGTGAAAACACTGAAGACATGTAGACTGTGGCTAAGGTCAACGTATACCGTTACAATGCATGGGACACAGACTGCCGATATTTTATCAGTACGTGTATAAGATAAGAGCTATTATGTGCTGTAAGCTGCACTATAAGTATTACTGTTGGACGACTTTCAACTATACTTTGAGATATATAAAGCCCTTTATGGCTTTTAGATGATTATCTAGAGTAATTGAGTTATTAAGTTGCCTCTTGCCAATTAGGAGTTCTATTAGACTATAAGATTCTTTACTTACAAGGCATGGAGGAGTAATGACTTTATTTAATACTGTTTTTCTGTTGTACGCTAATAAGCTTGTTTTATTGATTGGTTTTTTAGACTAACGAGATACAAAATTGATTCAATTATTACACGCAAAATATGGACCATTTTATATAATCATTTGCTTTTATAGGATTACCTGTAACCGTGGACACTAAGAAATGTGATTAGAGAATATAAATAGATCATTTACATCACGAAATATTTGCTCAACATTTATTGTCGGTTAGTGTTCAACACCTCGGTGACCTAGCGCTTAGTCCAACACAAAAAAAGACTGAAAAAATAGACGACAACCTCAGGCGGGAATCGAACCACGCAACGCATGCGAAAGGTGCGTAGTTCAATTCCCGCCTAAGGTTGTCGTCTTTTTTCAGTGTTTAACCTTTTGAACGTCACGGTCGGATATGGCCGACAAATGAAAACGTGCCCAACTCGTAATTTTTCTTGTCGGCTGTACACGACGGTGGAGTGTTGGGCACGTTTTCATTTGTCGGCCATATCCGACCGTGGCACTCAGAAAATTAAAAAAAATTACTTAAGTATATTTAAGAACATCAAAAACATTAATCCGGGTTTTATTGTCAGGTTAGGCAAAGTGTGCTTTAGATTTTTCGATGCTTAACTAGTTATTCTGTGGCATAACCCGGATTTGTGATCACCAAGCCGAATTCGGCAAACATGGCGATATATTCTACTAATATTATAAACGCGAAAGTTTGTAAGTATGGATGGATGTTTGTTACTCTTTCACGTAAAAACTACTGAATGGACTTGGATGAAATTCGGTATACAGATAGTTTATAATCTGGATTAACACATAGGATACTTTTTATCCCGATATTCCCACGGGAACGGGAACCACGCGGGTGAAACCGCGAGCGGCCGCTAGTAGGTACTATAAAGGACGTGGGGGCGTTTGGGAATTAAAACTGTCCTTTTCTTTGGGAACATATACATAATTTATTAATGAAGCTAAAACTATATTACATTATAATAATTATAAAAATACGTCATGGAAGTCTACCTATGTTGGCACTTCAAATCGATCTCCCTAACTTTAGACAACCCGTTTGACATTCTAACTCTTTTCATGACTTTGAATTATGTTTTCTGTAGCGATGACGAGATTTCAATAATGAGGCCTTTGTCCAACAGTGGGCAGTATATTTGTAGGCTTCACTTCACTAGAGTTCTAGAAAAGAGTCAGTACCAAAACATGTTATTAATTATGAATAGAAATGTGCAAATTCACATAAATATGAACATATGTTATTTTGATTGTTTACTAATTGACCTGCATTAAGAGGGTTTACGCATTTCGGTTTTCCATACAAACTTCCAAATCGAAATTTTTAGAAACCGTTAAGCCAATTCTGATGAAACTTTGCATGCTAAAGTAAAACACAGGGATCTAAATAGTTTGATGAAAACATTTTTTTTTAAAGTTTTTTTTAGCTGAGTAATTGCGATTTAAAGTCCACTATAGAAAGTTAAAAATCGCAATAACTCAGTTAAATAAACATTTTTTTAAAATGTTTTCCACTAACTATTTAGATCCCTGTGTTTTACTTATGAATGCAAAGTTTCATCAAAAGTGGCTTATTGGTTTTTAAAAATTTCGACTTGGAAGTTTGTATGGGAAACCGAATGGCGTAAACCCTAAGATTATAGTCTTAAAAAGTTTTAATACATTTCCGAGCTTTAAGTGTTCTTTCAGCTATACATTACTTAATCGCTTACCTACCGTTTCTAAAACTGCAGTAGCCAACCGTTTGCTTACCAAGCTTTTCTTGTGAAAAACGAAAATGTTGCAGAACAGAAACCTTTTACTCGAAACAAAAATAGCGGACGGCGACGCTGTGCTATTTATCAAAATGGCGGGACAGATAGATAGGACGGTAGGGAATCTTCGCGGCTAAGAAACGGGTTACAGTTAAAGTTGTGTGCCAGTCGCGTTTCGCGGCTCCTGTGAACACAGTTTAGGCAGAACACTCCTAAGAAGTGCGAAGTTTCCCTATTTTTATGCAAAAAAAATATGTCATAATTTAACATGGTGTACTTTTATTCACAATATTAATTAGGCATAACTTGCCCAGCTCGTTATGCCAAATAAAATTTGGAAAAAAAAATTAGGCGCAAAAAAGGGATCCCAAGTGCGATCCTTACAGCATTTATTTAGCAAGTTTTACTTTCGTAACTAGGTAGTTACAAAAACATCTTATTAATACAATAATTGTAATGAATCGAAAACCACGCCTCTCAGAATGCTTTTTGTAAATTACTTACAAGGAAATAAATTATGACGTCAAATTTTTAATTCGCGCTGTCAAATTATGGAATACGTCCGTTGTTTTATTGTCGATTATATACACATGGCTTATTAAACAAATTATTTACAATTCTTATGGCACAAACAAGTTCCGATTATAAACAAATGGCTTATTAAACAAATTATTTATAATTCTTAGGGCACGAACAAGACAGTGTCACACTGATTTGTACTGTTTCTTGAGAGACTACTGACATCCTACACTTAGACAAGAAAACCACTAAGAATTGGTGTCTTTCTCGTTATACTATGAAAAGTGTATACTTCGCTTCACTTTAGATTTTAATCAGAGGATCATAATTATGTATTCAGTGTAACAAAATGAATGCATCACGTTTCAGCGGGACAATAACAACGTTGGTACACTGCTCACACCTACACTGTGGCGTAAATGTGGACTTGAATTAATGGTTTGCACGGATGATTATGAATCTTTGAAACGGGCTCTCGCTAGTCGTAAGTTGTGCTTAGTGATGTGCTCGCTTATTAGGGATACTGGCCAAATGAATCACCCTACTAGTAGTAACTAGTAGTTTCATTTGACCAAAGAGTTTACTACTCAATAAACTCGATTGGGTTTTGAACTTTTGAGGCTGTCGTTAGTTAAAAGCACTTTATGGGACCGCAAGAAATGTCAACAAATCTTCAAACTTCATTTTAAAGATGGCACCTAATGAGGATGAGTTAGTAAGAGTTAGTAGGTAAGCTGGTAATAAACGTGATAATAAACTCTCGCTTGTGTTGAAACGATTTTGTCATGGATCATGATGATATAACATGGAAGACTTTAGTACGGAACGTATTTTGTTTACAGTACAGAACATAGAGTCTAATACATAGATCTTAGTTGAAAGATAAACATACATACATGTACATGACGCCCATTTCCCGGAGGCAGAGACCACAGCTTTCCAATTGCTACGATCCTGATACTTGTAGAGATCACAGCTTTCCAATTGCTACGATCCTGATACTTGTAGAGACCACAGCTTTCCAATTGCTACGATCCTGACACTTCTTTGGATTACTTTACTCACATACATTCATAAAACCTACCTACTTATAATCACGACTATTATCCCCGAAGGGTTATTCAGAGACTAAGCAATGAGGACAGCAAAAGCAGCCCTCTGTCATAGTCCACTTTTCCCCAAATAGCAATTGCACGCACATGTTCTCAGCGTGGTGGTGAGCCCATCGCCGCTCTATGCTGTTGGAAGTATGTGCAGTCTTTAGTCCGTTAGTCGCCTTTTACGACACCCAAGGGAAGAGAGGGGGTGGTAGTATTCTTTCACCGCTACGCCACACGGTTAGTCACATACCTGTGCAGTCGCTATTTGGTTAAGAGTGGACTATTATAGTAGACTGTTTTTGCTGTCCTTATTGCCTAGTCTCTGACTAACACTTCGGGGATGGTAGTCATGATTATAAGTATACCTGCTCTTTGGTTCATAATTATAGGTACAGTAATATCATGTAACCCTCACTAGGATCACAGAGGGCAGCTTAGTTCTTATACTAATTGGTTTACGAAACTAAATAATTATAGCTTTTAGCTAATTATGTCAGCTTCTAGCTAACATCACGTGTTTTGCTTTCACTTAGTAAAACGGTGTTTTTTCGTTAGTACCTAGATTTATTAGTGGTTAGCCAAGTCCGGAAGTCTAATCTTTTTCATTACAATAAAGCTATCTAAATTCTTAATTCTGGTCGGGGCGACTAACGCACTAAATACTGCACAAACATCCAACCCCGTGAACACGTGTAGTTCACTGCCTATTTTCCAGATAGGTAACCGGAGCTGTCGAGCTCGCTCACTTCTCGTTGCACGAAGTAGACCGATAGCGCTAGGTTTTGAGGTTTCAAAAATATTAAAGTTGTTTATGTTTCACATATAGTTTCCGGACCTTTTGCCCAACCTAATATATTAGTTTGTGTCATCCTAGGTACTTGCATAGGTAGAAATTTAGGTATTTGTCGCTTCAATCAGTATTGGACGAAAAGAAAATTAGAGATGAAAATTTTACTGTCATGATAATAACGAAGTAGTAACTGATGTACATAGGCAATTTGTGTCATTTCTGTCCACGAAAATCCTGATATTTAACCAGTACTTATTACGTCGCCCAACTAGCTCTGAAAGAATATTACAATAGGTTAAATAGGTGTTACGCGTTTTAGAGAACTGATATCTGTTGTTCAAAACATTTTGTGTCGAATTCATCCACGACATTTATAGATATTTCATTTTTTTATTACAAAACCCTGTAAAAGCCACAAAAGAAAGTGCAAGTTATTAGAGTTTAAGTGTTTTTGATTATTATGGTGTAACAAAACACTATTCATAATTTGTGTCATTTTAATCCACGAATTCTTGTTATTTTAATAAAAACAGACTTCTAAGCACGTGTAGGGCGAGCGCGGGGAAGAGCACGGGCGCTGGCGGCGGCGCCGGCGCACGGCGGGCAAAATTCGAAGCGTATCGAAGCGTGATGCTCGCGTCAAGGCCTAATTTATATACCTACAAAACAACCGGCCGCTCGCGGTTTCACCCGCGTGGTGCCCGTTCCCGTAGGAATATCGAGATAAACAGTATTCTACGTGTTAATCCAGGTCATAAACTATCTGTATGCCGAATTGCATTCGAATTAATTAATAATTCGAAATTCATTCAGTAGTTTTTACGTGAAAGAGTAACAAACATCCAGCCATACGTTCCCGTGGGAATATCGGGATAAAATGTATCCTATGTGTTATTCCAGGTTGTAAACTATCTGTATGCCGAATTCCATCCAAATCCATTCAGTAGTTTTTACGTAAAGTAGTAACAAATATCCATACATTCTTACAAACTTTCGCGTTTATAATATTAGTACGATGTATGCTGTATGCAACGTCTCAAATCAGTTCTCCGTCGAAGCCACGCATACGGCACGGCACGCCCCGTGCACGGCCCGGTCTAATATAATTCATCCCTCAATCTAAAATAATATTGACCCTTATGCTACGGCCACACTATCGCGCTAGTGCGAAGATTCACGTTGTCGCGACACGTCTGGCCAAACACTTCGTCATAATAACGCGATGCATCATCGCGTTATTCTACGGCCACACTATCGCGGTAAAATTCTTGTTCCGTTGTCGCGGTAAAAACTTCATGTTCCGTTGTCGCGATAAAGCTTGGCCACATCATAAAAAACTTCGCGACGACGCCGACGTCGCGATAATTGTGAACTTTGTCGCGATAATGCATTTCAACTAGTGGTGGGTAATATATTCGAAACTATATATCGATATTTGATATCAGATTCCTAAACTATAGCTAACATATATTTTAATATCAGTGATATCGGTATCGATCATTTCTACGGACTATTAAAAATTCATGAAATATCGTGTTTTTTACACTATATTAAGATGTGTTTTAAACCTGTGGGCCTTGTCACCCGGTACTACCGGGTGACAAGGCCCACAGTTTTCCAAGGCCCAAGCGCAGAAAACTATGTTTATCACATTTGATCCGTACCAACTTCGTAGCATGCATGAAACACATCAATATGAACGCCGAAACGCAGCAGCGGATAGCGAGCGGCCACCATCTTGTCACTGACATCCGATAGTTTGCTGACATCGGTCGCGGCCGCTCATATTACTAATTTTGGCTTTTTATACTACGATTTGTCAGTAGATTTTTATTTAGTGTGTTTATTTGATCATTACTCTTTTGATATTTACATAAACATGTGCGATTTTTATAGCTTTTTATTTTGTAAATATTCAATTTGTGTTGTAAAGCCCACAACGGTTAGGAAGGCCCAATGAAGTAGTTGCTTGGACCTTAATAGGAATTTTAATTACTTAATTTTAGCATAAGTAACCAAAATTTATGAGTAAAATCTAATAATAATGCAATAAATACTTAAAAATTCAATATCTCGGCTGTTTTATTACACAGTGGAAAAGTATTTTTTTGTCCCAAAATATTGATCATTTTAGTATCCGATTGGTTTTATCGAAATTTATGAATGTTACAATTTTTATGTGTATATATCGTTATGGTCTTTAATGCTTACTTTTGCTCCAAAAGACTTAAAAACGGCACGGGCGTTATTGGGCATACTATGTTTAGTAAAGCCCAAAATAAGGGTTTTTAAAAATGTTTATAAGTCTAACTTATTATCGTTGTAGCTTGTGGGCCTTGTCACCCTGTAGTACCATAGTTTCAGAACGCATCGAATCGATATCGGATTTTGATGCAATATTAAATACTTATAAGTTTCTTTTCAATAAATTTAGATGACTCAGTCAGTTTACATTGTTCTAAGTGAGTGAGTGCCTATTAATTAAGTGATCAGGATTTAGTTAAGTAAGTTAAATTTTTCTAAAATAAATTTACGTACCTCTAATAATTTTATTCATTAAACTTTTACAAGCACATTAGTTTGTTAAAAACTACCGATCAATGATAATTCAAGAAACATCATCGATATGGTACAATATTCTTGAATCGGATCACGTACAATATAGATTAGTGATCTCAACGCACACCGCATTTCTGACGCGATACTTAGTGTTTTCCAAAATATAAAGTTTTAGCTATGCGATTCTCTAAACGACACATAGACGCTGCGCGCATGACTGCGATATGAAAGAGACAGAGTCATAAAAAGCTAAATTCAATATACATGTCCCAACTCGGGACACCGACCACCGTCTCCAGAGAAAGATAGCCTGATCTGGTACACCGACGGATCCAAAATGGAGTCAGGCACTGGAGCAGGTATGTTAAGCAATGACTTTAAGCACAGTCAGAGTATGGGAAAGTTCGCTTCTGTTTTTCAGGCAGAAACCTTCGCAATTCTCCTGTGCGTTAAAAAGAATCTAGCACTTGCTCCCAAGAAACGTAACATATTCATCCTGAGCGACAGCCAAGCCGCGCCCAAGTCACTTATATCGCCTTGAATCTACTCCAGCCTTGTGCTTGAAACCATAAAGCCTTAAATAAGCTAGGTAGGCACAACAGGGTGAGGTTGATCTGGATACGTTGATTTTAATGTACCACATGGGAATCCAAGGCAATGAAATGGCCGATGCACTTGCTAGGGAGGGCTCAGGGACCCCATATATTGGTCCTGAGCCGTTTGTGGCACTAGCATCGAGTACCATCAACAAAGCCTTCAAGGACTACATCCAAAACAGGCATAGAACCGAATGGAAAGAGCTACCCGGCATAAGACACTCAAAATACTTCATAGGCGAAGGCATGCCCGATTAATCACCGGTGCCCTGACTGGGGACTGTGCCATAAAACAAATGCTCCACAAAATGCAACTAGCAACAGACAACCTGTGCAGGGCATGTGGAGGGGAAACGGAGTCCATGCAGCACCTACTGTGTGACTGCGACTCTTTTGCCAGGAAAATAATGAATCTTCTGGGATCGGCCTACCCGAAACCAGTTGATTTTAGGCTCTTCGCCCTCAAGGACATTGCCAAGCTTATGGCAATTATCTTCACTGAGGAGGCAGAGTGATAGGACGGGGTTGCACAAATAGGCGTTTTGACGGCCGGGTGGTTTAGTGGTCAGCGACAAATGTTTGTGTGGTGAGCACGAGCATTTTGTGAGCGAGCCATGGATGATTATTAGTATTTATGTATGTTTGTGTATCCGTTATTCAGTCACCATAGTTCGGGTTATGCTTAGTTTGGGGCTGAATGATTGGTGTGACAGTTGTGATTTTGTTTTTGTGATTTTTGTCTTGGGGGTAACATAAAACCGGTTCTTATTCGTAATATTTTATTACTTCTAATACTTTATCGTTACTCCAATCCATAATGATCGAAACAGAATCATTTCGATAGTCGTATTTGCAACACGTTCACAGAGTTCACACCTCTAGTTGTCTCGCAGTCAGTCCTCTTAGGTCAACTAAAGTGTGCGAATAAAGTGTAGCTGCACGAACTTTATCGCAACAAAATTCTTTGATGAGCGGCAATTTACCGACAGCAGCGCGTTAACGCAATGATGCATCGCGCTAAGACGAAGTGTTTGGCCAGACGTGTTGCGACAAAGCGAATCTTGAAAATAGTGTGGCCGTAGCATTAACGCGCCGCTGTCGGTTAATTGCCGCACATCAAAGGATTTTGTCGCGATAAATTTCGTGCGGTTATACTTCCTTCGCACACTTTAGGTGACTGCGAGACAACTAGAGGTGTGAACGTGTTGCAAATACGACTATCAAAATTATTCGGTTTCGATAATTTATGGGTTGATTTAGATTTGATAGTATTAGAAGTAATACAATATTACTAATTAGAACCGGTTTTATGGAACCCCCAAGACCCAAATCACAAAAAAAATCACAACTGTCACACCAATCATTCAGCCCCAAACTAAGCATAACCCGAACTATGGTGACTGAATAACGAATATACAAACATACATAAATACTAATAAACATCCATGCCACGGTCACACACATGCTCGTGCTCACCACACAAGCATTTGGCGCTGACCGCTAGACCACCCGGCCATCAAACCGCCTTTTAAATATTAACTTTTTAATATGTTATCAATTTTAATAAAATAAAAATTAAAGCAAATGAATTCTCCTAAGAATTAAGTGGTAATAATAGTCTTAAAATGAACAAAAGTTAATTATCACGAACACCTGAAGTATCAAAGTGACAGCAAAACAAATAAAACAAATAGACCAATCCATACAGTACATAAAATAACTAGCGAATAGTTATTCCAACTCTTTTCCAAGTTTATTAGGAAGAAATTATAACCTTCCTATTCCCAATTTAAAACACATCTTAATAAGTTTTTATTTCTAAGCAAATAATCAAATATTACAATTAAACTAGTATTAAAAACTAGCAAACTTATGCAATGTTAAACAATATAAAAGTACTAACTTTGTCCGACTTTTGTGTATAGATAGATAACATCCACCACCGTCTTTTATTTTCATCCTTCTATTTATTTTGTTCAAATAATAAAGATGCAGAAAATAATTATTTGCCGACATGTAATAAAGCGCAACCGCCTCTTCCATTTTTTCCGTTGAAATTAGAAGTGGGCGATACAAATCGTATATAGTTACTGAAACGTATAATTATTGCACCAATTTCGCCAAATCCGATATCGATGCGGTCTGAATCTATATATTTTGGAAAACACTATATCGCGTTAGGAATGCGGTGTGCGTTGAGACCACTATATTGTAGGTACGTGATCCGATTAAAGAATATTGTACCGTATCGCTTATATTTATTGAAATTATCATTGATCGGTAGTTTTTAACAAATAACTGTGCTTGTAAATGTTTAATGAAATAAAATTATTATAGTTACCTACCCACCTACATTTTATTTAAAAAAAATTCAACTTACTTAACAAAATCATTATCTCTTAATTAATAGGCACTCACTCACTTAGAACGTGGGTAAACTGACTGAGTCGTCTAAATATTGAAAAGAAATTTATAAGTACCTACGAGGGGCGTTCAAAATATTCTCGGTATGTGGATAAAAACAAACAAGTACGGAAAGTTTGATATTTTTATTTTTCAATATACTCCCCCCCCTATGTTCATACACTTATAAGATCGATCAATTATTTTTTTTAATCCCTCATAAAAATATTTTTTATCTTTGGTGTAAAAATGCTCCTCCACGGCCGTCTTCAACGCTTCATCGTCAGAAAATTTATTTCCACGCAGATCCTTTTTAAGATTGGGGAACAAAAAGAAGTCGCTTGGGGCTAAGTCCGGACTATAGGGTGGATGAGTAACAGTTTCAAACCCACATTCAACAATAGCTGCCTTGGCAATATGAGCAGTATGGACAGGGGCGTTGTCATGCAGAAGCAGAACACCTTTGGTTAACTTTCCTCGCCTCTTTTCTTTGATCGCATCTCTTAATTGACGTATAACGTTAGCGTAGTACTGCCCTGTGATATTTACACCTTTTTATTTATAATCGATAAGCAAAACTCCTTCACAATCCCAAAATATTGTGGCCATGACCTTGCCAGCTGACGGGATTACCTTGAACTTCTTGGGATGAGCTGAACCCTTAATGTGCCACTGCATGGACTCCTGTTTGCTCTCTGGGTCATAATGATGAACCCAGGTTTCATCTCCAGTAACTATTTTTTGCAGCACCTCATCGGGATTTTCACCACACAGGTCGATAAAATCTGAACAGCAAGCCACACGCATATCCTTTTGAAGAAGCGTCAGCATTCGCGGAACCCATCTTGCACTTACTTTTGACATATTAAGATGGTCATGTATAATGTCATGTACGGTACCAATAGAGAGATTGGTTACTTGAGCTATAGATTTTACCTTCACTCGGCCGTCTTCCAATATAAGTTTTTCAACTTTATCAATATTTTCTTGTGAGGTAGCCACTACAGGCCGGCCAGGTCTAGGGTCATCTTCAATACTCTCCCTTCCACGCTTAAATTCGCTTGACCATTTTTGAATAGTAGATAAAGAAGGAGCAGACTCACGGTAAACACAATCCATTTCCTCTTTTATGGTTTTTTGATTTTTACCCTGTTTTGTCAAGAATTTTATGACGGATCGGTGCTCTAATTTCGTTAAAATTGTTAATTCGCTCATGGTGTTCATGTTTGTTCGGCAATTGCAGAAAAACAAAAGAACATCTCGGTTCCAATTTTACTTTTTTTTAATGTCAATGGATGAATCTTAGCGGCCAGTAACAAATATATATATAAAAGAGGTTGTAACGTATCAATACCGAGAATATTTTGAACGCCCCTCGTATATTGCATCAAAATTCAATATCGATTCGATGCGTTCTGAAACTATATAGTGTAAAAAACACGATATTGCATGATATTTTAATAGTCCGTTGATATGGTCGATACCGATATTAAAATATAATTATGTACCTACCATAGTTTAATAATCCGATATCAAATATCGATATATGGTTCTGAATATATTACCCACCACTAGGTAATTAAATTGCATTATCGCGACAAAGTTCAAGATTATCGCGACGTCGGCGTCGGTCGCTAAGTTTTTTTGATGTGGCTAAGCTTTATCGCGACAACGGAACACGAAGTTTTTATCGCGAAAACGGAACCAGTATTTTCGCTGTCTATTTTGGCCGTAGCATCAGAGCAAAGTATTCACCACATTGACCATTGCCATTCGTAGGTAATGGGATTGCAGACGCGCTCCGTTCAAAATTAGCACTTCATTATTGTAATCTCTATAGGTAGGTACACATTTGTTAATTACGTAGCGTAGATAAATAAGAGTCAATCAATACTTAATATGATAGGTATGTAATTTAAATGAAAGAAATCGTACCGAACGAACGTGTGTGCGTGCGTATGCCCCCCCGCCCGCTGTCGCCTGCCCGCGTCCACCCGGGTCAGCCCGCATCCGCCAGACCGCAACAATTTGCTTTTGTGTTTTATTCATTTAAATATCGTGCATGAAAATGACACAAATTTACAAAGTCGATTTTTCATGCATTTATGATATTGAATATGTGAACTCTAATCATTGTAATATTTTTTTTATGTGTTTGTAGCTTGAAAAAGCAAAATAATAAAAAATCTTACAATTGCGTGGCTTAATTTGGCACAAAATTATTTAATGGGCATATGAAAGTGATCTGAGATAGGAAATAGTTATTTCATCAATTGTAATTTTTTGTTTGCTATGTTTTTACATACTGAGCCTAATTCAGTTTGCACTGGACGAAGATGACACAAACTGTGTTTGCACACTCCGCAGGCTATCTTAAATATGATACCTTAATTATTATAAACTTTAAATTAATTTTGCCACTTCTGCTTTGAATAAAAAGAATCAACCACAAAACGTCGAATTGCTGAAAATGCAAGTGACAGATGTGACACAAAACGCACTATTAAGCTTCTTAGGTACGACTGTATCGACAAGCAAAAAAAAAGTAACTTTAGAATTTTTTAAACTTATGACCCCAAAATAGCCTAGCGCTATCGGTCTAAAGAGTACAACTCGCAGTTGCGACCCAACTTAACAGTGGGGCAGCACAAGCTAGACTTATTTTTTTGTTTTTATTTTTTATTTTTATTAAATTAGCAACACAAACTTGGCGATGCTACTACAGGTAAGCGTACGGGTAAACGCCGTGCATCATATAGGGTAATAAGTGACAGGTAGTGAGCTCGTTGGAGCTAAGTGCGGTCGGGTGCCACCTGGGGCCTGCCTGTAGGGCTGGGGAAAGCTAAGTCAGCTTTTGACCGACTTCAGAAAAGTGGAGGTTCTCAATTCGGACATATTATTGTAGGTCTATACGTACATCAAGAAGTTTCCCAGACAGGTTACACACTCGCTTTCATTTAATATTTTTATGTGGGTACTTAGCAAAGTCATCGTCGAATGTCGCGAATTTGCATATTCACACCATATCATGTAAACTATTCGGTCGGCAAGACCAAAAAAACTATTTTTATTTATAATGCTAGCTTTTAAATATCTTGTATTGTATGCGCTAAGTACCTATAAATAACTTTCCATTCTTTGTAATGTTTGTTTAAAGTATTAATTTGCACAAGCGAAATATTCCCTGCCCGCTCTGTAAAACTACATACTTCATTTTTATTTCAATGCTCTTAGAACAATCGTAAATATTATTTATGAGCTTTAAATTTCTCGTTTCTTATGCTTTTCTACTATATTTTCTGTTGTTTATTTATAATGGTTTCTTCTATTATAAAAATGACAGTAGGGTTGGACAGTTCACACAATTTAAAAACAAAACAGAAAGGTTTCGTTCAGACTACTTCTAGACGGTATCGGCATTGCTAAGCTAAAACCTTTAAAAAACACCTAAGTAGTTTTTGAAATGTTATTTAATAGTAATATATTTATTATCCTACCTGATTGTTTAAATATTTTTTTCGAATTCGAATCTTCGAGTTGTGGATACTTACCTTAACATTGGTGAATAAAAAGTAGCTATTAGCTAAATAAACAAAAAATATTTTGGTAGCTTAATGGATAGAGCTGCCGATGCCTTGTATGGACTTTGATGTACTCGGTTCTTGCCGTAGGTGGTCTTATTAACCTGGGGTTATCCCTGGTCCTGTGTATCTGTAAAACAGCGACAGTATTAATATAAAAATATTAAAAGTAAAAAAAACTAATTTCTACTTTTTTGTTGTGCCAGCCCTATATTAGTCATTACCAGATGACATGTACAGTAAACGGTAAAATTTGCAGCCAACAATGTACCGTCGACATCCACACGATGAATATTGGATGGCCGTTCGGTTTTGGGGACTGTACTTGAGTTTGACGGTTCGGCGTAAATAGCCGAATTAGGTGTTTAATATTTGAGCAGCTTACTTTGTGTTGCCACTCCGCGTATTAAAACCATTGATACTATAACTAAGGACGACGCCGCGAAGCAATTTATTGACGCACTGATTGATCAATCACAATCACTGAGGCGCTTTGGCTGCAACTCGTGAGCAAAAATTTGATTTGCAATGTCGTCTTTAGTGATAATACTTCGATGTTAAAACGGTGGGCGTTATGGGAATGAAAGTGCTATACAAAAGTAAAGTAAATCATAGCTCATGCCTAGTCTCATGCATTGAAATGTCTTTGTTAAAATTTGTAGGTATTTGCTAAACCTTTCAACTAGGATTGTACGATTACCAGGTTTGGTTGATTGGCTTGTCTTAAGGTAGTAGAAAAAAAGCTAAAGCTGGCCACTGACGATCAGTTTTGCGCGTCAGTCCAGGCGTAAAACTGTGGCGTCACTCCAAATGATTTTACGCCAAACAGATTTTCCCACTCACTGGCGTCACTCCGGCTCGTCAGTTCTCGACCGGCAGGTACAATCAATTTTGAAATTTATTGTTTGGCTTTAAGGATCAATATTCACTAGAGAAGTTCGAACTGACGCGATACAATCAATTTTGAACTTTATTATTTGGTTCTAAGGGTCAATATTCATTGGAGAAATTCGAACTTACGCGATTGGAGTGACGATCACACACTCACGGTCAGTTTGGCGCCACGCGCCGGCTTGGATTATGGTAGCCACGGAAAATTCCGTGTCGCGCCGTCAGTTAAAACTCTGGAGTGACGATTCGACATTCACGATCAAATTTTGGACAGACGTCAGTTCAACTGATCGTCAGTGGCCACCTTTAGAAACTCGAGTCTAACGCTTTGTCTCTCTTAGGCCAGTAGAGGGAGCGGCGAAACGATAGCCTGGGAACTATAATTATGCAATTTCTATTCTGCATGGACCATACGAAAATTACCTAGAGCCCGTTCACAGAACACATAAAATGTGTAATGTAATCGCCATTAATGGAAAACTCAATAGATTTAACAACAATGCACGCATAGATAATCACGTCTTATTATAGAAATTATCCAATGTTCATAATAACTAAATCCACGTATAATTGCTGCAAATCATCCGTAGATAATTTTGTTAAGGGTAGGATTGCGTTTATTACACTTGGCGCGGTTGGGCGGAGGTTCTTGGTAAGTTTTCGTACAATCTGTGTTTTGTGTTGAAGATACTTTTTCGGATCTAACTCGCGTTTATTAATACTTTTTAGAGTTTTGTTTTAGTCCTGACGTTTCGGACCATTTACGGGGTCTGGGATCACAGGGAGACTGAGGTGTTGGTTGTCTAAAAGTTAAAAGTTATTGTCCGATGTATAAGAGCCCACAGTCGCAGTTCAGTTTGTACCCCTTCAAGACACAGACTGGACTGCGACTGTGGGCTCCCATACATCGGGCAAACAAAGAGAAGTGTAGGAACCCGTGTTGAAGAACACATAGCCGACGTTAGGCATAGGCGGGAAAACAAGTCTGCAGTGTGCTAACATGCTCTCGAGGGAACCAACCACTACATCAGATTTGATAAGGATCATATACTCGCCAAAGAACAACGATTCAACCCTAGGATGATACGCGAGGCCATTGAAATTAAAAACACCGAAATTTCTATAGAGAGGATGGTTGGAATTTACCACCTGCCTGGGACCCCATCATACAGGTCATGAAATCCGAGCCCCAACAGCTACACACTGCAAGACCCAAAAATATTCTGAGCTCGTTTAGTGTAAACCTGAACGCACCCGATTATCTTTTAAGACGACCACCTCAAGTCTCCCTGTGACCACGTCAGGGCTAAAAAAACCAAAAGTGTTTCATTTCATAAAAAAAAAATAGGTAGCGTTTTTCACAACGTGTTTATGTGTATGGTACAATAACAAATTTCAATATAATCTCTTCGATGCCCTTTAAAGGTGCGAGTCTATAAGGAACCATACACCAAGCTTAGCGCTAAGATAACTTAAGATAAGTTATACTCGTATTATCTTCCGCACGCGGCTTAGCCTTAACAAATCGTAGCTTATCACTCCGAACTATTATCAAAAGTGCAAAGTAATGTACCATTGTGAGACGGACTCCATACAATACGGTCTGAATAGGAGCTTCTCACGAGATCGATATCTAATTTGTAACTGGCATTCATTAGAGGGAGGCTTGATTTAGAATTTTACTAGCGGCCCGCTTGCGCCTTCTTTCACGCTTACTTAGAAACACTCTTGTACAAATTATCTAAAAGTGATTTTTTTTAAATAATCGTCCTTTATCCTTAGAATAATAACGCATATTCTATGCCTTTAACAATCTTTCTATTGAAATAATACTGACAACCCCATCTCTTCTCTTGGGTATCATAAAAAGAGACTGATAGACCGAAGACTGCTCATACATCCAACGGCATAATGCGGTGATGGGCTCGCCACCTGTCACGCTGAGCACACGTGCAATTGTTATGTGTGAAACAGACTGTACACTATTTTGCGGTCCTCATTGCTTATTCTCTCTAACCATTTAGCGACACTAATACCCGTATTCACAAACATTGCACACAACACAACGGTGAATGCTCTGAGGAGCTCTTTGACCTCATCCCTCACTCTCCTTTCCTTTCCAGATCGACGCGTGCAGGTCTTAGAAGGGTGGCTTCATACCGTGCTGACCATCAATACACGTAGGTACCAAAAAGTTTTGGACAATCGTTCTTTTGCCGAACTGCCCGTATGTGGAATGCCCTTCCCGCACACGTGTTTCCCTCCTCTTTCTCTCCCGGGTTATTTAAACCCCGTGTGACGGGTAGGTATTTTTTTATGTACATATGGCATTAATTAATGCCATGCCGTCCTTCAGAAGGCGGGGCGTGAAAAAGCATTTATGCAGGCCGCCATAGTGTGAGCGTTCGGCATAGCGTGGTAGCGCTGTGATGAACGCTTACACTTCTTGGGCTTCACTGGCTGCTTTCATCAGGCAGAGAGAGGCCATTACGGCCACAATAAAATAAAAATAAAAAAAACATTACTATGAGGTGTCACAGTGCGCTCGGACGCACAGGGTCTCAAAAACCTATTCATAAACAGTACTTGAATATAGCATAGCTACGAGTACGGTAGGTAGCCAGGCTTGTCATACGAAACGCACTGAGAAATGTCTTACTTCGCATAGCATTTCTACTTTGCTTCGACAAGTAATGTTTGTGAATACGGGTGTTAGTTGTACCTTCCTTTGCATATGAATAAAATATTCATTTATATCTGTGTTGTACTAATAAAGTAATAATGTAATAATCATTATGAAGATTTAATACCAAATACGATGGCAGAATCACGAATGTCTGATGCCACAACAGTTATGCAAATTGTACCACAGATTATACTTCCTTCCAAATGTCATCAATCACACTGTCTCCAGTGACCGAACTGATTGCCACTTAATGTTTAATTTTGCACTGTATACTTACGATTGTAAGGTTGTAAATTAATCATCAGCTGTTCAGGTGGGATTTCATCTTAGTAATTCACTCCAATTTGGACTGTAGCCCGTTGGCTTAAAGACAAAAATTGATTATGTCTTTTGGGTACAGTCGAAACCATAATCTTCCGGTGAAACAAAGACTGTGTTGCTAATTGAATGCCGTCTGGTGAATGGATGTAACATAAATCTTGAGAAACGGCCTGTCGATCCGTTTTTGCGACGTCCTGATAATGTAATATCGATGAAAAATAATCGGTATACAACGACGTAGGTGCTTTCATCGATAAAATCTTTTCATTGCAATGATGGGATATCGATAATGTAAATAAACATACTTTTTTACGTACATTTTTGATTGGTTGCAGTAAACCTGCTTTTTTTCTTTTTGTTTAAATACTACAATCTAAACTTGCCTTTGGTTTCTCTTAGGTAAATAGGCGTATCTATACTCTAAGAGACTATGACTGAATGAATTGTCTTTTTAAAAGATAATATATAAATATTTGTATGATGAGAATGCATATCAATGTGAGTTTAGACATTAATAACTTTTTAGTATAACTTTTTTAATTAATTGTTCACCGGATACAGTCGTTTAAACCTATCAATCCATATGGGGCCAATCTGGTGGGTTATACCCCTTCCCAATGCTCAGTAGTGGGATGGTTATTGGCAATACACTACTAAACATGTAAAACTAAATAAGAAACTGTTTCTTTCACTCCTCAATGTTTACGCAGTGTACTGAGAGTCGGAGTTACCCCTTCCGCTCCTCTTTCTACCCCCTCACTTTTCTCTACCCCCTCTTCCCGCCCCCTCTCCCGATTATGTCCAAAAGCCGCGCTCTGATGATGGATAGCCGGAACTTACCGGTGCTGCCGACATTACTATCTATTTCGCATACAGGATGTTTCCATTTGACTGGACCGAATCATTTAATTTGTTGATAACGAAACGTTGACGGCTTCGATTCCCATCTGAGGTAGAATTCTTTTTCGTTAAAAAATTGTTAAAATTGTTATGTTATTTTCGAATTTATTTGAACGCTTTTAACGCAAATAATCACATTTTACGAATTTAATTTCTACGTCGAATAAAAAAATTCAAATACAGATTAGTTCAATATTAAGATGATTACGGTCCCGAACAATAACGTCAAATCTGCAAAACTAGTTGTATTGCAGATACGACGTTAATGTTTGGGACCGTTCGTTATAAGAGTGCGAGTAGTAAGATTACGATTAAAGTTTTGAATTATTCTAAGGCGTTGTTTCGTGTGTTCCTTCACTGTCCCACCTCGCTGACACAATATGGGTTTTTCAGTTTTAAAGTCAGGCAACAACAACAACAAATTGTACAAATTCCATCCCAGGTACGGAGAATTTGTATCGGAGATATTTTTATTTGGATACCCATTTGGTTACCAGGCATTACGAAAGTTGCTTAAACTGAACGAACGCGAAAGCTTTAAACTAAATAAATTCATAATTTATTTAGTGAGCTAATATTACAAAATCTCCGTGCTTCAGAAGGCATGTTAAGCCATTGGTCCCGGTTATTGTCGTAAGATGGCAGTCATTAAAACCTACCATGCCGTATCGCGTGCGGTGAAAGAATACTACCACCCCTCTCTTCCTTGAATGTCGTAAAAGGCGACTAACGAACTAAAGGTTACATCCAGTATAGAGCGGCGATGAGCTCACCACTTGTCACGCTGAGCACATGTGCAGTCGCCATTTGATACACCACAATGGCAGAAGACTGTTTTTGCGGTCCTAATTGCCTAGAATCTGACTAACCCTTCGGGGATAATAGTCGTGATTATAAGTATGTGTGTACTAAACCGTGGGTTATGGCCGTGCTGTTGTGGACGTGGGAGACCTGTGCCCAGCAGTGGGACGTTTATAGACTGATGGTGATGTTACAAAATCACATTAGGTGCTGCGATTTTATTTTATAGAGCGTTTAACCCGTCAAGCCCCAAGCGGCCATATTTGTCCGCACCTAAAAACTCGCTATTCCGTCAGGCCCCCAGCGGCCATATATATGGCCGCGCTGGCCGCGCTCTCCACTTGACTTTGTACCGTGTTTTGATACACTTAGAGACTACTTTAGTATGAACAAAGTCGATTATTTCGGTTCTGTGGTACATTTTATGCATCGTGAACGCACAATTTAACATGAACTGCGTTCGATTTTTTTTAATTTTTTTTTCCTATTTCCGCAAATTTAAATTCCCGCCAAATCGCACCTGCTGTCAAAATTTTTAAAGATTTCGTTGCCAAGACTGAGAGGTTAATAGGTCAAGTATCATAAGACCGCTGGCGGTCGCGAAACAATTGGCTACTTGACAGTTTTCGATAAAGTATTTAAAAAATTACAAACGCTTATTTTATAATACTTACCCCGTTTAATATTTTATTTCTCGAAAAAGCTTTATTTAATAGAAATAAACAGATTTTTTTTTATTAATTTCTAATTTTGTGAGAAAACGGTTGGTCACGTGACATTTTGCTCTGTGACGTCACATGAAGCTCAATCATGGCTGCCCGTGTTTCGGGTCTTGTAATCCACAGATAAAAAATCGCAAATTCATTTTATAAAAATAAAACAAATTATCTTAGTAAAAAAAACTATTGGATAATTATCGTTAACTCATAAACTACAATTTCCGACATATTTCATATTTTATTGTTACAACTGTCAAATAGCCAATTGATTTTCAATTGTGTCTGGTTTTACGATGCTCAAGGGGTTAAATTAAACAGCCTATATACTGTCCTGCTGCGTGACAAAGGCCTCCATTATTGAAATCAAGTCCTCGCTACAATTGATGGGTATATTGACTGAAGAGGAACCACTACGTCGAAGTGGCATGCAAAATTCTCATACAAAACAGAAAAACGACGTTTCGTAGTCCCCTGTTTCCTCCTTCAGAATTGGACCCATTTTTATTACTCTTTCAGCATCGGTTAAAAAAAGAGATTTTTCACTCCTCTTGCTCAAAAAGAACGTCATTGTAGCGTTCTAGAGCGAGGCTAAAATAGCTTTTCTTGCCCTAGGGGATAAAGTATTTTTTTTTTCTGTCACATGACAATTAATGAGCCTACGAAAACGAAAAAGTATTTAGTCTTAGGTAGAATAATCATGAATTAAGACTCGACTTATTACTGTTTAATTAGATCAACAACTTTTTTGAGATAGTTATTATTAAAGTTTATGGTAAAATTATTAATTATTTAAATCTATGGACAACACAGACCACGCCCACACCGTCCACGCTTCAGCAAGAAACAAGCTTAGGTGGTGAGCCTTTAGCCCGTTAGTCGCTTTTACGACACCCAAGGGAATCTCTATTCCCTTGAGAGGGGTTGGTAGTATTATTTTGATGGGGCCATCTCCGCTCTTTGCTGTTGGATGTATGTGCAGTCCGTAGTCCATTAGTCGCCTTTTACGACACCCAAGGGAAGGGAGGGGTTGGTAGTATTATTTTGATGAGCCCGTCGCCGCTCTATGCTGTTGGATGTATGTGCAGTCTTTAGTCCATTAGTCGTCTTTTACGACCCCGAAGAGAAGTGAGGGGTCGATAGTATTATTTTTTGATGAGCCCATCGTCGCTCTATGCTGTTGGATGTATGTGCAGTCTTTAGTCCGTTAGTCCCCTTTTACGACATCAATGAAAAGTGAGGGGTTGGTAGTATTATTTTGATGAGCCCATCGCCGCTCTATGCTGTAGGATGTATGTGCAGTCTTTAGTCCGTTAGTCGCCTTTTAGGACACCCAAGGAAAGAGATGGAAAGACTGCACATACCTACTATTCAACAGCATAGAGCGGCGATGGGCTCATCAAAATAATACTACAAACCCATCTCTTCCCGTGGGTGTCGTTAAAGCTACTAACGGGTTAATTTTTAATAAAATAAACTAATTAATATTGTATTGGATTGTTTTATTTTCTCGCATTCGTAGTGAAAAACATAGTGTAACTATTTACTCCCTCGCTAAAGCTCGGGAGTAAAACTACCTCGTATATAATGGGTCATTTTAGCCCCTTGTATAACAATCTACTATTTCTATGACTGTATGTTTGATTATATAACGTCATTCATTAATAAATAGATGCGCTACGTTTCACATTACAACCAACACCTCCGATTTCCTGTGACTGGACACTGCCGTCAGAATTATATGATATTCGTAAAAAGTGTTAACTTTTCAATGTGCAGTATTCCTGTAGCTAAACTTTAGCGAACAATACTGTGTAAATTAACTTATACAAATGGCATGACAACCAATAGTCTTAACCGCCACAATCAACAGATCTTAATCCCGAACCAATATTATCGGATCACTTTTCCGACAGCGAAATACAGATTCCAAATTCGTCAAGTTCAACAAAGTATCCAACCGTAAGCTTTAGGTACCATTGAGGTATTAATAACTAGATACGGTACCGAGAGTTGCACCGCGAAGCAAGTTTTTGCGCAGCTGCAAACGCTCTGATCGTAAGTGAGAGATTATAGACGTGGCGGCTTCGATCACATATAATAACAAGATACACAATTCCACAGGATTACTTGTTTTCTTAAGGAAAAGTAGAGACAGAGGCTAGACAGAGAACGCAAGTAAATATTTGAATTTTAAATTTAAAACTAGATATAAAAGAATGTCATTCACAAAGAAGGTCACAAAACCAACAAGGCTTTAATTGCTTTGTTACAAAGTAGTGTCTTATGTAGCGGGCGCCCCGTATTGAATCCCGAGCGAAACGAAGGGTTCTAGCGTTAACTCCCTAACGTAGCGAGGGTGTTTAGAGTTAACTCCTGAGCAAAGCGAGGGAGTTTAGAGAAGAATCCTGAGTGCAGCGTGGGATTCAAGGTCGCCCAAGACGAAGGCACCTTTATCCCCGAGGAGAATACTCTACTTTTCACACTATCTACGAGACAATAAAAAGCAATAGTTAAAACAATAATAGGGTTTACTAGGCCTTTGATTTGATAAAAATATTTTTTTTATTTCATTATTTGGTTGTACTGCTGCTGCACGTAAAAAAAATGGCGGGGGGTTCAATTATTTTACTAAAAAAATTTAATGTTTAATATAATATAATAATGCAACTTATATATTTTTTTAAATATTTTTATTTTACAAATTTGTCTCAACTTTTCCTTAGGAAAATAAAAATTATTGTCACCTAGGGCGCCGCCTATCGCGGTTATCAAAGCATATGCGCGTGACCGCTATTATTCACTTCGTGCACCAATGACAGCGCGCCGTCGCTTTGACCGCGAGGGTGAGTGCACTCACCTAGAACTATAGGATATAAAAAGCAGACTAAAAATTGTAATTAAAAAAAGAAGACATTCATTATTTTTACGTAAAATATTTCATTATTAGGTACTCTTTTTACCCCATGTTTACTGTTGGCTAGGGGTCCAAAATTAACCCAGTATACTTAATAGTAGTGGAATAGTAGCAGCGTGTATGTATTTTGGAATTTTTGAAGAAACTCTCGTCATATTGACACTTAGCACGCACACTAATAAACGAAATGAGTACCTATCTAAACATCTCGTTAGCTACTTTTTTGTGCAAACGTTTTAAGGGGTTTGTTGTACATTCGCCACAAAGTTAGTTTACCACGTTTTTGTAACTCCACACATTGAAAGTACATTCGCCACAAGTCTTCATAGTTCATCATTTTTGCATAAAGTACCGATAGCAAGAAAAGTTCGTTTTGTGCGCTCGTAATGAAAAGTAGTTATTTTATTCTAAAATTATTGATGTTTTTACTTCACTTAATGTTTGATTTTTCTGCTGTCTGTGTCGAAAATAAGAGTGTGGCGAATGTACACATGCTTTTTTCTGTGGCAAACTAACTTTGTGGCGAATGTACAACAACCCGTTTTAAGAGCGTAGATAACGCATCTATTTTAATTTAATTTTCTTTATTTGGTTCTCCAACAATGAGTACATTTGTTTTAAACTATTTTACATTGTAACAAAATAAATAAGTGCTGATATTCTCACTACTTATAGGAGAACACAACATGCACAGTATCTAGTTTTAAATGCGATATAGAAGCACATAGATCCATTGCAGTCGCAAATCAGTGCACAAAAATTTGCTACGCTGTGTCGTATCTAGTTGTAATACCTCAATGGCGACAAGACGGCAGGCGATCAACTTCGAATACAACCTTAAGTTTAAGTAAACGCTCTGCGGTGTGACTGGGCCGGTGTAAGAGGATCATACCTCCAACAAACATTGCGGTTTTAAACTAATAGTTCGCAACCATCTGGCTGGACTGGAAACTTGATTGCGCTCACTTAATCGTACTTACTTATATAAGGTGACTGCTGGAAACTGCAAGAAACTTCAAGGGCAGGTCAGGTTATGTGTTTTAAACGTGACAAAAATGACAAACAAGATTGCAGACTAACGTAGGTACTATTATCGCCCAGCTGACGCGGACGGGTCAACAGACGGGTGGATCAACAGCCGGCCGCTGCCCGCGCGTTGTAAATAATCGTTATTTAATAGTTAATTCATTCATTTTATTTTTCTTGTTATTGCTTAAGACTATCAAATTAAAATTCATAAAATGAATTATTAATCAAAAATAAAAAAGCACGAATTTCTTTTTTGTCATTTTAGTCATGTCTAATACACTTGACCTGATCAGCTCTTGAAGTTTCTTGCGGTTTCTAGCAGTCGCCTTATATAATCGTAATGTATACGTTGGAAAAAAGTAAATGCTAAATTAGGTAATCGAAAGCTTACAGGAGAATGACATACATACATTATAATTTCGACTATTTTTCCCAAAGGGTTAGTTACTTAGATAGTGGCAATGAGGGCCGGAAAATCAGTCCTGATGCCGTTGTCCACTTTTCACCAAATAGCGACTGCACATGTGCTCAGCGTGACAGGTGGTGAGTCCATCGCCGCTCTAAGCTGTTAGATGTATGTGCAGTCTTTAGTCCGTTAGTCGCCTTTTACGACACCCAAGGGAAGAGAGAGGGGTGGTAGTATTCTTTCACCGCTACGCGACATGGCTAACATAATGTATGTACCTATAGTAAAGTCTATATAAAATCTATGTGGAGTTAGTCAGGGACTAGGCAATGAGGACCGCAAAAGCAGTCCTATGCCACTTCCCATGCACGTTTCACCAAATGCACATGATTGGTATCATGTGCATTAAGTGCAAATAACAACTATTTGTATGACAGCCACTGTAAAATTGCGATAAAGGCATGAGCTGTCCCTTTCGATAAGGCTTTATCGAAGGTTGTTCCATACAGAACTGTAACGTTTTTAACCGCCTCCGTGGTCTAGTGGTTAAGCCACCGGTTTCAGACCCAGAGGTTCCGGGTTCGATTCCCAGCGGGGGGTACATCTTTGTGTGCTCGGTTTGGTTGGTGGTAGGGCTGTTACGTCTGCCTGGCTAGCTACCACCATCTTACCTAAGTCTGTCGCCATAACAACGATGTTTATAGCATTGTTGTGTTGTCACTTACCATCAGGGAAGGCCCGTCGTAGAATAAAAAAAAGTAACACCTATTCGACCTAAATGTATGAATGAGCCAAGTTCCTCTCATACCATTGTCTAGTTAGTAGAGTAACAATAACTAAGTACAGAAAATGTATTAGTAGCTCTTAGTATTTATAGTAAATTCGGTTTTTGTGGCTTACCGGACGTACATTAGTTGCTCAGTAGTTAGGGAATTGGGGTAAAGTGTGATTCCACCAGCAACGGCCTTATCATCACCGAACATCATGTGAAATAAAGATAAAGTGGTTACGCGAAGCGAAAAAAAAATTTAAACGGCTATGTTTATTGATAATGAAACAATGGTAGTATTAATCAGTGTTTTTAATACAAACTTATACAAAGTGAGTAAACTAAATGAGTCAGCATGTTTTGAGATATTAAGAAAATCCTGAAAGATATGGTGTTTGGTATTTGGTGGATATGGTACTTTGGTATTTTTTGCTTATTTTAGCTACCTAGAAAAAAATTAGCTAAAAAACTTATACACCGTATTGTCTACTGTTTAATTTAAAAGCCGTCAACACCTACGTGTCACGGACTGATTTTTTTCTTATTTTTTGCCAACTACCTTTAAAGGAAACCTTCCAAGGTTTTTAAATACATTTAAGGCAGTATCAGCTAAATTACCGCTCTAAAAGAAATCAGCCTACAGCTAAACTAGTAACCGCTTCTTCAAAGTTAAATGTTACTATGTAACTTGTAAGGGGCGTGGCCGCCAAAGGTGTATCGAATTACTTAATAATAACTTAATTATACAATATGGAGCACACAACAGATGGTATGACGTTACACTGAATAAGTCCAGCTCATGTATAATTATATAACACTTGGAGCTTTCCTTTCCTCTTGAAGGGACTTCTTGATCGAGTCCCTTTTGATACAATAATTGTTTTAAATACAAACAATACAATAATTGTTTTAAGCGTTCTATTAATCGGCTCTATATTTATTTATTACCAAAAAAGAATATAAACTTACAGCTTATTCAGCCAACAACACGCTTATTATGCTAGGTACAACCACTCAGTCTTGGATTTTTTTTGACACTTTTTTTGGCGCAACTGTCAACGTCAAATTTGACAGAATCGAGCATAGACTATGCGATATTTTGCGATAACAATACATAAGATGAACCACAGAACCGAAATAACCAAACTTGTTCATACTAAAGTAGTCTGTAAGTCTATGAAAACACGGTACAAAGTCAAGTGTGTTTTTGTAGGTGCGGTCTCATGCGACCGCTTGGGGCTTGAGGGGTTGAATAAAAATATTACAAAAACCCAAATTTAATTAAAAAATAATAAATATAGAAGAAAAAAACGATATTATAAACTTCATCATCATCATAGGCCTCTTACATCTCTAAACGATGATTCAAACAGCGTCCAATTGTGAGGTTTGGCATTTTCGCTTGTAAGGCCAATATAAGCGACACCAACGGCCGCATACTTAATACAAACTGAGGGGTTATTAAATGACAAGTACAACAACTTACATCTATTTATTAAACTACTAGCGGCCGCTCGCGGTTTCACCTGCGTGGTTCCCGTTCCTATGGGAATATCGGGATAAAAAGTAGCCTATGTGTTAATCCAGGTTATAAACTATCTGTATGCCGAAAATTATCCAAATCCATTCAGTAGTTTTACGTGAAAGAGTAACAAACACCCATCCATACTTACAAACTTTCGCGTTTATAATTTTAGTAGGATAGGTAATGTGTCTGCAAATGCATCAGCATCTTGGACCTTATTGAAAGAATCATTAAGGAACTTTATCGCGCGTGCTGTTGGACAGTTTCTTCCGTGGCAAATGCGCAGATCTAGAGAAGCGAACAAATTGTGGTTCAATTCCCGGGTCGGGCAAACTGTTTTTTTCGGATACACAGCCCGGATTTGTGATCACCAACCCGCATTTGGCAAGCGTGGTGATTAACCCTTGGGGTGCCTGGTGGACAAAACTCACACGGCGTGCCTGGTGGGTCTGATGGACCCGTTTATAAAAATATTATATAAATAGAAATAGAAATATTTCAAGTCATATTTTCTGTTATTTTAGCGATATATTTACAAAACAAAACCAAATATGTATTAAAAAGCTTCATTAACCAATTCAAAATAAAGATTATTTTTGAATTGAAAATGCATCTAACTTAAGGTAAAAAAACAGCCCCGTGCCTGGTCGGGTTTCTCTGACACAAACGCACTTAACGTGCTACTCTGACGCAAGTGCGCTAAAGGCTGCACGGGCGGTGGCAAGATTAGCTCAGTCTATATTGCGAAGCTACTCTTGAGCATCGCAAGCTTGGTTTCATATTTAACAAAATATCGACAATTTCTTAAAGTGACGGGTCTGTTACACCCACCAGGCACCCCAAGGGTTAAGCCAATACCCATCAACTGTAGCGATGACTTGATTTCAATGATGGAGGCCTTTGCCCAGCAGTGTGACAGTATACAGGCTGTACATTCTTTACTGTACTTAATAATAATACAAACAATAAGGACAAGCTCAGTAACTTGACTTGGCTTACTAGGTTACCGCCATGTGGGATGTAGATTCAACCATTATTGTACCGAAAGTCTTTTGGCAAACGGTATTTTAGCTAAGAGCCTCGATCAACACCTAGAGAGGGAGGCTGAAAGGTTGGGTCAAGATCAGATGCAAAAGCAGTACTCCTTGACACGGCACGTATTGTCAGGAGGTTCCTCACTCTGCAGCCTTAACCACCGGTAGCTTGGGTCTATATCCGCTGCCGGTGGTAACCTAAGTTAACTTTATGTAATATTTTATGCCATAAATATGTTTTTTTTTATATAAAATATTGTAACAATTTTATCTTAAGATTATTTATTGAATAAAGGGGATACAAACAATAACATGTGGATTGATTCATGATGTAATTCTTTGTTTACAGGTAATTTTGGCGGAGTTCACGTAGGTCAGCTTGAATCTTCATAATTCATGATTGTAAGTAATTTATTACAAACTATGAGGGAGTATCAAAAGTGCTATATAGATAGATCCATTTCATCATCATTATCGTAATTAACTCTTATCAGTTCACTGCTGAGCCCTTATTTTGTAACGATTCCTTGTTTCAAAACCACGTTAATACCTTGAAAAGTTACGATATCTTCCCAAAAATGTATGCGTTTGACGTTTGTGCGCGGTAAGGTTTAGGTGTGGCATCTATAGATTGCGATACAGAATCAGGGCCCTGGGCAGGTCTCTCCCAACTCCCAACGCATGCCACTAAGCCCAATCTTCGAGTCTTCTTGTCCAACTTCCACCTTTACACATATTAAAGGTTTTTTCATTACTTTTAGAAGGTTTGATTACGTACCTACTTCAATCAAATAGGCACAATATCATAATATGTTATTGGCCATAATTTCCCAAAGATGTCCTGAATACATAATTTTTAATCTTTTAGTGAATTTAATATTAAGGTATTGTCTGGCTATTTCTTAAGGCCTTTACTCCCTTACAATAATGGGTGTCTTCATATTATTTTACGAGAAACTCAATATCGCCTCCTTGCCAACTAAACTCAAAGTATTATTATTTTGACATAATTTACTAGAAATTCAGACAACGAGCAAGCTCTAACAACAGAATTAATATATCGCAGTCTCATTTCGGCCGGCCATTGTTTTGCCTCCATTCAAGCAAAAATTAATAAACCCCTGGGACAATCAAAGTCAGTCGATCTTTGTGCACCCATGTTATATTAAAATTATTAAATTAATGTAATAATGAACTTAATTTCGTACCTGTCAGTCGGCCGCGCCGCGCGCCGTACTATTGTACAATGGCGAACGAACGTTTCCATTTCCGAAAATGGATGACGGATACGCGAGCGCCATTTTGTTGAGAGTGAAAAAAATACAATTATCGGAACAAGGGAGTTTGTTTACGCAGCTTTACTTTTGTGCTTTACGTGATTGTATTGTTGTTCAACTTTTAATACGAATGATATCAAACAAAATTGTGGCTACTTACTTTTAAATATTGTAACTGTTTTTTATATTAAAATTTTGGAAATTTGAAATATTACTTTACAAATAAAGCATATTTATCTCCCATAATCAATCTTACCGCGTAGCGCTGAAAGAGTACTACCACCCCCTCTCTTCCATTGGGTGTCGTAAAACGCGACTAACGGACTAAAGACTGCACATATACATCCAACAGCTCAAAGGGCGGTGGGCACACCACCTGTCACGCTGAGCACATGTGCAGTCGCTATTTGGTGAAAAGTGGACTATGGCAGAGAACTGCTTTTGCGGTCCTCATTACCTTGTCTCTGTCTAACCCTTCGGGATAATAGTCGTGATTATATGTATGTACTCGTATTTATGTATGTATCTCAATAGATACAAACAGTTTACTAATACTGTCCCACGCTGGAGATAGGCCGTCATCCTTTTGATGGGTATACTCAATCATCGATGCACTATTCTTGCACACGTGTACTTAGTATCTTCTTTTTAAATAGGCTTATACCTACTTATTATTTAATTTTATCAGTAGAATACCTACTATATTTAAAAAAACAGTATAAGTAAAAGAATTTAAGAAATATAAAAAGAGTGTTGAAAGAGGGTGTATGCTCGTGGTTTGACCTAAAAAATGGTTCCATGACATTTGTCACCATTAAAGCGAGCGATTTGTCACGCCCGCGGTAATATTTCTTAATTTTGACCCCCATGGAATGGTGGTATGTGAACTGCGTTTATTTTTGTTAAATCTGTAGCAAAGATACTGGGCATATTCAACATCAGATAGATCGATGTGTTTTTTTTTTCTACTTATTTGGATTTTTTTCATAAGTAGCGATGAAATATAGTGAATATATATACTTAAATATATATATGGTGCGGTCAACACATCTAGACATTGTCAAGTAAGAGAGATAATAGTATACTCTTTTCTTAGCGTAAAGTTGATTGTAATCAGTGATAATGTGAATGTTTAAATGGCAAATAAAATTCACCCAAACCCCTTGAATTTCAGCAAAGATGTGGAAAGTCCCTGGAGATCTCACACGGACTTCTTGAGAGAATTTGAAAAATGATAATGCACTGTTTTGTTTTGTTGCACACTTTAAAATGAAATGTTGAAATAGGCGAAAAAGATTTTAGCCTTTTTCAAATAAGATGAGTAATTTCGTCATGTTAGAGTGTTAGAGTGAATTTTTGACACATTTACAAACCTTTTTGAAATGAACTTCTCTGGCTTTAATTTTTTGAACCCATGTTTACTCTTTCTACATTTTAGACGTATAAACTTCTGCGGACTCATTAACTTATTTAACTTAATGAAAACTTTGGAATCCCAATCAAAATTGAGCACAGCGCCTATTAAATATTAAACAATTCGAATCGAATTACCAAATCCGAAGTTCGTTATGAGACTGACAAAGGAACTGACATTTCTCTTTACATAATTATTGTTTTGAACGCTTAGGCGTCGGTTCAGACTAGGCGTGTTTTAAACGCGTTCAGTTTTGCGTCTCATACAAAATGCATTTTTTAATAAATTTAATGAAGACACGCTACTAACCTCAATAATAATAATAATAAGCTGGTATTTACTTAAACATAATAACATCATATTGATCAGCTTAAAAGGGGTTTTGTTGAGTACTTACGTATAAAAATAATGTTTGGACGATTCAAAAGTGCTTTTAAAACATGTATTAAACTAAAAACTAAAAACTAATATTATTAGTTTATTTTGATTTTGATTAAAAAAAGGGTTGTGCCCAGCAGTGAAACGTTTAGGCTGATGATGATGACACCGGAAACAGCAATCGCGTTTTTGATGGTGTACCGTGTCGGCAACACAATATAAATTGTCTGAGGGGCTAGAAGCTGATATAAGGTGACTGCTAGAACCGCAAGAACATTCAAGAGTTGGTCAGGTCAAGGGTTTTAAACATAACAAAAATGACAAAAAAGGAATTCGTGTTTTTTCCGCGTCAGCTGGGCGATAATAACCTACGTTGACTGTCTGTTGACGAAAAATAATTCACTTTATAAATTAAAATTTACAAAATGAATTATTTTTATTAAAAATAAAAAAAATTGTTTTCTGTCATTTTTGACATGTTTTTGACCTTTTTTGTCATTTTTGACATGTTTTTGACCTGACCAGCCCTTGAAGTTTCTTGCGGTTTCTAGCAGTCTATACGTTTGAGAAGCATCTAAGAACAAATAAATATCGAGCTTTCACACGCCGTAAAAACGTCGAATCTGCAAAGGCCCTTAGTAAGTCATCTCGGCAATTGGTTCCACTTTCGTCATTTGACGCCGCGTCAAAGTTATGCCACGATGAAATAATTTATAGTTTTCGACATGGTTTTTAGATTCGCTCCGGTTATTTTTGTAACGCGCGCGACAAAATAACTTTGAACGGTGCGTCATGTTTAACTCACACATATGAGGGTTAACGATAATTTCAATGACAATTAGATTTACTTTATTGGCTAAATAACCTTGAGGCGAACAGACACAAAAAGCATATCTGATTCTCCTACAGATAATTTTTGTGTCTGTTCTTTGTAGTTAAATAATATTTAAATGAAAAAGAGGTCTAAATACCTAGGTAGCAAAGCCTTGTTCGCACTAGACAGAGTACACTGCTTTCCTACTTTTCTTAATTGATCGACATAATTGATTGACTTTCGTACACTAAATTGTATTTGGGTAAATTAGAAATAGAAAAAACATTATGATTGATTCCAAGTGGGCAAAAACATAAATTGTGTCAATTTGTTTGCATAAACGATGTCAAATATTCATAATAAATTTAGCCGCAGAACAATTTCCTTTCCGTTCATGCAACGAACGCATATCGACTCACAATACGATTTCGTCGAATATATATTATTGCGAAGGATAAATAAAGCCTTAAACGCAACCAAAACGGTCTTATAACCCGTCACATCGTTCACGACTTAATTATGCGCTTATTGTATTCAAAACCGAATCTCAGGGCTTCAGCCATACGTCTTTAGCCCGTTCCCTCATTACCAACAGCAAAATATAGACTGCAGTCTCGAGATTGACTTGTACTTTAAAAAAAACAAGCATCTGTCAAGCTTTTTGTCCTCTCCATTGGCCGTGTAGTCGATGCACTTCCGAAGTAGCAACCCTGACTTTACACTCGAAGCATTAGGGTTGGTATTCGTTTGGAAATCAGTTTTGTAACTAAATACTTTGTCGCTCATATGTCTCGGCTAACGTCACGGCCAATTTGAGAGACAGACAGACACATGGACTACGATTAAACTATAAATATAACTGCAGCCCCTTTTGATGGCTAGAACGGTAAATGTCATATTTTTAAACCAAACTTTTAGAGAGAACGGTAGCAGAGTTCTTTTTATTGTTAAATATGTTTAATGTGTTTTATGTATTTAAAACATAGTAAAACGGTTTTAGAACATTTCAAGAGACGAGTGTTGTGCAATGTTGGTTTAGAACTAAACTGTTGAATGTGTTTTCAAAGTGGATGACTATAGAAGCGAAATTAAATTTCAATTTTTCTTTATTAAAGTTATTTATGAAACAATAAAGTTCTATTTTTTCAATCTGTTGTATAAGAGCTTAACGCCCCATCAAGGCAGTAACCATTACAAAAACTTGTTACTTTTTCTGATTTGCAAACCACTGAACACCGGTACTGCAAGCGACTCCGCTGTTTTATTCAGTTTACATTTAATAATGCAAACACATTCTCAATAACAAGTTACCAGTTAATATCAACATTGTATGCACACATCAAACACACAGTATATAATGCAACGATCCATTGCAATCAAACGAGAATAGACACATTTGAATAAATAACGTGCAGTGCCAACCCTAGCCGGCAATTTAGCGCCAAATTCGGCGCACGGCGCAACATCAAAGCAGCAGCCGTTAGGGCTGCCACTATTGAGCTGTCGATGCAAAAGGGAATATCGGCCTAACGAATAAACTTTGGCTTAAACTGTTTTCTGAAAGCTTCGCCAATGCCTTTTGAGCACCAGTTATTGTAATGCCTGTCATGTTCTGGTTATATGAATTTACAATGGCACCCATTTCTTTTTAAGGCTGTTCGAGGTGTCAAATTACAATGTATAATGTTGCGAATTATACGACGAAACTTAAACAGATTCTTAATATTCGAAATGGCGTAAATGTTTCGTTTTTGAAATTATCTTTTGAATTTTATTATTCTCGGGAATATGTCGATAATATTAGTAAGTAAGCACACTAACAGTGCTTCATCCGGAATTAAACTGATCTAATAGGTACTTTTTTCTACCGGAATATAGCTATGACAATGATAATGTTGTTAGGGGTTGCCTGTATAAAATCAATTGCCACGAATGTTTGTTCGCGCATCACTTAAAAACGGCTCACCTGTTTGGCTAAATCTTTTTTTGCTTTATTTGTAATTGTCATGACAAGGTTTGTTAAAATAAAATTTTTGGAAATTTCTCTCGGGGGACGGGGTCCACGCGGACGAAGTCGCGGGCAGAATATGCTTTAAGTACATCATGCTTCAGTTTTACTCATATTATTATACATCGGTTGTTGCTGGTAGAAGTTCAAGATGCGCTGTATGGCTATAAATAGCATGCCTTTCTAAAAGGCTTAAAATAAATCTGATTAATATTTTGTGAGGAAGCTTATTTTTTTTTAAATGATAATGTTGCCGATATGCTTGACACTTACATTATTTTTTAAATAATACACCAACCATCTTATTTCACCTACATATAAAATTGTAACATAACCTGAGTAAGTTTTAAAATCAGCCTTTTAGCACTCAAAATAGAATCCAATTTCTCTAATGTCAAGTTACAGCGATAAATCTAAGAAACAATTGGAAGTGCTTCAGCTAGCACTGCTGGCTGGACGCGGCGTCCTTTTTTATACTTTCATTGTACAAATTGGATGTCAACTCAAATTACTTCTCCACTACTATACGGAACATGATCTTTTATATATTTTATATCTATTTTTTATTTGTATATTAATACAACATCGAAGATAACGAACCGTTAGAAAAAAATAAAAAATTGGTTGCCTGTAAAGTCGGTATACGGGCGAAAGTTTTACGTGACAACGACTTTGAGTGGTAAAATAATTTTAATGTGAATATTCATTCACTTTTTATGTCTGTCTCTCTCGCTCTTAGGCGGGCTAACCATGCCCGAGTGGAAGGGACGCGTGCCTCTCACTCGCTCTCATTGTGAGCGCATAACGTGAGCGGAGCGTAACGCAGTTTCTTGAAGTGTCACCCGGCAAACCAATTTATAAGACGTTGTCACGTCAAAATTACTACTTGCGAAGGACTTCGGTTCCCACCTGTGGTATGTAGCCATTTTTTTCAAAGTTCGTTATCTTCAAGAGAATTGGCGTGTTATTTACGCAAAAAATCAAGTATTACGAATAAATACTACATTGTAAAAATCATTACCCTGTTATACGAAAAGCGTAGAATAAATTAAAACCTGATTCGAAACTAACGCTGCCTCACATTTGAACAGCTTCAACTTCAGTACACATTCTAAAATAAGAAAGCTTAGGTTTATGTCAATACCGTTGTTACTTACATCATCAATCAACAAAACACTAATTAATAAATAGGTCATTCATTATCATGAATTTGCAAATTAACTGTCGTCATTCAACCGTTAGCTTCAACAACATTTACATTGGATAAGACATGTGTTTGAAGTTCGATGTATTGTTATTGACTGTCGTAATTACATACATACATATTATCACGTCTATTATCCCCGAAGGGTTAGTCAGAGACTAGGCAATGAGGACTGCCAAAGCAGTCCTTTGCCATAGTCCACTTTTCACCAAATAGCGACTGCACATTTGCTCAGCGTGACAGGTGGTGAGCCCATCGCCCTTCTATGCGGTTGAAATTATGTGCAGTCTTTTAGTCCGTTAGTCGCCTTTTACGACACCCAACGGATGATAGGAGTTGGTAGTTTTCTAATGATTTTAGTTAGTTTATTGATGTTGATTAGATACGAAAGGAAGAAAATAATGACCTTGCTGTGTTTTTTTTTCGGCTCTCCTCAGTACAAGGTCTCTTGCCCTATAGGTAGTAGTCTTATGAACCGATGATAGGTGCTCAAATTATTGTAGCATAAATTGAATGAATAATATTGAATCTTGAATATACTAGTTAAACATTCCTTTTTAATGCACTTAAGAAATGCAAAAACTCAACATGTGATGTTATGAACCCTTTCTTTTGGCTGACATTTTAGTAAAGGCCGCAGAATGTCAAGTTTTATACAATACCTGAACGAAGAACGGAAAATAATACCTATAAGAACTTTGATTTACTAAATAGGTCAGTATGGGAAAGTAATTGTTGTTCTATCCTGATTTTTTCTTCAAAAACTCAGACCGCGCCTCTTATATCAAGTATAACCACTTAACTATAATAATCGCAACATTAAATTAGTTAATATTTATAATAGTAAGGAAAAAATGAAAATAATACCTCCTTAAATCAAAATAACAAGTAAACATCATAAATATTAGTTTATAAAGCTCAATCATAAATATCATAATAATTTTAAACATGTCTAGGACATTTCATATTCCCGCCGCACAGCCGTCTTTGATTTCGCTCACTATTTATGTATATACATACGCAAAGAAACAAAAGACAGACAGCCTCATTCAAATCGTTCGAATAATATTCCCATTCGTTACGCATTGCCTTTAGACGCGACAGAGCTACCAACCGAAAGGCCTAACTAAAATGGAGTATTGATATTGGCAAACGGCCTCTTTACACCCAGTAATGATATACGGCGCCGAGTTACATACCCTCGTGTGCAATTACGTGTATCGAAGGCAAATTTCCTGCTGCCGTGACCTACGGCGATAGAATAGCGTTGGGTTTGGAGAAGGCAAATCAAAAATATAGAAATCTAAATAAAAATAAATCTCTGCTATTTCGTCTACAATCGTTTCTCAGTGAGGTGATTGTGTCATGTTTCTTGTAATAGTAAACTTTTCCTCACTTCTAGGTGAATTCTCAATATGTAGCCCAAATTAAGTTGCATGCAACACCTACATCCTGTTCACCAAGCAGGTTGGTGGTCAAATGCATACCCAACTAGCAAAATTTCCTCTTACACACATCCCAAGAGTATGATTTTAGCAGTCTTATATAACTCCGATAGACTGCTATAAGTGTGGATTTGGGCGCACTTAATAAGTCTGTTTCATTCCTAAATATTCCTTAAAATGGTCTCGAGAAGTGTATTTCCAATCTTACAAAATTCTTGCCGATGCATTAATAATACCAAACAGACTTACACATGACTTACAAAAGCATCCTTTATAGGCATTTACCCCTAAAATGCACTTACTAATGCTGTTTTAAGTGTGATATCACTAGTAGTGCTCTTTGCGAGCTTTTAGTAAGAGTGTAATCACAATCCAGCGATAGGATTGCCTAGGGCTCGTGAAACTTTTTTGAATAATAAGAAGAGTATTAAAAACGTAAGTATTATGTATATCCCGTTTAATTAACTTTCCTACATAATGTGTAAATAAAATTTCATGTTTATTACGCATTACTAACGGTTATTAAATTGCGAAGTCGGTTTTATCGAGTATTTTGAAATAAGAATCACAATATTTTTAAAGGCCTTCATAATAAAAAAATATTATATTAAAAATGAAAATTATCGAAACGTCGCCATTACCACCAATCATGCGTTATAAGGGTTTTAACAAGAACAATATAAGTGCATTACCATTGTTTAAGGTTTATTTTTTACTAAACGCGGCCATTGCTCATAAACTTTAGGGTTCCTTATCAAAGTAAAAGTAGGGTAAAAGACAAACAGGGAAGTTCCTGGTAGACTACCTTTTGACTTTTTGGCAATGCTTTAGAATTGTAGTTACAATGTACGTAAGCTTCTAGGACATTTGACGTGCTAGTACTCTTTAATAACTTTTACATAGTCACTTCTAAGACCGAGTGGTCTTACAAAATGCATGTATAAGTGTTAATTAAGACTCAAGGGCAATTAGGCTTATAAAGCGTGTATAATACTATTGCTCTTATAAATGTTATATTAAGTTTGCTTATATACGTCTGTAAGAATAAGTTATAAGTATAACAGACGATATCTAATAAAATACTTAGATAAGCCACATAAAAGATCGCGAGGACTTACATAGTGCATGTATAAGTGTTAATTAAGAATTAGACTTACTGAGTGCGTTTATAACACTACTGTTCTTATTGATGTCATTTTCTCGTTTTCTTATATACTTCTAAAAGTTTTTTTACAAGTATATATGCTCTTATGGCTTAAAAAGTCTAATGGTATGCCATTATTAGGGTCTCTGTCTTAATCAGAACGTGTATAAAAATTATTCAAGAACATTGCTCTTAAAAGCTTTCGTTTATATGGGTATTTTGCTAGCTGGGTAGCCAGTTAATTTAAAAATAGTTTCTGAATTAAAACTTTTTATTGGTTAACTAAATAAGGTATATAAATATTAAACACATAGGTACTCATAATACATAGAAAACACCCATACTCGAGACAACTTAGAAAAACTGCTAGGTGTATCAAAATTTACCGGAGAACTCAGTGATGGCGATGCAAGAACCGGCGTGCAGACCACACGAGCACATAGAGACATAGACCACATAGAGTTGTCTCAAAGTCGAAATGCCAAAATCAGAATACTAAAACACGATTGTGAACTTTTGAAAATAGCAGAATTTAGGCCATTTACCTGGACTGGCTGAACCAAAGTGGCTGAAAAAGACGGAGATGAAGGTGACATGGTCAGTCTGTTCGACCAATTCCTAAATAAAATAAAGATAAAAGAACAGTACCTACCACAGTAAAAAGTATTTCACTCCACTACACAGACGGTTTCGTCTCAAACGGGCCCTTAGTTCCGAAAACCGAATTATCATACAGAACAGTGTAATGGCAAAAATTCGTGTTACAAAACTTATAAATTCATGCACCGGCTTATGGCGAGTCGAATCAAAACTTTTGATATAGCAATAGCATATTACTTGAGCAGTAAAAACTCTGACAATAAGTCGTAAAGGCACGAATGGAAAGAGTACGGCGGGTATCCGCAAAAGTGGACCTTGTATAGTGGACTATAAAGTTGAATTTGAAGAAAGCATGATTAGGTCAGGCATTCACTTGTAATTTCGCACCCATTTGGTCTAGCATTCAAGTTGGTGTATAAGGTTTAATTGTGTTATACAGTATTATTCTTAAATTTTACCTAATGGCAGATTGCAGTGCAAGGCAAAGGTTTCTTACTTTTTTTCAATTTCTTCTATCGATCTCTATCTCGTGTCATGCTTATCATCGAACGTAGCACTTTCCTGACTCTTTCATAATGAGAACAACTAAAAAGTGAAACTCGTTGCCTGTTGATTTGTTAAGGCTTCAAGGTTTGAGTAAGACGGCTTCTTTAATGTAAGCGTGTTCAAATATTTACTTTCCTTAACCCATTTGGAACTAAATGATTGTGGTAAAGTGCTGATATATTTGATTTATTCAACTTTACTATATGTCACAAAATCTCTCATCTCATGATAAGCTCTCTTCATAATCAGTGTTAATAAGGCCAACGTCCTTTGTTAGAGTGCCACGTTTATCGTGTGAAACAAAGAGATTCGATTTAAACAAACAACACCATGTCAAATAAAAATAATTATTATGTCACAAAGGAAGGAAGGAACTAGGAAGGAAGGTAGAAGCTCACTTCAGAGTGGTCCTCGACAAATGAAGTGAAGCTATGTTGTGAGTTGATAGTCGGAATGTCGAAACACAACAATGCTACTAACATTTATTGTTATAGCGACTAATTCAGCGATCTTCAAGAAACGAGCCTATTCCTTCCTTTAAGGCCGGCAACGCGCCTGCGATTCCTCTGGTTTTGCGGGTGTCCATGGGCGGCGGTGATTACTTTTAATCAGGTGACCCGCTTGCTCGTTTGCCTACTACTGCTATAAAAAAAATTAAGTTAGTAGGTGATTTGATATTAATGCCTTCTCCATCAAAGTCTATTCTCATCGCAATTCCTATATCGGACATTCAATTGCACATCGAAATACATTGCGCTCCAGTACGCGGATATACGGTGAATATTTGTCGTCCTAAAATGTTCGTTGGAGCAGTTACAATTTGTCCATCACCATACCACCGACGATACTCTAATTAGCAGTTCGATAATCGTCGATGTGCACTTGGTGGAATTTAAAATTAATTGTACAATTAAATTTGCGGATTTAGGTGTTTGATGATTTCCATTAGTCGTCACAAATAGATTGTATCCGCTCGCGAATGTTGAGCAATTGTTTGCGGATGTTGATTATTTACGTACGGAGTGACAGTTAAGTAATTTTCAATTTTCGCGTTTGTCGATTCTAGAATGTCTGTTTTGGTTGTATTACCTTATTTGTGCATTAATTAACTATTTTTAAGGTTTGAGCTTTGTGTGTGGCGGCACATAACAAGAATACTATCAAATCCTCTCTTCCCTTGGGAGTCGTAAAAGGCGACTAACGGACTAAAGACTGCACATACATCATACAGCATAGAGCGGCGATAGGCTCACCACCTATTGCGCTGGACACATGTGCACTAATATGAACTGATTCTGCGGTCCTCATTGCATAGTCTCTGACTAACCCTTCAGGGATAATAGTCGGAAATTTCCTCACGGAAATTTTTTTTCGTAACAACTGCTCTTAACCTAGACTACCCTAAATAATTTTTGGTCTGCAAAGTTTATAATTTTTTTATATGTGCGTAGGTTGGATTCCATTGACTTAGGAAAAATACTGGAAAAATCTAGCTCAACTGGAAAATCGGAAAAGCGATGGGTGTTTAAACGCCTCGTAGGGGAATCCACTACTAAGATAAAGTATGAAAGGTATACCTACCTATGTGTTAAGTAAATCAGTTAAAAATAATTTAAAATAGAAGCGTTTGCACTACTGTTCCGGTTTGTGAAAACCAAATTTGTAATTTGTTGCATTTTCCACTCTAACAAGTAGTTACAGAGGAAACTAAACTCACTATGATTATGAGTTCGCAAGTTACTACGGAGTCTTTGAATGACTACTGATTTTGTAATGTATGCAAATTGTCATCCTTGCCAGTATTGTTATTCATAAGGAAATAATTGGAGAGTGAACCATTATTATTAGGATTGGTGTGAATCGTCTTAGATTCCATCTGTTTACCATCCAGCTTATTATAAGGGCAAATACATCGAAATTGTAAAAAAGGGTACTTACTTCTTTGAAATTACTTAATATTCTACATATACTTTTTCGTCCTAATCTAGATTTTATCTGTAAACCATTTCTATGACTTTTTTATTTTATTTTTATATAATTGATACATATCAGAACTGTTCCGTATATTTTGTTTTTTAGTATTGTTTAATATGAATTATGTCAGTGTATTTTTTATAAAGAAAAAAATAAATTCGATCACCATAATAGATGTGATGGTAAGTGATTTTTTTTACTATAAATTAGTTAGCTAACAATCGTAAGGGTTTACGAGGCCATGACCTAGATAAATACTAAAAATACTAAAAACATATACTTACGTAAAATAAAATATTCTACGCTCACAACAAATGTCTAGCCTAAAGTTAAGCTCCTTTTTTGAACCATGTTTTTAATGGAATATAACAGATAAACCATCGAACTGTAGATGACGATTAGATAGGGTTGAAAATTAGTTCACTAAGGCTTCTAACAACCAAGGTGTTTAATACCAAGAGCACAATAGATCCAACACTCAATATAAAATATAACAATATATCATCAACACAAACAATACACACCCTTATTATAACCGGGCGGATGGGTCATTGAACTCAGGTTCTCTCATTGAAAACCGACCGAGCGATTATGATCCTATCCCTCTTAAAAATAAAGTCTTAATTCTATTAAACGGTTGAAACTTGCGGAATTATGAAGCTCAGTGAATTTTCAAGGGACCCAGAAACAATTCAAGGAAATAATTCCGTTGACTTGTTTGAAATGTCACCCATCTAAGAGGTTTTCGCGAAACACGAAAGATTTTTGAATCTGTATTTTAGTACGGAATTTAGCACAGCTAAATTAAGTTGTAGCAGTAGTTTATTTATCAAAAATAAACATTATTTTACTCTGTAAGTTTTTGTGAGAAAAATAGCCAGTAACCGTCTTTAAAGCCCCATCTCTCTCTTTATATAAGTAAAAACAGTTAACCTCGACGATTCTAGTTAATATCTTTACTCGATAAATTATGTCTAAAAGTAAAAACAAGACCGTCTGCTTTACATAGTTCAAAACAACCTCTGCCATACTAAATCAAATGGGAAAGAATGTTATTCAGTCTTAGTCGCATAAAAAAGAACTACATACATACATACAACTAACCACGACTATTATCCCCGAAGGGTTAGTCAGATACTAGGCAATGAGGACCACAAAAAGCAGTCCTTTGATATAGTCCACTTTTCACCAAATAGTGACTGCACGTCATGTTCTCAGCGTGACAGGTGGTAAGTACATCGCCGCTCTAAGCTGTTGGATGTATGTGCTCTTTAGTCCGTTAGTCGCCTTTTACGACACCTATATATTCTTTCAACGTTACGCGACACGGTTGATAAAAGAAAAGAACTCAGTATAAGAAGAAAATGTAAAATATAGCTCGAATACGTTCCCGACATTGTTTTGGTTGTGAGATTAATGTCGACCATTTACCAGCATAAATTCCGCGTTACAAGTTCAATTCGTTACTCCTAGAATCTCAGTCTAGACTCCCAGGTATCTAGGTGATTGATCCACTCGTTAGCATATTGTTAGCGATAAAGTCTACGTCAGAGAATTTAGGATTTCAGACTCCGTAATGTCGGATCCATTTGTTTGGATAGTGCAAGGAGACTTTTGATACCTAGCTTATAATAATATAGTTGTCGGCTGTCGTGTGTGGTCTCCTGACGATTTCTATGGAAAGATGTAGTGATATATATAGATAATAGATGTATCGTGCTATAATATACATCTTTATATTATAGCTGCCGTGTGAGAAGGCCTTAAGGGGATCCTGCACGAAATTGTGAAAATTTACGTATTTTTAAGTTACTTGTACTATGCGCTGAATTAGTTAAATACATTAAAAGAACTTACGTAAGTTAGCCTGATCATTGCACAAGGTCTTGGCCTTGTTGAAATTTGAAACAAATTCTTTAAACAATACATAAATCTAATGAGGATACATTAAAAGTGTCGTTTGTGGTCTCCTGACGATTTCTATGGAAAGTGCTTTAATATACATCTTTACATTATAGCTGCCGTGTGAGGCCTATAAAGTAACAACGAAAAAATTATTTATTTAATTAACTGACAGTATAGAACCGTCACAGCGGTCTGCAATCGCACTCAGAGGGCTGTTGGTGTTGCTGCTTAAGCTATTTGCATTTTGTTTATAAAAAATTTAATAATAATAAACTAATTACGCTACACCAACGAGCATGTATGAAGTACTTTATGAGACTAAGTGAAGCAAAGGAAGATTGTCAGGATTGAAGCAAATTATTTATTTTATATTTCTATTTTATTTTTTAATTCTTAATTCTTTATTTGATTTTATTTGTTCTGTTGTTTAGGTGTGAGTATGCTAATTTTATTAATTTTTTTGTAAATTTTATATTAATTAAAATTAATTAAGTACTTAAACTTTCCTACATTCACACCAATTATCTAGCCCAAGAGAAGCTTCGAAAAAACTCGTTAAATGGTTACTAGACAACGGATAAACATACTTAAAATACTTAAATACATACTTATTATACATAGAAACCACCCAGACCCTTGACAATTTAGAAAAACAATAATTTCTAAATTGGCCCGACCGGGGATCGAACCCGGGACCTCAGAGATGGCGACACCATGAAAACCGGTGTACAAACCACTCGACCAAGGAGGTCATCAAATTGTTGTCATATTGTTTGTTTTCTATTTTATTAAACATTGTAAATATAAGACAGTAATCTTGGATGTGTTGGGTTAAACTGTGAATCCAGAGTTTATACTGCAAATAAATAAATAAATGAATAGCAGTAATCTCTGCCTATCATGAGGACAGCAAGAGCAGTCCTCTGCCATCCATAGTACACTTTTCACCAAACAGCGACGCACATGCGCTCAGCGTTACAGGTGATCTCATCGCCGCTCTATGCTGTTGGATGTATGTGCAGTCTTTAGTCCGTTAGTCGCCTTTTACGACCCCCAAGGGAAGAGAGGGGGAGGTAGTATTCTTTTACCGCTACGCGACACAGTTACTAGCTTCGCTATTTTATTTGCTCCTGTACAAATGCGCCACCAGTGTCGGGATTTATATAAATATTACCTTTTACTATTACTTATTATTTTAATGAACAATTCAAGTCTAAATATTAAATTTAAAAATGTTACTTTTTTATTTATTTAAATTATAACTTGGATAACGTAATTATATAGGTAATAAATAATAATAAAACAATAAAAATGCTGTATTAAATAAAAGAGTTACGTACTCACATCCCCAAACTAGGTAATCCTGTCTATTGAGACTTACATTGGTGCTAAATATGGTTTATCTATTGCTAAGTGTACATTAAATTATGATATTGTAACCATACTAGTAATATCACTTAATAGGTAACTACAAATTATAAATTAAACGACGCAAACACTGAAGACTGGCCCGATAACACACACCTCAAAATACCATTATCTAACTTTACGACCATACTTATATTAACCATTTAATATAAGTATGATCCTATCCTAAAGTAAATATGAACCATTTAAATCCCCGATTATTGCCAGAAAACTAAAAATTAAAATTGTTTTCATTCAATATACTAAAACAACATAGAATTGACTGTAAATATAAAGAATAGGCCAGATTTTCTTCGCAGTCCTTAAGTACAATGGAGAGCAGAATACGCTTAACATTTTCACGCCAACTTGAAATCTACGGGCACAGAATAAGAACGGTACGTGGCAAGCTATAGTGGAACAGTATTGTACCTAAAGTCGTAACCTCTCGGAATATAATATAACGTAAGCCTTCTCAAGAGTATCGCCGGTACAAAACGGCAGTGAATCGAGTCTCACAGCCAATAAAATATAACACCTCTTATTTATACAGAAAGGACTAGTACTAGACTACTTCGTTCTTAGCACTACTTGTGTATAAAAATATTTTGATATTCAAATAAAAGAACGAAGTTTATAGTCATATGTTTTTTTTTAATTTAGTGGAAGTAGTGAATGATTTTTGTTTCTGTGTCAAAAATAGTCTTTCAGCTAGCAAAGAACTTGAGTTCTATGGTCGTTAATGGTGTAACTTTTTCCATCTACAATAAACACACACAGACACTCCGATCAGACAGATCCTACAGAAAAAAACTGTTACTAAACATTATCACAATGATTTTGTAATCACTGATTCGAGAACTTCGGCTACAATTTCTTACATAACCAGGTTCAATAATTTAGAAAAATTCGATAGTAGTTTTATTTTAACTATTTGCATGATTGTTGTTTCAAGTTTGAAAAACAAATTATTTTCAATTTTAAATTTAACTTGTGTGTACAACTAGTTTTGATAGGTAACTAAATACTTTTATTATTTAAACTTTGTTTTATACAATTACATTGAAGCAACAGTTCAGAAATAATTATATTGAATTGTTTTCGTTCTCAGATCATACAAGTTAAATGATCTGAATTTTCGTTCATCACTCGCGTCATTGTTGAATAATTTATTATCCCTATATAAACTTTTTAAAACGTTAGAACTAAAATATTTAAAGTTTTAGTTTTTTCTACATTAATTTATTTTTATTATTTGACAGTTTAATAGTGTGTATTAAGCATTTTTCTAGAAATATTGATCTGTTATATTTGTTGCTGTTGTTGTTGGAAATGCTAATTACCATCCACGTGTGGATTGTTGTGTTATTCTATCGCCGTATTTGTTATTAACATTTATAAAGTCGGGTGCTCTAAATTCATCAACCTATTAATACCGTACACACAAACGCACCGGAAACGGATCCCGAATTCACGTGTGCCGTTAACGACAAACATGGCGGGCGGAAGGGGCCGTTACGACCCGATTTAACCCTCTCGGAGGCTTTCGAGGAGTTTGTATGTAAAATTCAAAAAACTTCTTTTTGTCCGTAACGACAACGAAACGCGTGGATTGTTTGACTTTGCATAGGCGTAGTACCTACTCAAATGTCATTGAAAAGATCGAGTGCAATTTAATTTTCTGTGTTGGTATATCTTGTGCTTGTCTTTTAATATGCCGGAACCGTGTTTGAAAAGTCATTGAAATGCTATTAGTCTATCATACGGTTAGGAAAACTGCTGTTCTTATGATTTTTATAGTACAAACATACGAACAGACGATAACGGGACTTGTTGCACGACTAAGTATATAATGTACCTAGTAGTTGGCAAATGCTTGTGCGGTGGTAGGCTTGATTGGTTTGAGTAGGTTAGGAAGTGAGTTTTCAACATAGGTTGTAAATAAAAAATGAATGAAGAACAATTGTAATTTTATTGTTAGTAGGTTTTCTCGCTGACGAGAGGTTAAGAGTTTTATCATAACATGAATACATATTATAATCACGACTATTATCCTCGAAGGGTTAGTCAGAGTCTAGGCATCATTGCCTAGACGTAGACATTGCGGTCCTCATGGACCGCAAAAGCAGTCCTCTGCTATAGTCCACTTTTCACCAAACAGCTACTACATGTGCCCAGCGTAACAGGTGGGTGGGGTGAGCCCATCGCCGCTCCATGCTGTTGGATGTATGTGCAGTCCTTATTTAGTCTGTTAGTCGCCTTTTACGGCACCCAAGGGAAGAGAGGGGGAGGTAGTATTCTTTTACCGCTACGCGACACAGTTACTAGCTTCGCTATTTTATTTGCTCCTGTACAAATGCGCCACCAGTGTCGGGATTTATATAAATATTACCTTTTACTATTACTTATTATTTTAATGAACAAAACAATTTAAATGAACAAAAAGAATACTCCCTGTATTCTTTTGATGATCCCCCTACGCAACACTGCTCAGTTCGAGTTTTGTCATAGGAATGTGATTTATTTGTTTTAATTTTCGTTGTTTTTTTTGTCTCCACGCAGTTTGGTAAAAGGTATATAACCACGCTATTGTGTCATTTTATTATTTATTTGTATAGGACAACTATATGTAGGGGAGCTACTCTTAAATTGTAGAAAAAACAGCTGTTTCATCGAGAACTAAAAAACTAATCAATCTAAATGTAGTTTGGTCCCTTTACGGGATTATACTACATATATGCATCATTAAACATACTGTATAAAAATATCTTATTATGAGGCATGTGTATTAAAGTCGCATTTCAAAACCACAAAGTGTTTCTATGTCGGATCCCGTATCGATATAATTTATTGATCATCAAAAGGTACTAAATACATGCTCCCGAGTCAGTCTGACATAAAATAAAATCAAATTTTACTTTTATATGAGAAGAACAACCAAAGTTCAACTATCATCTTTTAAGTACCATTATTTCAGTTTAAGTAGCAATGTTCCCCATTCCCCGCTCTGAAATTTACATACAAATATGTATGACTCAAGCCTTATACAAAAAGAACACTGTCATAAGCAAACAATGTGGTGCTTATGTATTATAATATCATATAGGTAATACCATCCTAAGTGGAAAACCCAGGGCTGTCATTACAGAAAAAACATTTTACGGCTATTTAGTTCGTTCGCGTTTGAGATTCTCCGAATTACGGCGCTCCTTTCCCGTTTTAAAAATTTCGATTGATTTTACCGCCACCAATATAAAACATACAGTTCTAAAATTCATAAGTATATAATATAGTTGAACATATTATCTAATGACTCTTATAGACAGAAACATGCTTGGTATACTTCACTCGATTGAAACAAATTCAAATATAGCTCTGTCAACATTTTAAAAGAGCTGTAAGTCAGATAATACATTAATAAATGACTATTTTTTACCCATAGAAGAAACTTTTCATTACCTAGTGAATGCAAAAAGTACATATTTTTTATTTCACTTGTTTTTTCCTATATGTACCGTACCGTACCGTCGAGAGAGCGAGAGAGAAGCGCTCGGAATACCTTGCCTTAAGCTTCCTTTAAAGATATACCGGATGGGTGACCAAATTAAAATCTCCTTGCTTCGTAGCGCATGAAGCCTTAGATACAGGTAGTTTTAGTAAAATACTTAGCTGTTCTTAAATTATTGCGTATAGCAAAATTGATCCTGCGTGGATCATATGTCTACTTTTAGACTCCTCAGCCAAGTTTCTGCCGCATCCGTAAATTATTGATGTAAAATCATTACAGTTATCGATTATCGAGCGAGGAGCTCGATGGCCCAGCGGCTAGCGCGATCGGCTTGCGATCTTGATTGCTAAGCAACTTTCGCAATGCCGGGTCGCTGGATGGGTGACCAAATTTATAACATCTCGAGCTCCTCCGTGCTTCGGAAGGCACGTTAAGTCGTTAAAACCCACCAACCCGCATTGGGCCAGCGTGGTGGGTTATGGCCCAATATCCCCACGTGCTATTGTTCACATGGGAGGCCTGTGCCCAGCAGTGGGACGTTTATGATGAGGCTGATGATGATGATTACAATTATCTTCTGTAGAAGTTAGTATTTTTTTTTATTTACCCTAGAACAAGTCACCTGTTTAAGCTATTAATTATTATAACAAGATATATAGATATAGACAGAAAATTAGCTTGTGGCATGAGTAACCGAGTTACTCAACTGTTTTTGCCAACCCTAACGGAAACCATGCACCGATGGTTTAATGTGCGCACCCTACGATCAAACCGCGAGGGAGCATCGGCAAAGATTAAAAGCAGCAGGCATATTTGCCAACTCTGGTTTTTACGTTATCCGCAATCCATACGGACAGCAAGCAGTTTAATAAATTCTATCGTAATAGTATACGGATTTATCTTAACGATGTAAATAAAAATCAAATTACTTGAGAAAGGCCATACATTTCTGGCAAACTTTTTGTTTCAAAATTACCGTAACACTTAGCACAAAATAGGTACTTACGGAAAGAAAAATTACAAAAGATTTTTCGGAATATTTTCGAGTTTAAGAAAAATGTCAATCCTTTATGGAAATGTTAAATAAACTCAAAACTTTTTATACGCATTCGACAACATTCCTTTATCTTATAAAAAAAGTTTAACTGCATTGACACATTTAAAAAACATTATCTAAAATACATACAAACATAAAACACTCACACACACCACAGCTTTCCGTTTGCCACGATCCTGTTACATCATCCTATTATCCATAATCCAAAATAGGTACCTACAAAATCCCGAATTATTCCAATAAGCTATTGAGCAAAAATTGTTTACAATCACAATCAAAATAAACGTTTAGGGGAGGGAGTGACGTAAATACAACATAAAAATCGTCTAAACGATTGCATTATGCACCCACGTAGTCTCAAACTTGACTGAAATACTAAAGCTTTTTATGACCGTTGTCAAATTGGCATTTGCCATTCAATAATCACATTTAGTACCTTTGCATAAGAACTAACTGAACTGCAATGCAGGCTTGTAATAATCTATATTCTAAAGCAGTGCCGGCCGTCTGATTGCCCTAACTTACAGTGTAGGGTGTCTGAAGTATAAGATTTGCCCTTTATCATTATTCTCAGATGAGTTACTTTTGATTAAATTTCAAAGCTTTTGACTCCCTTTATCCTAATATTTAGTGTGGTAATTTAATTGTTCTCTTTTTGTCCATAAAATACAACACGGAGTGACGTTAATAGTTTTTGCATAGTTAGAGAAATCGAAAATTCGACTAAAGTTTTTAAAAATAAATTATGATTTTGATAAGTTATTTTATCATGTCTTTTTAAACCATTTACACTATACTAGGTATTGTTGAAGTTACATTATTGTTAATTGCACATTATGGACCAGCCCACAAAATAGAGGCTTTCGAATAGCAAGCTACACTAACGTTAAACTACAATTTGTGAATTTCCTTTATCCTAAATAGTAATATATTACATGACTCACCGATGCAATCCAAAACGCCGAACACCAATAAAATGAGGAAGGAGGGGTGTTTTGACCTATCAACCCTTTGCACAAAGCAGGTTACCAACAAAAGCCTTGCGGAATCCACTAAAATCGTGAAATTTAATCAAGAACGATTCCCGTGGTTCTATTCATACGAAATCAAAACAACTAGTGTCCTATTCAAATTAGAAGCGGTGATTAATCAAAATAACCGCAAAGGGTGAGAAGGCTAAGGTCTTGATGAGAGCGTATTTGGAATATTAAAAAAATGTAATAACTTTAAATCCCATTAAAGTCCCGAAGAGGTAAAGGACAAGAAAAGGAAAAAACGATTGAGCAAAATTATGACATAGTTTCGGTTGAAAACTTAATAAAAAAATAAATTAAAGATATAGTCTATTCTACATATAACACATTATTAACAACACATTAATTGTAGAATTTTTTATTTAGATAGGGTACCTACCCGTTTATAAAAAGGGAGCAACGGATCGAGGGATGATTTTCTATCTTGAAAAAAAAAACAGTATTTCCATGGGAAAGCATTAAAGATTTATGTGACAAGCAAGCGAAAACTAGTGTACTAAAAACTCATAAACCTAATCTATACATCTCCAGAGGAATGAAATATGGCAGGACTCCAATAAATTCCCTACGGACGATCACATTCATCAATACTATGCGAATCCGCTCATCCTCAGACCGTCGCCCGAAAGGGTACAAAGTTACTTTTAACTCACACAAAACCGTCAAAATGGCCTTCCTGTAATGCATCTGTACCCTCGTGCCCTTCGGAGCAACACCCAACACCCTACTGTCCTCTCGGAATGATAGTCCCTTTAGAATAAATAATTCGGTGAGGTACGTGTGCCTTTAACAAGTCAAATGTATGGGCGTATCAAAAATGTTTGTCTTTATTTGAAAATTAGAAAAAATTCTTAGAATTTTCAAATCTTTAATAGAGTAATTTATACGAGATTTTTACCATGCTTTGATTTAGTTTTTGCGTTTTCGATATTTTAGCACTGTTGCCGCCAGTAGGCGTCTGTGACGAATTCTCTCAAAAAACCCATTGATTCTACTAATTTTCATGTTCGTTAAAGGTAGCGCTTTGCTTTCACTAGTGCAATGAAGCACAGTATTGAGGGCAGCTAATAATAAATCGTCAATCAGTCATACAAAACTCTAACAGACTCATATAAAACTGAAAGAGTGATGAAAACAGAAAAAAATATATTAGTGATCTCTTATCTTATTTTTATTACAAATCAATATTTTATCACTCGACGATGAATTAAAAACAGCCCGCCATGCGCCAGTCTGCTCATTGTCACGTAACATAATACACAAATAGATAACCAGAGCTTTCTATAATGTTATGTTTATTTGGACTTCGTTTGATATTGACATAATGTCAGCACTCCATCAAATGCAGTCTCTTCAGACTTCACAAATATTTCGCAGAATTTCCATATTTAACAGCAGCCCTTTGAAATTTCAACGTCGATATAATTGACATTCTGACAAGCAAAATCATAATTGTAAATCTTCATCATTGTGTTCGATTGCAAAACTATCAAAGTTTTAAATTCAACACAGTGCAAGAAATCTGGCAAAAACAACACATAGTATGTTTGCAAAAATGTCTTTATGAAGCACGATATTCATTTATTTTGTATTTAGCGTTATATTTTCCCCGAGTATTAAATGGTACAGAAATAATTGCATTGTGAGCATTAATACCCGAAAGGACAATCGTATCTGCAACTGTCAAAGTCTGTCAAACTAATGATTGTCAATATAGCACCCAGGGTAATGACATTACTGCTCGGTGGCGTGGAAATGATAGTAGGATACAGACGCTCCGTGCAGGCATACTGTTTCATGTGCTATGCGATTTAAAGTCGAATTTCCACTGAGCAGACTCCGGGATAGTTTACGGTGGCTTTTGCCAATTGATTTGGCCAGAAGCAATCTCTTCTACTGATTCCTCCGGAATACGTTTCTTTCTGAAGTGTTTGCATTTACTTGAGTGTATACCAAAAGAGAAATTTGCTTACCTTTGTTCCTACACCCTTTGGAGAGAACACCAATATTGGTTTTTCTTATTTCACGAATTCAGTTGTTTTGATCGTTTCCTAATCGCTCCTTAGTTTCAATTTCGAACGTTGCTACTCTATTAAGGATGTAATCAAGCTTAATTAGGATAGTGATATACGAAAATCGATTTTTACGCCGCCCGTATCATTACCCTGGCAGTTCATTAAGTGATTTAAAACTGATAGGTATATCATTCACGCTTTATCGTGTAATGTGTGTGAGGAATGACAGTTAATGTGTGGTAATGAGCACTGCGACATTTCAATTTCGAATGCTCCTGCATCGGAAGGTCCGGTGGAATGCGACGAAATCGCTATTCGTGATGGACACAGAATTTTTGTCATTACATTGGAATATTGGAGCAACAGAATGCTTTAACGTATTCCGTTGAAATGTCTCGTTGCGCTTTATGACTTTTGTTTTTTGTTTGTTTCGTATATATGCTTTTTCCATTAGTATTTCATTTCTGATTTTCGTGCATCTTTCATTGTCATCAGTTCTCATTTGAGTTGTTTGATTATTCGTTTTTTAAATATCTGAATAATGAAATACGAAAACTGGCCAAGGCTCTGTTGAAGCTGTCAGAGCCAAAGTCACTCTTCATTAAATGCAGTTATTTTGTTTGACTTGGTTCTCGTAGCTTACACACATTGTACAACAAAATTTAAAAAGTAGTAAGCGTGCCACCCTTTCTTCCTCTTCCTTAAAATTGCAACATATATCAAAATCAACCACATCTTACTTAAATACACGTATCCAATACACAAATAAACATGAATCTCATCATGCCGTACGAGTATATTGTCAAAATAAACATTTTAAAAAAAAAATTTGTTTACGCTCACACCAATCATCTAGACCAAGATTAGTACTCTTTTGAAACTTGTTAATATGGTAAGATAACGGTTAAATATACATAAACATAGAAAAAACACCCAGACCCGAAATCAGTTTTTTCTAAATTTACCCGACCGGGAATTGAACCCGGGACCTCAGACTCGGCGTGCTAACCGCTCGACCACGGAGGTCGTCAACATAGTTATCATTTTAGTGATAAGAACGGCTTCATTTTCTGAAAATAAAAGTTCTCAAATGTTGCTTTTTCACTTAATTTCATTTTAGTATAGCCATTTCCATGCCTTAATTATAATAATATGGATATCGTTAAAATTAATAATTAAAACAAACAATGTTAATTCGTCTGCCTAAGTTCTCTCCCTTTGACCCACAAAACTACAGACAACCATAGCTTCCGTGTTTAGGTAGGTACATCATAAATAGATTGAATTTTATGTCAGGGCTGAGACAATAAAAATAAATTGCCTCCCCGTCCGTTTTATTATCCGTCAATACGCAACAAATAAAACAGCTATAACTGGTCCCGATAACTTTCCAAACAGATATCCGATTGTGTATTGTATTGTATGTATAATCCTGGCTTGGGGTTGTTTTGAGTGCGCAATTTTGAACTGTCAGCCCCAAGCTCTCGGATCGCGGCATTTGGCAACCAAGCTGTAATGGCACAATAAATAGTTGCCAGCCCTCACCCATCTGTCACTTAACTAGTAAAATATACAGACGTCATTCAGCGAGCCACAGTGAAAAATCGCACTGTACCACCCCTGGATCGAATACGCAACAAACACTCAATTCTATGCTTAACGCTTTAAACTGTAGAGTCCAAATTCATTTGGTGCGCGCTGTGAATAAATTTGAATATTTGTTAACTTAAAATGTAACTCATGCTAACGGAAATACAGTCTAAATTGCAGCTCCGAGCATTTGTTTCTTAAATGTGGACAGGGCGTTTGAAAATCAGTTTTATTGCTAGTGCGGTTGGTGTGATTTCGCTTTGTTCGCCATTTTTTTGTTTCGCGTCAACTTAGCTGGGGTTATTTAACTTTGAAGTTGCTCAAAAGACCCCCGATTTGAAATTCTGGTGGATTTCTTTTTGGATTAAAGGCCCCATGAATTTAATGATAATGTATTTGGGGATTATTACTACTAAGATTTTGTCACGTGTCGCTTTTTAATAAGCTTTTTCCGCGATAATAAGTACCGTTTTGTATTGTGGTACCTTTCATCTTTGCGATGTATAATTCTGAACGTTTTTATATGCAAATGTTCAACGCTTTAGAATAAGAGCACAATATAACAAACTTCTATGAATTTATTAGCACGTTATTAAATTATGCGTGAATCGTTAGTACGAGTATGTGTAAAGAGTATTTAGTGTTTTCTTCATTTGATGGAAAAAATGGTTTTAAAGCGACAAGACCGACAAATTGTTACACTATTTTTCCAATCTTTATTGGAACACCACAAAGATTATGTTAAATTCAACTTATTTCATAGAACAAAAATAGTGTAACAATTTGTCGGTCTTGTCGCTTTAAAACCATTTTTTCCATCAAATGAAGAAAACACTAAATACTCTTTATATATATGTATTATATTGTCAAAGTTTAACACTATTTTAAATACATGTAAGTAGTTCCGAATAATGAAAAAATATAAATAAGTAATCATTGTGCACACTTAATTATACTCCAAACCAATGTTTATCAATTATTATGTTGAAAAGAACTTTTCGAACTGCATTTTTAATTAATATTTGCATTCCACCCGCAAACTTCAATAACGTGGTGATGGGACATTTGATCAAATGTTTAAACAAAATGTTTGCGAAGATAAACCGCTGTGTTTGTATTAAACTTATTATTTACAAAATTTACCCTCTTTGTTTCAGGTACATAAAATGCTGAAACACAATGAGGTACAGACACGTAATTTAATAAAAAGGTAACATAAGGTTTAAAGATTTGTGCTGTATCTACCGCCTTTTGTTAATTTCCGCTACGACTGTCCAGTCGAAGTTATTCAATTTTAGCCATACCTTATTAGTTATTTATATTAGTTATACAAAAATATTGTTTAATAAATAGTGAAAATAAATTGATACTTCATACACTCAAATAATTAGAAAGCCATGTTCAACGAATTAAAAGGAACGAAAGAGACAAAGTGACACTTTTTATGCCAGTGGTTATGATACGGTGTCAAGCATAAAGAAATCGAAAAACGAACGAACGAACGATGAAATCATAAACCCACCAATTCGAGTTGAGCCAGCGTAGTAGATTGTGGCCCAACCACTTCATGTGATATTTTCCATATCTGAAGACCTGAGATCAGAAATAGGAAGTTTAAAAGCTGATCATGACGAACAAACAGATTATTTACACATACAGCACCAAGTCTTCATGAAACCAGGTAAACACAAATGCCTCAACGAACGACAAAACCCATCCAGTAAGTTAATCTCAACTCAAATAGCCTGTAATATAGTGATTATTCGAGATATAAACTTAAACTGACTATGAACTGGTAGGCTAAGTAAATCTTATATGTAGATTCAGATTTGGACGTATGGTTCAAGATACAAGCCTCATCGGGCGACACAATATTAGGTTTGATGAAAAAGTAAATTTTAACTCTATGTAATTCATAATTATAATCTGCCTTAAAACGTCTCACTGATTGGGCCAGGCCTTCCCACGTGAGGAGGGAGGGCAAATGAGGAGATAAGACCACAAATCGCTGGTTCAATGCGGGTTGGGGGCTTAAAGGTCATTTTCGTATTTCTAAATGGTACTCTTATTTAGAAAACATCTATAGAATTATTATACAAAGATACATTAGGTTTCAAAAATTGTATTAGTTTTGAGTGAAAACAGTATTTAATTAAAATAAATAATACATAAACGTGAGTAGTTCACTATTATTTTTATTAACACAAAAGAAAGTTACACATATTTATTCCATTAGAAATTATAAAATGGGTATCATGTCGTTAAACTTTAGATCCAACCGAAAATCTTGTTGCTTAACACCCTTACTGGAGGTAACCGAAGTAATCCGCCACCGCCAACTGACGATTATGCATATTAGTTACCAAGTGCTGGCAAGTTTTCGAGTGACTGAGGTGTTTTTGGAGTTCTGACTACCCCCACACTAGCGTATAATCTAAATTCTATTCACGGTACCTGAACCCTTCACACGTCCTTACGGGTGAGGAATTTATGCTTACCTTTCTTTTGCTTCACCGCACTTAAATTCGCAGTTCTAGAGTACTCAGCCTTGCATTAATTTACACTAGGTACTCACAGAAATAATCCTTACATTCCATTGAATGTTAAACAGATTTAGCTACGCAAAAAAATACAACAGCGGTCCAAATTAATGTCCCTGAGAAACCCCTTTGCCGTGTCCCGAGTTCCCGAGCCGTGCTGTTGACTAAGGTTAATTACGAAGAAAAAGTTTGAGGTAGAAGAAAACCTAAACAAATTGAAACGCGGGGCATTCCCTTTAGGCACACATGAAAATAATTTCACTATAAAGCCTTATTAGGAATTGATATCAATCAAAATGTTAAACAAATAGGTTTCGTGGCTTCACCTTTGCTCGTAATAACTTTGGCCAATAATAACCTCAGATAAATTAACACCCAGCTTAAATTTTAACTTGCCACTTTAACTTAGTTTAGCGGCGTTAATTACCCATTATATTAAATTACTGCTTCGTTGAGTAAGTGTTTGTTTGAAGACCTTTTGGGAGAAATTATTTGAAAATTTGATCGGGACACGTTTCAATTTGAAAGTGGGGTTGCGAAATGGAAAGTTTATTTTGCATCGGTGAATTCCATTTCATTCATAATCCTTAACAAAATTTCTGAGAATAACCCTGGAAGCTTTTATTAATGGTACATACTAAACTATAGGATTATCGTTAACTAGTAACTACCTACCTATTTATTTTATAAAGACTATTTGCAGCGGATATTATGGACAACCTGTAACAACACATAAAATAAGTCTCGGGCCAAAGAATATGCATACCAATAGGTAATGTATGCAAAATAGTGAAACTACGATAAGTATACGATATCACGCGAAACCGACATTTTGTTAGCATTTATATAAGGCTGGATCGCAGTGCTACAAGCTTGTAACGTCATAAATATCGGATGTGTCGTTAATGAAATTGCGACTCTGACATAACACGAATAAAGCTCAATTTTCATTACAGATACAATTGGAGATATGATATTTTGAGTGTAAGTAGGGAATAGCTAATAATAATAAATGATGGGTCAAGGGTGAATGTAGACGAAGGAGTCAATGAAGAGAATTAGAAGTCGCTGCGGAAAATGTGTGTTTTTATTCCGAGTCACAGCAATATTTCCATTGTTATGATTGCGAGTGTAAATTACTGTTGTGTGTACTGAGTTCTTTCTTTATTTGACATTCTCTTTATTCCTGTAAAAAAAAAATTTATAATAACAAGCAGCAAATTATTTGCAGGTTGTTTTAAATGAGTCATAACCGTGTCGCGCAGCGTTGAAAGAATACTACCACCCTCTCTCTTCCCTTGGGTGTCGTAAAAGGCGACTAACGGACTAAAAACTGCACATTCTTCCAACAGCGTAGAGCGGCGATGGGCTCACCACCTGTCACGCTGAGCACATGTGCAGTCGCTATTTGGTGAAAAGTGTACTATGGTAGAAGACTGCTTTTGCTGTCCTCATTGCTTAGTCTCTGACTAATCCTTCGGTATGTATAGTCACGAGCCCCTATATATATGCATTTTGACTCTTATTCCATTGTATTAAGAGTTACAATTGTTTACATACAACTTTTATGGTTAATTACCTACTTCTGTTTTTAAATCCCAATCGGAGTTAATTCTATAAATTATGAACGTAACGTTTTTAACTTCTTCTCAAACATTTCAATCACCCGCCCGTATTCATAACAGGATAAGGTTCACCATCCTTCAACCGGTTCTGCCTCTGTAACTGTTTACAGAATTACGCTTAAAACGGCCTTGCAAAGCTCACATTATCATAAGTTGGAGCCTTTTGAGCTGTTTCCCGGGTCGCCGTAATCCTGGATCTACGGCTCACTCGCCCGTATCCTCAGGGACGGTTGAAATCGATCAGGTGTCTTTAATTGTGAAGTAGATATCCGACGGCATTTGTTTGTCGCAATCTCCTCCATTTGATCATTGATATCAGACTCGGAGGTCCCTTCAACTTCGACGTTTGTTATACCTACAATCTTCGACATTAAATTTGTTATACCTACGATCTTCGACATTAAATTTGTTATACCTATGATCTTCGACGTTTGTCATACCTACACGTACTGCACTGCGATTCTTTAAGTTAAAGCCTTGGTAGCAGCGGTTGCCGCAGAGCTAAAAATTTACTCTGTCTCTTTCATATTTATAGAATTGGAAAGAAACGCTTTTCAGAAGAAAGTCAAATCGGATCGACAGATATTTTTGAGGTTTATGGCTTTTGATTTTATCTCTGTCATATACAAATTTTCCTAGTTGGTACAATATACTAGTCAATGACCAAAAACGCATGCGAAGTCGCGGATGCAACAAAGTGAAGTTTTCAACACACAAATGTGTACTAAGTCAAGTCAAGATGACTTACTCGAAGCTTTTGAGACAGCCTCAGCTTTACCATATACCTACCATAATCTTCTAAATGAAAAAGAAAAAAGTGCTTCTAAGTCAAGAAAGACCCATTGTAAGTCCCCGAATGTACTTACCGCGTTAGACGCTCCCGGCGCTCAGTGCAATCATTCTACCTTCCACCTCCTGAGGGATGTGTATTTGCATTTTTATCGATATAGAATATCGCGGTTGGATATTGGCGATTATCGATTTTACAATAATTGGTGCTATTTTATATTGTGACTTTTGTACTGAAACACGATTACATTATGATAATCCTTTTAATAGATATAATGCATGGCTTCCCGATTAACATATTTTATGCAATTAAGAACGACGTAAAACCGATTATAAAGGAAAGATAAAGCAAATTTACCCCCCATTTCGTGTTCCATTTATATTCCCATACTGTAACTTTATAAATAATTTAGCTTTGTAAAATTTGTTCGTAAAACTCATAGTTACTGGCAATGTATTTTAAATCTCTATTTCGTTCATTTTTTGCTCTTTGCAATAGACCCAATACTGAATTTAAAATTATAAAATGAAGCTAATGTTCCAATTCACTGAAACACACTGAGATTGAGATAGGTACATTAAAAAATCCACTCATTCGAAATCATGTGAGAATCTTGGGAATTTATCTCGAATCTTTGTAAGCTGCTGACTGGACACAAAAAATCCACTCATTCGAAATCATGTGTGAATCTTGGGAATTTATCTCGAATCTTTGTAAGCTGCTGACTGGACACAAAAAATCCACTCATTCGAAATCATGTGTGAATCTTGAGAATTTAACTCGAATCTTTGTAAGCTGACTGGACACGTATTTAAATGTGAATTATATAAATATGATTTCAACAAAATTTTTTACTCTTTCGTTTTTACTCTTCATGTCTCAAGGATTTATTTGATCCTAGCGGCACTCCCGCGACTCCGTCCACATGAACCCCGTACCCCGTGACAATGTTACAAAAAAATTGTTACATACAAACCTGACAATTTATTACAAACACATAAAAAAAATAGCCAAATGGGTGCAGTCGTTCTGAAGTGATGTGCGTACAAATATTTCGGCAATTGATTTTTATTGATGAAGAAAAACATGTTTACATTATTTTCATATCAGCTGCTACCATCCCCTCGCAATTGACAACAATTAATATTGATAAAAGTAAAAACGAGAATTTTCTATAATTTCAACATTTTTATACAGATCGTTTTTCACATTTTACAAACATTGTATTGTCGTAATATCAGCTAAAACAATATTGCTTTCAAAGTCAAAAATGTCGATGTTTGTCTGTCCACAGTAAGGTCGGCGGTATAACCAATATTACCATACGTACACTGGACGAAATCCGACTCGAGTTATTGGCCATCCCTTGGGTCTTCAATATATTCGTCTTCCTTTTATTTAGTTGAAAGGAGAGAGACGGAATGTCTCGGATTCAAAACGACCGTGGAATACATTACAGGATTTGCATGGGAGGATACAGTTAATGCTTTTTTATGCACTAGCCGGTGTCCACGGGTCCACTTAGTGGCTTGGTAAATATTTTATGGTATATTTATACACCTATTTGATGTTTCACGATCACATTTCCTGAACCTCTTAGGTATTTTTCCAAAATCCTTTCTTGGTAAGGTTATGTTTAGAGGAGAAAATTATCTGAGTAATATAATATATCAAATGAAAGACAATAACTTATTAAACAATAATAAAATAATATATGACAGCTAATATATTGCAAAAGAAAACACTTTCAAAAGACTATAAATCTTAAAACTTGAACAAAATAGAACATACTCGTAAATGTTTTTAAACCACTTACATTTGTTTACAAACTTTCTAGCTTCTAACGTAGTGAAACTTTGTATTAAAACAAAATTAAATTGTTCAATGTTTAAAAACTAACCAAAAGGGTTTTTCAACTTTCACAATAATATGGTGAGGCGCTGCTGTTACAAACTTTTTCATTGACTTCGGGGCCGTATTTTGAATTTGAAAATCAAAAACTAGACAACATTGGAATAACTAACTACAAAATGTTGTCGACGCGATGAATCTGCATATTGAACATTAAAGATAACTTTCGAAACAATTGTGCGGGCAAAAAGAACCTGTGACTTTAATTAAGAAAATGGAGTCGCGAAATGTCTGCTATTCAAACATGGGGATAGTAAAATTTGAGAGCAGTATCGCGATTTGGGGAAACAAGAATTAGTGATTAACAAGCTAAAAGTGATCTATTTTAATGTAATTTTAACTCTAAATATTCTAAATGAAACACATAATTAATTGAGAAAATGGATTTTCATTTTAGTAATTTAAATGTATTGGGTGAAAAACGCATTCAACCCTCGACCCTTCTTAAGAGAACGACATTAAGATCAAGATCATCTACCATCTACAAAATAACCTTTACCCTCCTTTACCCAAAGTACTGCGCTACAATGACTACAGCGATCTCAGCCAATGAGAGTCCCGCTTTATGCACGTAATTCTATTCAGTTGGTATGATAGCAAGCCTGGCGGACTTGCAACTAGCCCTCTTAACAATCAAACTGTACGAAGGAAGCCCAGGACCATCAGACTTGAGACTGTGGTCCAATCAGTAGATAAAATTTCTGAACACTCAAAGAGAACGAGCAGTAAATTCATTTGCTGCACCCAGTTGACCTTCATCCCCGTTACACACAGATTGCGCTACTTGACTGCAGCAGTCCCTCCGGGTCTGTAACTGATGGTATAACTACAAGACCAAAGCCATCAACTTCATTTAAAGACTCAAGACGACCAGTAACGTTATCTACCGCACCCAAATGACCTTCATCCTTCTTTACCTAAAGTACTGCGCTACAATTGACTGCAGCGGGCTCGGCCAATGAGAGTCCCGCTTTATGTACATATGCTAATGAGTGACAGCCCTGCGCGAATGGAATTGTCATGTAAGGGCTGTCATTATGTTATTCCGCTGTGAGTCGAGATGTTATTTTTGCATTTGAATATGCCCGTAGAACAATGTCGCGTCTTTTTTAAACGAGTTTGCGCGTTGCTCCTTTTTTAATTATGTGAGCGCCAGTTATCCCGTGTTTGAGTTGGAGCTTATGGAGATGTGAAGCGGTGTTTCGGTTTCCTGGTTTTGTAATGTAGCCGACAATGTTACTGCATTAGGAGGTTTATAAATTTCATCTCGGTATCCATTCAAACTTTAAAGATTCATGTTTTTCAAAAATCTCTGGTTCTTTTTTAGATTACTGTATTTGCCCAAAGCAAACAAAGTTTTAATAGAATAGTCTGATTGGTTTGAAATAATATTTAACTATGAAGATTGAGTGGATAATCCACCAATCCGCATTGGGCACCCATTGCTGTCTAAGTGAGCCTGCCTGTACCCAGCAGTGGGACGTTTATAAGCTGATGATAATTAAATAGCGAAATACTTATACTCATACATACATATAATCACGACTATTATCCCCGAAGGGTTAGTCAGAGACTAGGCAATGAGGAGCGCGAAAGCAGTCCTCTGATATAGTCCACTTTTCACCAAATTGCGACTGCACATTGAGCTCACCGTGACAGGTGGTGAGCCCATCGCCGCTCTTTGATGTTGGATGTACCTATGGTGCAGTCTTTAGTCCGTTAGTCGCCTTTTCTTTCCACCCAAGGGAAGAGAGGGGGTAGTAGTAATCTTTCACCGCTACCTGACACGGTTACTTAAACTCTTCTAATTTAAATCCAGAATTTGTTTCTGGTTATAGGAAAATACCAATAACGTATTCGTATGCCTTCTTTAATGAACTACCCTCAAGTTTTATGTGGCTCTTAATCGTTTTAGGTTACTGTTACCTAAGTGAAACCTAACAAGGCTTTAGTAGGCTTTTAGTAGTGTTGTTTTATTCGTTCGTTTCCAGATGTAAAAGTAACTATTATGCTTTACGTTACTAATAATTAAGTGGACTATGGTAGATGTTTGCTTTTGCAGTCCTCATTGCCTAGTTTCTGACTAACACTTCGGGGATAATAGTCGTGATTATATGTATGTATGGACTAATAATTATGTATTTTAGTACCAACTCATCATTGTTAACCAGTCTCCAAACACACTCATTCATTTTATATTTAGTTATATAGAATCTCTGGCAGTTAGCCTTGATGTCGCCAAAGCTTTCGATAGAGTGTGGCATCGCTTCCTTCTTTCCAAGTTGCCGGCCTTCGGTGTGCTGCCCCGTTTGTGCGCCTGGGTTGCTGACTTTGTAGAAGAGCGGAGGATTCATGATTCATTCATTCATTCCTTCCTTTTTGAGGGTAGTTCCTCCGAGTTCTATAAAGTCAATGCCGGAGTGCCGCAAGGCTTTGTGCTCTCACCTACTCTATTTCTTCTGCATATTAATGACATGTTGTCCTTGGGCAATATTCATTGTTATGCGGATGACAGTACGGTGCTTGAGCGGTACATAGGACATCCTGCGGCAAAGCAAGCTGATATCGTGGTGAAAAGGCAAGAACTGGTTGCCAAACTGAACCTGACTCTCGATTGTGTCTCCAAGTGGGGATCTGAAAACCTTGTCGAGTTTAATGCCAGAAAAACCCAGGTTTTTGCATTCTCGTCCAAGATAACTTCCTTCCTTACTTCTCCCTCTCTTCAGAACTCTTTTTTACCCATTTCAGAGGACCTGAGCATTCTTGGCATGGACATTGGCCAGGAACTGAATCCAAAATGCTACATCGAGAGTGTCATTTTAACTGCCTCCCGTAAGTTTGTTATTCTCAATAAGGTGAGGCGGTTTTTCACTCCCGAGCAGCGCTGTTTTTTGTACAAGACTCAGGTGCGATCAAGTATGGAGTAGGATTTTCATCTATGGGACGGCTCCGCTAAATACCTCCTCGATGGACTTGATAGACTGCAAAGGCGAGCGGTACGCATTATTGGAGATGCTGAGGTTACAGCCTCTGTTGAGGACCTCCAGCTGCGTAGAGACATTGCTTCTCTCAGTGTCTTCTACCGGAATTACTACGGAGAGTGTTCTGAAGAACTTTTTGATCTAATCCCACTCTCTCCTTTCCTGTCCCGGACTACACGTGCTGGTCTTAGGAATCACTATCATACTGTGCAGAATATCAGCACTCGTACTAAAAAAAATTGGCAAGTCATTCCTCTGTAAGACCATTCTCAGCTTTGGAATTCTCTGCCGGCGCATGTGTTTTGCAGCTTGTATAATCCCTGGTCTTTTAAACGGGGCGTGAAACGGCATTTATGCAGGCCGTCGTGTATGGGTGCTCTTGTTACCGTGCTTGTTCCACGGTGAGGAGCGCTCTCATTATTTTGGACTGCATCGGCTGCTTACCTTACGGCAGGATGTAGTCACTATGACGTGTCACATAAAAAAATAATGAAATAACATTATTACTATTCTATCTTCAATCACTTCAAATTTCTATCCTTATGTTTGATGAACTGATGAGTTGACAAGTTAATTTACAATTTAAGATTGCCAGTGATTATTATAATTGAGAGCTAACAAAGCATAGTAAATCAAGTAATAACTCTTAAACTACCTTTCTAATTGTAACAAAACTAACAGCAGAAGATAAAAACATTTGCTCAATTCATCACGACAGGGGAATGAACCTCAAAACACCATTTACAGTGTATTTCCCAGCACACGGTTGTCAGGAAACCGTTGAATACCAAAAAGAGCGTGTAAAATCGCTAATCACCCCCGCACACTGATCTGTATCGCGTAATTGCATCAATTCCCTGATACCCTGGCAACATCAAAGGTGATTCAATCAGTGGAGACAAGCTCGAAAATTCCTGTGGCAGTTTTACGATGAAAAGGTTTATTTCCGAAAGCTTAAAATTAGTCTTTTTATAATATGCTTATATGACTTGACCTAAATGATAAATGAAGAATGTACTCTGTCTCATAAAATCTTCAGATATCACCGTCAACCTTAATTGGTAGGATAAAAACGTTCCAGTGCTGGATTTAGGCTTTCCTAACATGAACAAGTAGATTAGGTTAGTAGCTTTTAACGACTTCTTCCTCTTTTTTTGCCTTTTCTCGTTCTGCAGGGGCTTTCTTAATCTTGATTGGTTCCGTTGATACGCTTTGTTGGTTAATATACCGCACTTCTTCAAGTCTCTTTGGACGCCCATCATCCATGGTCTTTGCAGACTCTCTTCTGAGCAGCAATGTAAAAGTTTTTAACGACTACAACTTTGTAACAAAGGCCAACCTTTTGAAAAAATTAGATAATTTTAAAATGGTTACTAATGCTATATCGTGGTTTTGTAAGAGTAACGTTACTTACAGGACCGCCAGCTATAATGCCACCCGAGCTTTGAGCTCTCAGTTCAAATACAAAGATAAGTACTCTTTTACCTCTCATACACAAAAATGCTACTGACAATGCCTACGAATGTATGGCGACAGAGGCTGTCACAATAAATATTATATACATCTCTCTCGAAATTCGGCTAAAGCGGGCCGTAATAGATGCATTCTCACCCTCAGGTGGTCCAAGGAGCCCGAACCGAGCCGCGAATCGAGTTTGCATTTTAAGAGGCTATTTTCAACACAAATGCTCTCGCATAAATAAAAAGAGGCAACTTTTATATTCGCATAAAGATTCGTGGTTGTTCGCGGGTGTTACAAATCGGTTATATCGCCTTTTGGTGTATCCGCGTTGTAGAAGGTACTGCTAACGGTGAATTTATGGGCGGCCCCAGATGTTTCTAGTGGAAGGTTTTTGATGAAGCTGTAACTCTTAAGAAGCAGTTACTGTGAAAGGCTCTCTTGTTTCATCTAGTATCGATATTGTTGTGAGGATACTGTACAATATTGTTTTGTTTATTATTTATTCTACTAATTAAACGTTTGCAATATCCATATCATATAGTGGACTAATGTCTTAAGCATACTCTACCAGTCAACCGGCGATGACGAGGTGATGTGGGGATGACTCGGCAGGTGCAATTATTCGCAATGACAATAAAGTGGAGTTACTCGTAAGGTTGCCAATTTAAAAAAAACTAAAGTATTTTGAGGTAGGTAAACTAAGAAAAATAAACAGTATTTTAGAAAAATGGACAGTATTTTATCAATGATTTCAATAAGTTAATTATTCTTTTTTTTTTGTTGTTAATAAATGTTTCTCTCTCTCTCTCTCTCTCATTTATATTAGAGCGGGCCGTGCACGGGGCGTGTCCCGTCCGGGCCCGGACGGGACACGACGACGGGACACGGATCATGCACGGTATAATATGAACTGCTTCATACAAAATGTATGCAACGTCTCAAATCAGTGGCGCCGTCCGGGCCCGGACGGGACACGCCCCGTGCATGGCCCGCTCTAATATAAATCATCTCTATCCCTGTTTTTAACAAAATAGTTAGCAACCCTAGTTACTCGTAATAAGTTTACAGTGCTTATGCGGCATACTGTTGTAAAAGCAAACAATAGTAATTCTATTGCTAATAACCTTTGGAGTCTTCTCAACAGACAAGGCGACATACAAGTAATATTGTTTACTTTAACAATATAGATACGAAATTAGTTATTTTTACAGATCTCCGCTTGCTTAGTCAGATGAGTCATCTTACCAAGAATATCGCCGTTTGTGAATTTTTTTTTTTTTTAAGATACAGAGGCTTTGTGTGAGAGTGTGTAATTGATTGATTAGCCCTACGACCTCGCACCTAGCCTTGAGTTCGGAGATTAAAGCTGTAGCTAAAATCTCCACTAAGCATATAAGCCCGAGAAAAAACAATTTACAAGTTAGTCTTCGATCATAGATAGAAGTATAGACGCAGCACTCTGACACTTCGTTGTGGAATATCAAGTATTGCCTCTATATCCTCATATTTTTTTGGTTCTAGCCATTCTTGTAACAGCTTTTTGCAGTCATAGTTACTTTTGACGACCTCCTTGGTCGAGTGGTTTGTTCACTGGTTTTCATGGTGTCGCCATTTCTGAGGTCCCGGGTTCGATCCCCGGTCAGGTCAATTTAGAAATTATTGTCTTTCTAAATTGTCTCGGTTCTGGGTGTTTTCTATGTATATTATGTATGTATTTAAGTATTTTAAGTATGTTTATCCGTTGTCTAGTAACCATTTAACGAGTTTCTTCGAAGCTTCTCTTGAGCTAGATAATTGGTGTGATTGTAGGAAAGTTTTATTTATTTATTTATTTATTTTATTTATTATGTATATTTAGTTTATTATTTATTTTCTTAAAGGTTTGCTGAACGCGCACTATATTGTCGTATAGCAAAAGTTGTGTTATATTTAGAGACTGCAATTTTGAGCCTTCTCTTCGTAGTGTTAGATAAATCATATTCCAAGGTCCTATGCTTTAAGAACTGTATGCAATATGTACAATTTCCTAACTGAGAGTGGTTTACTGATTTGGTATAGTGATTCAGTAGCTAATCAAAACTAACCCTTCGGGAATAATAGTCGTGATTTTATGTATTTATATATGTGAAAAGACTGCAATACACTTCACCTGATGCCGTGTTTCACGTTATCGTGTAATGTATGCGCAGTCGCGTCGCCAACGATGTATGCCCGTTTTATTTATTGTATACCGAGATAATGGTACTTTGTATCTATCCCTTTTACCACTACGGGAACGTTCGCCAAGATTTAGATGCAACTCATTGTGTGGGAACAGTGAGCTGTCGGTGTTGCAAAAGAATGTAGTTCCTTCTACTCGGTGTTCGGTGATAGGTATCTAAAATACATGTATTTTCCCATAAATGGGTCATCTTATTTATTTATTTATTTAATTAAAACAAGTCTAGTATGTTTACAGAACAATCAGAAATGCCAAAAGATTATGTTATTCAATGCATTATCAATTATTAATGATTATTACATATTAATAAAATAAAAGTATATTATGTCAGATTAAAAACTGAAAAACTAACTAATAATTATTAAATGCATATAACTATTTTTGTACGGAAGCAATAGTGAAATTACAAATAACATACATATATACATATTATAATCACGACTATTATCCCCGAAGGGTTAGTCAGAGACTAGGCAATGAGAACCGCAAAAGCGGACTGCTTCTACCATAGTCCACTTTTCACCAAATAGAGACGGCACATGTGCTCAGCGTGACAGGTGAGCCCATCGCCGCTCTATGCTGATGGAGTATATCTTTAGTCCGTTAGTCGCCTTTTACGACACCCAAGGGAAGAAAGGGAGTGATAGTATATTTTCCATACATTTTAGTTTGAATAGTATTTGCTGGTCTATACCAAATACTATTATTTATTGTTGATGTCATAACTCTATACTTAAACTTTATCTCAGCTGTACTGTATTTTCTCTTTGTATCCGAATTTAATAATATAACAATAACATATTAATAACTGCTCTTTAAAGGCTTTAAGGCGTAAGCTTGTTTAATTTCATAAGTTCTTTTGTTTTCTTTTTGTCTAGAAACAAAAAACTAGCAATCGATAGAAGACCCTCTTAATCAAAACTTGTACGATCAAAGAGAAAAAGTCTAGACTTTTATGTAGTACTTACCTAAACCAATTTGCTAAATCCTACTCTGCGTTGGAATAACTTTATAGTGCTATTAATTATATACTTTGAAGTTTACACATAATTAACATAATTAATTATAAATAGGTAATAATAATAGAATACATACTTAATTCATTGAAAATTTAATTTATACTAATTATTAAATTAGAAACAGAATTATACTATTTAATACATTATTACATTACAAATCAGAAGGTGAACATAATTGGGCTGGGTTCCAAGTTTTAGTCATAAATTCAGTGACGTTATAGAACGGATGGCTTTCAAAAAACAATTTTAATTTCATTTTAAATTCCTTTAATGGCAATTTGGTAATAACTGGATGTAATTTATTATACATTTCTATCTTATGCTTATAAGCTTGTGCAGTGATAAAATGATTAAAGGCCGATGATGATTGAAATTAACACATCTCTCACTCAGGGGTTTGTTAAAGATGGTTTAACAAACCCCTGAGTGAGAGATGTGTTAATAAGTGAGTGTGTGGATGCGTGGTGTACGTAGTAGAGAGAGAAGGGGTTCGATTATTGTAGTAATTACACCTTTGGGATGATAAAGTCTTCGGTTTTTTTATATGTTAGCGTCTTGATCCAGTCCAGTTTGCAGTTTAGTTTTGGATGGGGATAGACATTTTAATAAACTATTTACTTTATTTTATTTTATATAAGTAACAAATATAACATTGGCGATTTTTTTTCTCTCTAGCCTATCCCACTGGGCAAAGACCTCCTACAACTCCTTCCATCCATCTCTATTTCAAGCCATCTTATGTCTGGTATGCGTCCAGATCCTATCGCCACCTCGTCGTGATTAAAGCTAAATTATTAAATTAAAGACTACTTTTTTACTATTTTATTGGTCACCGCCCACCATCCGCGAGATGCAGACCGTAATACAATATTTATGTACTAGAACATTCTCCAAAACCACTTCAGGTTCCCACACCGATCACAATGCATTATTCATTTGTGGGCACAACGGTGGTTATGCCTCGATTCTTTGCATTTAGTATCAACCAAACAAGACGACGTCTTTAACACTAAGATATACCCGCTCGGTTTGTGCTACAAAGAGTAGCGACTGGGTCTGTTCGACCGGTTAAAATGTTCAAAGACAAAATCTTCGTTATCATCAGCGAGGTATAGGTGCGGTGCATACACGATGCGATAAATATAGCAAAGCAAGCAAGCAATAAGCAAAAGTAGATGATTTTTTCCAATCTTAATAAGGTTAGTCTAATCTAACAATTAACAAAATACTTTAGTACATTATAATCTACAACTTTCTAGTTAAACACGGCTCCTCAGGGGCGACAACACGGCCCAACAGCAACATCTGCTGTCGCAGATGTTCATATTGTAATGTGTTAAGCTTTATACCTATGTTATCTCTTTGTACATTTATAATATATATTTATTTTGAATAATATTTTCGATTGCTTCTACAGCTTAAAGTGCTAAACTGTAGAGCCAATAACAATATTATGAAATTAAGACACTAAACATGTCTGTAAAATTAAAAACCCACTCTTCGTTTATTTATTTAAATTAGATAAATGTTTAATCTGCGTTAAGTAGGTACTGCGTTTCGAAGGCACATAAAATATAAATTTCTAAATATATCAACCCATCAAAACTAAAGGTAGGGTCTGTTGGACCCTTGAGGCATACAATTCGCACTACTCACATCAAACACTAGCTTTCTAATACGCAAACCAACCTTCCAACCTCGCCGCACACACGGACCATTCCAATTTCACTTGTTTGTCACCGGCGCGAACAAACAGAATGTCTTTTTTCAATATTGATTAAGCAAGCCAAATGTTTGTGCTCGTGAAATGGCAAAAGCAAATATTGCAAATGTATGAAAATAAGCTGCGTCTCTCTCTTTGCTTCGACGCGAGAGTTAACTTTTGGTTACATTTTTGTATTTGTCTTATTTATTAAATCGGTTTTTTTTTGTTTCTTTTATTCAGCCTGTTTTTTCCACTGCTCATGTTCATGGCAATAGCAAAATCATTACGATTTCATGCAACATAATATTGTATTTTGTTGTTCCCATTTTTTATATTTCATAACTCATTTTATTAGTTCTAGAAAAACAATTATTTTTTACTCTAGATTCCAGAAGCTTCTTTGTATCTTTCTTTTGTACTTACCAACCCGTAAAAATAATACCGTAACAGTAAAACATTTTTGTCTTAATGTTATTCTTTAATATCGTAAGCAATTCCATTAATTTTCGTAGAAACGTCTTTCAGTATTGTAAATCGTATTCAATTCAATTTAATATAATTAACTATAACCACAAGGTTCTGCTATAACCGTGTCGCGTAGAGGTAAAAGAATACTACCTCCCCCCCTCTTCCCTTGGGGGTCGTAAAAGGCGACTAACGGACTAAAGACTGCACATACATCCAACAGCATAGAGCGGCGATGAGCTCACCTGTAACGCTGAGCACATGTGCAGTCGCTATGTGGTGTAAAGTGGACTATGGCTAACCCTTTGGAGATAATAGACGTTAACAAACGTAAATCGAACGTATAAAAAAAATAAAAAAATATCGTCATATCAAAGAATTTTCTTACATCGAGGCACTTTAAGGTATCGACAGAAGAATATAAACAAAAAGTATACGCGCGCGACCTGTACAAATTGATCAATACTCAAAAGGTCGGACCAACAATGGATTGTTCCTCGTTTCAAATAACGCGCAGCGAAATATTTTATGGTAAGTATTTCTTTTATCCAAAAAGTATAGGGCGGTATTTTTGCGCGAGGTATTTTTGTCCCTTCCCTGAAACAATCCTTTTGATGGATGCATTAAATTTCTGTATCCTTTTCGGCCTAAAGTAGTGAAAAATGTAGGTGAGCCTAGGTTATTTCGCCGTGATAGTCTTACGCCTTATTAGTGAGTTTTAACGACAGCCAACATCTTACGACTACAACCTTTACTAATGTTTCGAAACACCCGAGCTCGAGATACTTTTACCTGGCCACGGATCTATCGATGGCGATAACCCGTAGTCCAGGGTTCAAATAGGTACCCAGTTCCCAGTTCATTCAATGCATAGCCGCATTTGGCCATCGTAGTGATTAAGCGAATACCCATGATTTATAGAAAAGATATATATATTTACTATATTTTATGCTTAAACTTATTGCAGTAATTTTCACTGAGGAGGCAGAGTGATAGGACGTACTCCTCCTGGCGTCGTGCTCCTCATTACTGAAGGTCGTGACTCCCCTGCAGAATCACCCTCTCTCTGATTAATGCTCTCCAGCGGCTTCGGTCTTTGGCACCGAGAAGGGCTTTGTAAAGGATGGCGCCTTGACAAGATCGAACTTGGTCAACATATCTCGTGGGGCTGCGTTCTCATGGCCGTTTGCCGACCACCCTGCCTGTCACCATCAGCTGTTCGAGGTTGTGACCATCCTTTGCAAGATCTCGATCCAATGCTCATGTCCTTTTCTCATAAGTACAGCTTCTCTTCTCTTGATTTAGTTAAAGCTCCGTCACAACCACGAGTGATTTGCGAATCGATACGCAATATCTCTGTTCCTTGCATACTGCTTATTTAAGGCTGGTTTGGTCTAGTGATTAGGAGACTGGTCTCACACCCAGAAGTCTCAGGTTCGATTTCTAGCGGGGGGTTGTTTGTATTCGGTTCGGTAGGTGGTTACTTGTTTTAGGTCCGCCTAACTGTCGCCTTAACATCAAATCTTACTTGTGTCCCGAAGGTTCCAGACCGAGTTTCCTCAGTGGTTAAGTGCGCTTACACAATCATCTGCATTATCATTCTTGCTTCTCTATGATATATATATAACGGCGAGTGTAATTCTTGGGCGTTATTCTCAGCCATAGTTCAGGTAGGCGTTCGTAGGGTAGTGTCGGTTGCACTAATAACACTTATTACAATTGAGTACCTACTATGTAATTAATCACTATTTGCTATACTTAAACAATAAACTGGGTAGGACGCGCGACAGTTTCTATAACGTGGTGTCTGTGTGGCTGTTACAACGAGACTGCCTCCTCTCCGCTCCGTCTAGCCACCACGACCCGCGTCATAGACTCCGTCAAGTGCCACAACAAGTGGCGCTGGCGTCCGAATCAGCGTAATTTCCGACATATACATACAAAGATTTACGGTATCCCCACGGAATAGATAAAGATAAAGAAGGTTTAACTGTTCTGTGATTATCCCCAAAGGATCTAGGATCCTCAGTCTTTAGGCCGATAGTCGCCTTTTACGACACCCAAGGAAATAGTGGTATTGGTAATATCCTTTCAGTGAGCTGCTACACTCACCGCTCTATCATAAACATGTTGTTATTTAATAACAATTTTACACAAATCAGCAAAAAGATTTGCCAAAAAAGTAATATCTCCCAAGAATCATTGGACCGCAAAGTGGGCGTTGACAGCCCTCGCGGCGGAATCGGTTCCGCGGGTAAAAATATCGATATTAAAACAAAGATACATGACAACTTACTAGATGGTGCACCGGTATTTGTATATTTATGGGCTCAGGCCTCGACTCTTTTATTAAAAGGTCATAAATCACGTTTCAGTTGCCACTGACTGGAATAAAGACATGGTTTTGTACTATAAGTGGGTATTGTTTTTAACCCTAAACACATTTTAATGATAATTGTATTTATTCGTTATTATCTGTTATTATCCTGAATACAATGAATACCTAAATAAATTATTGCAGGCCCTGATGGAAACCCGACTCAAACCTTGTTCCTTCAATGGATTTAGAACACTTCAAACCCGAGCACACCAACGTACAACATGTGTTGCATTGTTAATAATATTATTTACATTATCATGTTAGATCTATACTATAATGTGATAATGATGGCAGAACTATCAAAGTAAATAAACACTGCTACTTTGCGGCTGTCCTTCTGGCAAGTTCCTCAAAGAGTTTGACAGATACTAAAATCCCATGCAATAAAAGCCACATCCAGTAGTACTTTAAATCTCCGCGCTTATACGAATGTTGCTAACGCAGAAAACCTCCGGTCCCCGCAAAAATGACGTCCGTTTGATCCTTTATACATATTTAAATGAATCCTATTTTTTTCGGTTATCCAAATAGGTCGGAGTATTTTTTTTGGAAGCAAATCAATGTTTCACGAGTTCCTTAAGTCTGATGTAAGAGGATTACTGGGCCCGTCTCATAGTTAACAATTTTGCTGAGATAGATTTGAAACAATTACTTATGTTTTGAAAATTTTGGCACCACAACGTGTCATCAAAGGCTACGGCGGTACCCACTAACCCTAAACTTAAGTCTTTGTCTTGTTGGTTGTCCTAATAAATAAATAAAAAACCTACATAATAACCACGACTATTATCCCCGAAGGGTTAGTCACAGACTAGGCAATGAGGACTTTTCACCAAATAGCGACTGCACATGTGCTTAGTGTGATAGGTGATGAGCCCATCGCCGCTATATTGGATGTATGTGCAGTCTTTATTCCGTAAGTAAAATAAAAAAAAAAAGTTATATTAAAATAAATTAAAACCACGTTCATTTTGATTTTCGTATTTTTATTTGGGTCTTTTTTATACAGTGTACTCGTATTTAGGTATATAACTTCACAAGAACGATATATTTTTAGATTAGATGTAACAGTACACGGAAATTGCTTGTGAAACTTGTCCTCATAAATACTATTCAAAATTTAGAAAACCTAAGCCTTAAAACAATTAGGAATTTCTTATGTTGGTACCAAAAAGTTGCCTCCGCAAAAGCTGTCTACATAACAGAGGGCGGCATAAACAACATAAACATAAACCCCGTTCAAATATTTGTGTTTAAAAATGGAACGCAATAGTTTAGTAGTGTATATATTTTAACAAAAAAAAAACCTTAAAAACAATTAAGAATTTCTCTAAAGCTTTGAGAGTCGTTGCAGAGGATTCGACCCCGCAAAGAGTAGGGTAAACGGCATCACAACTGGCACCCACCCAGATGGCAACATTTCTCCACGTCAGAACGCAATCTAGTTTTTACTACACAAACAATGTGTACGTACACAGTACGTAGCAAATTGTTACGTTTCGTAACGCCGCCGCCCCGTGTTACAGCGAATGCGGTTGTGATGCAGAAAATATAAATTTCCCTTTTTATCATAATGTAACAATGCACGCTTTACTCCCGTTGCGGAGATATTGCATGTTTGTAGCTATTTTGTTACCATTGTTTCTAGGGGTTGAATTTTTGAATGTAATTTATATTTTGCTCCATTATTGTAGCCCCTATTTTAGTCGTACGTGCATTTTAATTAGATTAACATGTGGTTCTGCTCATATGGCATGTAGGTATAGGGCTGCGACAAATATCATGACTACATCATTATGATTATTAACACAATGATATATTTTGAGGAAACATTGTAGAAGAGTTGAATCAAGATAACGTTATACCTACAGTTATACATAAATCTTGCAATGACGCTTGCACGTCTGGTATGTATCAATTGATGTAAGTCTGAATGATACATCTACACCATTAAACAACATTACACCGCCACCGCTACCATCTCTAAGTAATTGTAAGATTCGCCCTATTCATTCTGCAGGTAAAACGCACCAATTTCAAAACCAACAGCGCCAGGTGCGCAACATCCCTCTCCGCCCGTTGTACAATTCACTTTCCGCTGCACCGCTAGATGGCACCACTATAAATCATGCTTAACCGTGCCCCGGGGAATTGTTCGCGTTTTTGCCCGCATTCTCATCAAATCCCATTAGGTTGCTACGGTTAATGAGTCTAGCTTTCATTTTGTATGTAGTTTTTCGCTTCGTTTGAGGCAATTAATTTATGCTAAGGTGTTAATGGGAGTGTCATTACGGACATTAATATCGGAGCTCGCCTCTTAATGTGTGGGGGGAGTGAGAGTTTAATGAATATCAACAATTGTTAATAATGTAGGTTCACGTTAATTACGAGTGCAACAACGTGCTTTTTTGGAATTTGTAACAAATCTTTGTATTTTAATTAGGGTAACTCCTATAAGCCATATATAATAGAAGACTATAGCTGAGAAAGTGCATGTTACTGTAAGTTTATAAATATTTACATACAAAACCAATATCTACACACACACAAAAATAAAATAAATGAGTTATTTCTATATTCGTGTTTAATCGCCAGTATTCGATCTAAGTATAAAGTTTTGATTACATGCATTTGTTTAATCATCATTACTCATTACATAATACGTATACTTCAGTGTCTACGTACATCGTATACGTAATTAATAATTATTTAAAAGCTGACAATGAGTGATACTTCTGGTGTTGCAAACGACTATAAGCTACGATTGCCGCTTACCATATTGCAGGCCATATACCGGATTGCCACCTTAGCGGTATAAAAAATACGATTTACAATGTTTCAGACACTAAAGGTTATTACGGTCTAGCATGCTTATCGCACACCGTCTCACCTTACACTTGGCTGTCATTAATCGTCTTACCCGACGTTGAATTAATACGGGGTTTTTTTTAAATCTTGATAACTGACCCTCTGAAATTAGTTTTTTGTGTGAAAAAAGACGAAGAGTTCGCTACAACGGGTCGCTGTAAATTGCACTCCGACGCTAATGTGTCTTGTGTTGTGAATTTTTGGTTGTTTCACACCGCGACTGATATATTAAAAAAGTTTGCTTATTAATCGTACGCCGATTAAGGTCTGTTGCAGTCAGATAAAATGTATGTTCTGGATTATCGTTATTTTGAGACGACATTTTGAGTAACCGATGTTTTTTAGAAGAATTATCACTATTATTATTTTAATGTGGCTTGAGTGGCAGATATAGGTATGAAAAATCGTAGAAGATATTTTTAATAAGATTGGAAAGAAGGCAAGTTACAGATCAAACTCTCTGATTAGTTAATTAAGAATTTTTGAGATAAATCTCTTCATCAATAATAATTTTTTATGTATGAAATCCGTGTAGTGTTTATCTATAATCAAAAATCATTGTCTTTGTATGAAAGAAATTCAAAACAACAATGTCCCATGCGAATGTCAATGCAATAGCTGTTACATACTGACTACTGGAACAACTGTTGAAATTAAATGTGGAGCATAGTATTAGACCGCGTATGAAAAAATTCAACTAGGTAAACGCACTCAATTCAATTCTATTCGTATTCTACGAAGAGTATCTTCTCACCTGAGGTTTATATAAATTCACGGGTTACAGAAATTTGTCTCCGGAACCAGTCTATAAAATTTTACTATATCACCGTCGATCTCACAATAGATCCTAATACACCCCTATCAGAGCTCCGCGGGGATATATTGCATCTATAACACTTCAAAATTTCACAAAACACGCCTCTATCGTAACTTATAGCCTTTAGGAACACTATAAGAGGGTTTTCAGGGCACACGAAGCGAAATGTTTCCTTAACGAGACGCCACGCGAATAGGCACTTAGGGTATGAACATTTCATGGCGTAGTCAATAGTTGAACGGCGATTTAGCGGGAAATGCATTCGCCAAATTGTGCACGGTTAGGAGTTACGACACAGCCGACAGTTCAACGTTTTGTATGAAGTCGATGTCTCGCAAATTAACCTCTGCTTTAAGAGGCGTTTAAATCATTCTTGATTTTGTTGTTTCTTTAAATTTAGATACAATGTTAAGAAATATTTCCTGTGTTAAAAACACGGACATGGTTTACAATATTTTTGTACATCAATATTTATAAAACATTGCAAATTTCATGAATGTAAGTCCCAATGCGCGCTCGCTTTCATTTATTTAGGTAGAAGACACAAATATTTGACCCAAAAGAACATTGCCAAGTCCATTTATTCGCAACTTACGACTCTTGCAGAATACATATTCGACTTGAAATGGTCTAGAATCTAGATACTTATCGGGGTTAGGGAAATCAGGAACTATGCCACCGGCTTGGCGGTATTCTCGGTCTAACTCACCGTTATCTTGATAAAGCACTACTGCCTTAATAAGGTTGATTCCAAAATTTTGTTGGAATTTAAGACTTTTACTGTTCACTGTAATGTTTCTTTTAGAAATATTGGTAATAGATCATGAATATATTTGAGACTTTATTGTTTGTTGTGGAAACATAGGTAGGTACCTTGTTTCCGATGAGACTATAATTGCAGCCAATTTTAAACTATATTAGATAATGCGAATTTTCCCAATGTTATGGCATCGATTATCTTTTAAAAAAACCAGTTTGATAAAATTGTGGTCGGTGACAGTAGGTAATTGGCACATTTACCTTGCTACAATCGCCTGATTTCTTCCAAGAAGACATACCGGGACTTAAACTTCTTTCTCCCTGGATAAATGCAGGCATTAGGCGTAAAAAGTTCTTTATTACTTCCAGTACACGTAGTTTTCTTGCTACACCGGAATAAGACCTGTGACAGGCAAACGCCGTTTAAGGCCATGAAATTTTAACCCTGCCTCCGTTGCAGGGACTACTATTAATGGTGCCGTCTAAACAGTAGCGGTAAGCGTTTTTCATGCAATTCTTCCAACAATTCAATATAGACATTAAATGTGTGTGAAATTATTTATAATTTACGCAACCTATGTAGAAAATTGTCCAATTATTGTAGACAGTTTTATTTGCGCCAGAGCTGACCAAATGTACATACATTGTGTGTAGAATTTACTTGTCACACCATTTACCTATAGTATGTGTTAAATTAGGCACATAATTTGCTTTACGCTTACAATCACAATTTTTAAACCGGCCATTGCGAAAGTGGCCTTAATTTTGCTCTCCATATTATCCTAATATTTGTTATAGGAGTTTTGTATAGATATGTAAGGTAGCCAGTTTCTTTAGTAGATGGGGATACATGGTAAAGTGCGATTTTATCTTCAGCATTATCATCACTTACCATCACCATGATTTTTCCCACAGAACAGAAGAAACCTCTTTATTTTGTTCTGTGAGTTTTCCCGTTGTTGTATTAAATAATATCGTGATATTGATATCCCTGAACTTTTCCAATGTTTACAGCGAAACAAGCCCTTATCTTTACGCTAATGAGTGTTTTATAGTCGCCGCTCTACCAACTCTGAGGTTACGCTAGAAGGTCACTATATACTACGCAGGCAAATTAACTCATCACGCAAATACCATATCGTCATTAATGCTTTCCTGTTAACACACTTCGAACTGCAAAAAATGGTGTCCACAATGAGATTCTAATTTCCTATTTTTAAATATTCAATTGGTTCTAAGCGTAAACAAGGTCAGTTAGGTTCGCTTTTGTAGTGAGTTTTGACATCTAAGTGGTCCCGATATAACCGAACAATTACTTACTCAAACGCATAATAGAAATCGCTAGCCTCTCCACACTTAGACTATAGAATTACTAGGAATGCGCCGGTTATTCTACGCCGCTTTTCTATATTTAGATTGGACATAACTACCGTTCCCTTTTAGAGAGCAACGCCAGCTATTCCAACTAGTATTACCAGTTAATGAAACCTATAAAATTATTATAAATTGATCATATAGATTGTGGATAAGTTTTAACACAAGTTGTTGTAATGTGTAGCGATTAGGGATATTTCGGAATAGTATGTATTTTCATTGCACTGCTATGTTATTCATAAGTTGTAGATGCTTGCAACATTAAGGGTAAAACTTGTGGATTGCTAGATCTAATACCTTATTAGTATCATTAGCCTGTATCTAGAAGAAGTTCTTCATAAAATAGAAATTAAATGTCTTAAAAGGAACCTCCAGTTTATTCTATCTACAATTTTTGATTGTAATATTTAATACAACTACAACTGGTTCCTTAAATATCCCTAGTTCACACAAGAACCTACTGTAACAATACATAAAGCAAAAAAAAGGGAAAACCCTCCAATTTTAACAAACAAAATGGACGTTGTTACACCATTTGCCAGGAAGCCACTGCAACTGCAAATTCCTTACCAAAACAAACAACGAAACTGGGAATAGCAAAACAAACAATCAGTCAAGCCGGGAGGGGACGCACCTGTACTCCCTCCCTCCCCCTCAGGGTTAAAGAGGAACGGACCAAATTGTTGCCATAAACGATTGTTTAGATATGCGGACCTCTCTTGTCCTCGGCCACTTATTCAGGATTAATACGATTACCTATGTTGAATTGTTCTTTTTGTATTCGCGAGAATAATACATCAGTACATTGAAATGTAAGGTTACATGAGAACACTGTTCTCTCTCAATTGCTTAAAATTTCCTTAAAAAATTTGATCATATACTGTGCTAGATGGAGATGGACTGGAGAGGTATGCGTCCAGCAGTGAGCAATGGAAGAAGAAAGAAAAAGAAGAGATCTCAAAAGATTATAGACAAATCATTACTTACTTCAAGTGGCCATGATTCCTCTGTGGAACTTTAACAATGAAATGAAATGAAATGAAAATGAAATGAAATGAAAATTATTTATTTGCTTAAAACATGGTTTACTATGATGTTTACACAAACAAATACTTTTTATCAAGTTTAAGACCCGACTGATTTTACAAACGCTTTTAATCATGTATTTCTTAACGACTGTCTTTTCTTACCTTACTTTAACACCTTCATGATTTTCATAAACACCTCCCATGCTTTTTTCTTTACAGCTTTAAATTAAAAACTAGAGTGTCTACTCACCAAAGCATAAAGGCATACGTCCACATTCCCGCCACCGATAAGTCCGGTGATATTAAAACCTGCGATTGGGACTTCCATCGAGGTATATTACTTTTCGGATATCCGAGCCATTGCTTAAGGAAAATATCCGGAAAGGCAGTAATATCCCTTAGCACGGATAAAGCTGTTATTCACGACCAATAAAACGGTTGCAGCGCTAACATAACTCATGACACCTGCGAAGGATCTCAGGGCGGCAAACTTGGACCCCCACTTGAACTTTTCAAATGTCTCGGGGGACCGAAACAATTTTCAGCTACGATCTTTCGGACTCAAGGTCGCCATGACTACGAGATTGTGAAGGATAGGTTTTGATAAGATAACAATATTTTTAAAGCTGTTTGTAAAATGTTTGTTTTTATGTTATTGCGACGTTTCAAACCCTTTGCAGATCGCAGCCAACCAAGAATTTTATGACTGCTATCTAAACATAAACATTGTTGTTGTAGCCACACCAGCTGCGCGCCACCAAAAGGCTAATTTAGTAAATCAATATTAAAATAAATTACAAATATCACCTAAATTGCATCGGCACGCAATAAGTCATTGAACTTCATAATGAAATATAATTACAGCAAAGTTCTTCCGGAGAAGTAAAGATCAGTTTTCTATTTACTACTATCTTGAAACATTTCTACAACGAAATATAGTGCAAATTGTGTGTCCTGAAAATATTTGCGTTTATTGCGGTCACTACAGCTGCCTACTTTACTGTGACAAGCGCGAACAAATATCCGATGGTCGTTACGCATAAAAATATCGGCCGGACGTGGTTTCGATATTCGGATGATTATTATCAGTGCCCATTCTTATGAATTCGAACCAATTATGGGTTGTAAAATTTTATGCGAATGTAATATTCTGGTTTGCTTCCTTTTTGAATGTCGATACTGTATTGATACCTTATCTTGCGCCAAGTTTTAGCTATCCTCTGCCATGTATAAATACATAAATATCTGATATTTCATTCAGGATTTTTTGAAAACCACAATATGGATTTCAAAAAATCCTGATAATTTTGATAACCAAAATTAAATGTTAACGTTATCTTTTTTTACTATAAAATGTAAATTCATACATGGCTGTCACTTTCAACATATTGTTATAATTTTGGTCTTAATGTAAGAGCTGTGAATTTTGTTGATTACTTAAATACAAAAAAAATATAAAACTAGTTTCGTGTATAATCGATCTTAACCACAACTGTTCTTATACGCCATTGCACATGTAAATGGACCATACTGATTTTCGTTCGGCTAATTTAGAAGAGCACCACTTAAAAAGGTGGACGCTAAGTGCCGTTGTACCCTAATCCCCGCAGTATCGCGCTATATAGGATAAGGCAAGATTAATGAGCAGCTTCCACTGACGGCACGACGGCGACGGCTCCGCACCTGCGGTCCTGCACTCTGGATGCACTATTTGTTGACGAGTCGAAGAGAATTTTGGCTGTCAGCCGTATTCGGGGACGTTTACCCTGTTTTGTTACAGTTAGTGTCTAGTGGGGATAAGATACGTGTTTTCGCTACTTTTGCTTTACGCATTATTCAGCCAATGTCAAAGAGATATTGTAAAATGTTGTCCTAACCAAAAATATAGTCGGCTCTTTTTGTAAAATTCTGTACCTACTCACAACCAATGTAAACTGTCTCCCTGTCTGATCTCCCTTTTACACTGAACCTGTCAAAGGTTTGTATCGTCAGGGTAAAATAAATAATTAGTAATGAAGTAAAGAAGCGCGAGTTAATTCAATAAAGTGTTTTGTTGTTTATTTGTTGATGTTATAGGTGATAGAAATTTTGAGTATCAGTAAAGATACTTTAATGGTTAACGCTTTTATTGCTTTTAATTATAATTTGGCTACAGTACTTTTGTGCATAATCGATCTGAGTAAATTGTTAATTTATTTAATTAAAACTAGTTTCATTAATTATACCTAATGCAATATTACAATCAAAATGCGTACAGTTTAAAGCAATAACCTGTTTTATTATTATGTAATAATAAAGTACCAACAAAATTTTCAATTAACCCATACCACGTGCAAGGGTAACTAACCAAATTAACGTCTTGATAATAAACGAACGGTTTCAGAGTAAAAAGGCTAATGCTAATCTGTCTATCGTGCTATATGGGATGGGGAAGATTAATGACCGGCCCGGTCCGTACGAACACCTGAGGACAGGATGGAGAGACTGTTGGACATGAGAGATATAGTAGGTTAGTCTATTTGTCCGCTATATAGTTTAGCCGTTGCAACAGAGGATTGACGGGTAAGCCAATAGGGAGGCTTTGTAGCACCTGTCAATGTAGTCTCATAAAATTAGTTTGGGAATAGTGAGCGGTAACGTCTCTGGTGTGCTGTGTTAAGTAATTGAGTGTTTGTAAGCCACTTATAATAGGTAACAGAAATTCCTGCATGGGTAAATAACAAAAAAAATACTTAAGTAGGTACGAAACACGGAAATCTTGAGAGAATTTGAAAAGTGATGTTGCACTGTTTTGTTTTGTTTGTCAACAATCATAAAAGTTCATGAACATTTTAAGGTCCACCATTATTTTACATTAGTATTCGACAAACACAAATTTTAAAAAATAAAACTGCGGACATGATACACTTCACTATTCCGCCGAGAAGTCCGGTGAAAATGGTTTGATTGGTTGCTTTAATTAATAAAAAGCAAAGCACACAATATCTGTAATTTTTATTTTTATATATTTTCGGATGTTGATTCAATTCCACTTATCACTGTTCCAGCTCAGAAACACGACCACAAATAAAACACGTAAAAAAAAACCGACACCATTAATAATTTTTCTATGACACTAGAAACGAATAAACATCCTTTTAAATAGGTGCAAGACCCTCTAGGTGGCGTTCTTGTCAGCTCAATAATTTCTTCTCATTATCGATGTAAAAAGGGTAGTCTTGATAAAAATACGCGATTCAGTCGAGCCGCCTCATTAGCACAAGTCTAGACTGGTCGTTAAACCGACTTCTTGAAACAAGTTCATCGCAGGGAACTCTTTATCTCCGTCAGTGGGACGCAGGTGTGTTCAAACCCCCCTTTCCCTCCCTCTGCGTCCCGCCCGTAACATCGCGCGATAACACACACTGTCACATCTCTTGATGAATTGCTTATTAGATTGTTGGCGTGTTTTGCGCTTATTTTCACGTCGATATGGGGAGACTGTCTATTTTTTTCTTTTTTTTTGCACATCTTTTTTTCTTTCTTTCTTTCTTATTGGCCAATTTACGACGCTGTCACTTGTTGGCGCGTTTACCCTATTAAGTTGTTAGGTTTTTTTGTATCATGTTGTTTCTGTCAAGTAATGCGATTGCCATTTTGGTATGTTGATTATGTTTTTGTATTGAACTGCAACTGTGGTTGAGTTGGAACAAAAGTTTATTTTTGAACTATTAATATTTCTAGTTAATTATTTATTTATTAGGTTACACAACAGACATTAATCGTAACAAAGTTATAAATACATACATTAACAATATCTTACACTAGACTAATGTCCTAAATGTGTTAACACAACTAGTTTATGTGTGCTTAGCAAACAAAAGATTAACAAAGATTCTTAAAAGTTACTTAAAATAGTTTAAAAATTATTAAAACTCATGGGCGGTTAGCCATCTGGGTCGACTAATAAGGTCTTGATGGATTTTATGAACACATTAGTGTTCCTATTGAAAATATCAAGCGAGTTGTGATAGTAATTATCATCATCATCATCATTACTATATGTTTCTCCTACTGCTTGGCTCAGCCTTCCTAAATAAATAATATTATATCAAGGACATTAAGCTCCAATACGGGTTGTATTGTATCAATCACCCAGGTTGTGGACATAGACAGTGCTTCATTTAGCAATGACAGTTTTATAAAAAGTAAGTACCTTTCCTGGTTGAAGTCCAGACAAAAAAACATTTCTAAGGAATATTAAATACCCGTCAATGTCAATTCTCATAATATAACTCACATTTGAAAGTTGTGTCTCATACAAAAGGTAACCATTTTCTCCTATATCAACTGCCTAGGGTTGCCAACAGTGCTACTAAATATATATTCGTTCCGTCCACTAACGTACCTAAGTAAGCACACTTTCACGATGAAACTTATCAAAATTTCTTTCATTTTTTATTTTCAAAAACTAATCCTCATATCTCAAAAACAATCATTGTTTGCATTGGCCTAGTTAAATCTTCACTTAGTAACTAAGTTATAATAAATATATATAATCAGAATGGGGATGCTTTAAATGTCTAAGTAAAAGTTACCAGGCGGTACAACTTTATTTGATGAGATGATAAGAATCATAAATATCATAATTCACTAAAAAGTAACCAAATGTTAATTCATTAAAATGATAGTTTCGCATAACATTTTAAAAATAATGTTATTTATCTTTTGCAATCTACGATATATAAATATCGATGTGCCTCCTCACAAATACAATAAGTTCAATACAAAAGAAATAATGTTAATACATTTTGTGAATTATAATCTGTGTAAAATGTACACCTTATTACAAAATTTTGACAAAAATAAGTTGCCAGCCCTAATCGACACATATCGGAAGAGGGAATCCAATATTTTTAAAAACATGAAACTGGTTTCTAGACGCAGTTTCGAAATTATCATTTTAAAACTGTTCTGAACGTAACGGATTTTATATTATAAATTGTGAAATCTATGTAAAATTGAATTGCTATTTTTGGAGAGATGTGCTTTAATATTTTTAGGGTTCTTTTTTATTTTACTTTATGCAATAAAAGGTAGAATCTCACGTCGCCCAAAATTCTCAAGTAATAAGGAACTGGCTTATATGTAACTGTCGGGCACAAAAATGCTACTTATATTAATGTTATGCCAACAGCCTTAGATAAATGGTGGTGGCTTGCCAGGCGAACTTAAAACAAATAAATTAAATCTGAGACAACTACTAAGAATTAAATCCGGGACCACTGGGTTCAAGACCGATGTAGTCTAACAACTAGGATATAAATAGTAATATTTTAGTCATTATTTAGCTAAGCTATCTATACAAGTTTCAAGTAGGTAGGCCATCTTGCGCTGACGGAATGCCTTCTGGTAATTCAACACAAAAAAGACTAAAGATATGCATTACAAGCGTATATACCCATTTTTAATTACAATTATGAACTCTTAGGGATCTGTTAAAATAAATTGCGTCCCGCTATGACAGAGAACGATACATCACGTTAGCTGTATATGAGCGAGCGAGACATCCGATGTCCTGTGACTTCTCCACCATTGTTTCTGTACTTTATACAGACGCCAGCGCAGAGCGCAGGTCAAAAAGAACCCTACTATAAAATGTCAAATGAATTTAATAATTTCTGAACTTTATGAATTAGGAATCAATATTGATTAGAGAAATTTGTAATTTTTTGGTAGGTTGACTTTTTGGCGTCTGTACCTTGTACTATTAATTTTATTCTGGTCTAGTACCACCGGTAAGCGTGGACACTGTTTTAACATGCTGGGCGCATTTGAATATTTCAATTTCCGTTTGATAGTAACATCACCTAGACACTACTAGACAGTTAGTCATGTCAATGGCCAGAAATGTAATATTCTATTTTGTTCGTTCAAACAGAACGTATTAAAACTTTTATTACAAAATAAGATTAGAAATAACTCCATGTCTTCCTATGACTTTTTTATTGGTTTGGTTTGATTTAATAAGAGATGTCAAAATGAGGTAGAAAGAGTAGAACTTAGTTTTAATTTTCATTAACAAAATATCGACACTGCTTTAGAACACCACAACTAATTACATTGTCTTTCTAGTAAAATGCTCACCCTTAATTTAAATCCGATAACTATATCGCTGCATGATCTTTCTCGTCTACACTACTAAAGAGCCCGTTATTATTATTTATACCACGTGTCGCTGTTTACGCCGCCATTGTTGTTTGCTCTTCCCGCCAAATCTCCGTCGGCTATCGGCCTGTCATCTGTCCCGCGTCAGGTAGTCGACCTATTGAATATCACCCCAGCACAGCAGTAGTGCCGCTCCACTCGGTGAACGCTCTCGTACAATTTGTTTTGAGTTTTGGTGTATTAAAATGTACGATAATGTTGTTAATACTTTATTTGTTTAGCTAATCCGAAGTTATGTTGACGCGATGGCATTAATATGGCGACTCCTTTTTGTTTTTAGTTGTAAGTTGAATTCGAATTTTGAAAATTGATACTCTTTTGTTTTTTTTTCGTTACGCATACGACTACGTTTCGGAACGGAATCCATATTATGAGTGTTAAAAGTGTAATTATGTAGTTTGAAATTGCATACTGAAGTGTTTTTTTTATTTGTTACAGATGAGAACACAACGTGATGGGGTGATTTGACGTGAACACATGACATCAACGGCGAAACTCCGCGCTGCAACCATGGTCTCGAAAGACCGAGAGCCTTTAGAAAAAACTGTATCAAATCAGAGACGAACTCTGCGAGACCTCAGATCTCTGCTAGAAGACAGAGGGGGTACGAGGACGAGAAATATTAGTAGCAATAATAGCCCTTATGGAGTACAGAATAAGGATAGTAATACGTGGAGGTGTAGAGACAGAAAACGGTGCTTTAGGTTTAAGACTTTAGTGTTTGTGTTAGTGAGCATACTTGTGGAGGCGTTAATATTGGCGGAGGCGAGAAGTTCAGGTAAGCTTTGCATTTAATACTGGTATAGGTATTGATTTTCCAATAGCGACTTAGTATTTTAATAATAAAAATCTATCTATCTTCTTAAGACGAGAGCACTCGTTTCTCGAATCGTGCAGTGCATAACTGCGATATTTTGGAGTGTTCTTAAGTAGCAATGATTGCGCTGTTCATCATCAGTTTACAGTTTTAATGTTTGATAGTCAGTCTGTCCGTACTTCCAGTCTATAGAGTAAGATAACTCCATTTAAAAAAGTAATAAAATTACAAATCACACAATACGTACACCCTCAAGTTCCGCATTACTTCACATCACTGATCCATAAAGAATATTAACAACAAATATGACATTTATTTTTACTACTACAAGGGCCAATTTAAATCTTAATCAAACAAGAATATATGTTTATTCAAATATGACACTTATTGCCATTACGACAATGAATAAATTAAATCCTAATCAAGCGAGCAAAAAAACGATTGTTCCGTTCGTACACTGTTATAATTTTTCAACGCACCATTAAGTATTTATAACGCCATTATTATTGATAAATCGAAAGATCGATAAATCGTTAGTCGCCGGATATATCAAAGAGATCAATGGGGTATGCGCGTGCGCCCTCCCACCGAGATGTTAATTGACGATATCGCATCGAAATCTATTGCAAAAATTTGTAATAAATCGATATGTTCGAAGGTTGATAATCCGTCATCGTCATCATCAACGTTATCAGCCTATCACCTGGCTCGGATTTCTTCAACTCAACATTTCTGCGCCAAGCCCAAGTGATAGTAGTGGTTAAGAGGGTTTACGCATTTCGGTGTCCCATACAAACTAAGTCGACATTTTTGAAAACCAATAAGCCGATTTTAATGAAACTTTGCATGCTAAAGTTACAACATTTTTAAAAAACGTTTATTTAACTGAGTTATTGAGATTTTAAACTTTCTATAGTGAACTTTAAATCGCAATAACTCAGCTAAATAAACGTTTTTAACAAACTATTTAGATCCCAGTATTTTACTTAAGCATGCAAAGTTTCATTAAAATTGGCTTCAAAGTTTGTGTGGGAAACCGAAATGCGTAAACCCTCTAAAAGAGAGTCTGTTACATTATTTAGTGTATTTTTTAATTTTTCCTATTAAAAAGATACAAACTTTTCCTACTACTAGTATATTCTTTAGTTAGTTACTTTGATAAAGTGTGTAACAACTTTTGCTACTTACAGTACCGGATCAGTTTGATGATGAATTTATGAAGGTTAAGGTAAATACGAAAAACTTCTTGTCAAAAAATAATACTGCGAATTGCTTAATTATACCTTTTTTCGACCAAATGCAACGGCACCAGCATTGTAAGCTGATCTCGACCTTATTGCTCACATACTAAGTGGCTATGTAATTTTTAAAAGCAGTCAATAGCAGTGGTAGGTCATAGAGATGTTAACAAAGCGTAAATATTACTCACAGATTAACAATAGATTAGTCACCGAAAAATGTTAGAATAAATGCGAATTTTGAAAGTTGGTAAACCATATTTTACTGCTAAACTCTGACTAATGTTTGTGGTTAATTAGCGAACTCTTATGTATGTTAAACATTTTTTTGTTTCTATTTATCACTGCTGAGCAAAGGCCTTCATTATTCAAATCTTTGTCACAACGAATGGGTATTGGCTTGATCACAATCACTATAATAGTGGGTTGGTGACAATAAACACGGGCTATAATTTGAAAAATCTGAAACACACTTTTCCGACCTGAGAATTGAGACCTCCTAATATCGGGACGAGTGCTCGGGTGCCCAGCAGTGATAATATAGTAAGTAGGTATATTAAGCTGTTACTTAAGTTCTGTTGTGGATTTATCATCAAACGAAATGAAAATCGTAATCCCTTAGAGAATTAAAAAAATCAAACGACCTGACAATATACACAAAGTAATTTGCGGGCGAATATCCAAATAATAAAAGCCACATACAAAGGTAGTCATTGCCAACTCGATACCTCTTTGTTTGACGTAATAGAGTGTTATTGTACCCCCAGATTGTCCTTGTAATCTTTTAGGCGGATCACTTCGAGGGGATGATCGACATAAACTTTTAGAAATGAACCTTAAACTTCAGGCAATAAGAGTATGATTACACATTTAGGTTGTAGTCAAGTGAGACTGTACGTAGATAATACCTAAGTAAGCAATGGACTTGCAATCTAATAATTGATTGAACAAAATGTGGCCAATTGGTACGTCTAAAAGTTTTCAAACGCTTACATAGAGGCGTCAAATGATTTAAATTCCATAATAGTGCTTCCAAAGAAATGTTGGAAGTTTTTCCGATGAAAAATAATAAAAATTTAATTAACATTAATGTTCATAGATATCTCTGAGAGTAGCATTAAGTCATAGAAAACCATTTACCACAATCAATTCATAATTCAACTTAATAAAGATACAGTCTCTAATCTCGTTTTAACTGTTAATACTTAAATAAAACAAATGAAACTTTATACAACATGCAAAGTTGAGAAATTCATACCACGTTTCTCAAAACTCGCACTTTGATTAAGTGCAATTAACGAAATTAGAATATCTATGCATAAAAATAGCCTCCGGCGTAGAACGTCCGAGGTTTTTGCTAATTATCGCCTTTGTTGCGTTGGCGTGAAAGCAAATTCGAATATATTGATTTAAGTCCGCCTTTTTATTTTAACTTGTACATGACAGAAAGAAAACGAATCCGGAAAACGTATTTGATTGTTCAAAGTTATTAAACCGATAGTGATAATGCTTCAGAAGTTCTGATTGACAAACTTTACAATTCGGTTTAAAAAAATACTACAGAAGTTAAAATAAACAATATATTTGTATAGAAGTCCCACTGCTAAGCACAGGTCTAGGAAGGCCTGTGCCTACGTGAACACCAGCACATGCAAAGACTGAACCATAATCCACCACGCTGGCCCAATTGCGTGTTCCAAAGCATGATATTAACATAGATGTTTTTAATGGTATTGAAGGCTGCCGCATAATCATACTTTTCATAATATTTGAAAGGAGGTGTCATAATTATGCTTAGCGATGTCTGTGGGGGTGAAGACCTGAAGTTTTATCTTGTCGTAAAAACTGATTCCAGAAATCCCATAATTTTCTAAACCATAGAGTTACAGTCACACAATAAGTTTGCATAGACTTAGAATATTTTCCACATGCTTAAGCTGGTCGTTCTCATTAAGGAGGATAGTGCTCTGACAGATCTTCTATGGGTGATCATGCCTGTTTTATTGGAACCGGCATACCGTGTAACCGTGTCGCATAGCGGTGAAAGAATACTACCACCCCCTCTCTTCTTGTGTGTCGTAAAAGGCGACTAACGGACTAAAGATTGCAGATACATCTAACAGCATATTGCGGCGATGGGCTTACCACCTGTCACGCTGAACACATTTACAGTCGATATTTGGTGAAAAGTGGACTATGGTAGAGGACTGCTTTTGCTGTCCTCATTGTCTAGTCTCTGACTAACCCTTTGGGGATAATAGTCGTGAATATATGCATGTACACACATCAAAAGTGTCTAGGGATCAACATATATTTTTGCAATAACTTTTCTCCTGATTGATATTAATTAAAATTTTCTTTAAGGATTCATCAAATAAAGTGTTTTCGTTTGTCTACAGTAACGATAAACCAAGTCACCTTTGCATTAATAAAGAAATTTGCCATTTTCCTAATAAAGGGATTTTTGACATTTGAACCACTAACATTAAAGTTCGAAAAAAAGAATGAAATAACAGTTTTCTTTAAAATTTTATTGGGTAACTTAAACAATTAATAATCCGTGTTTCTACCGCGAACACTAACAACACAAGAACATCGGTTTGGCATACTCAAAATGAGTTCATCCAAATCACGCTGTGGAATGGCCGCCCATGTTCGTTGCAACAACAAAAAAAGGTGTTCTTGCGACTGGATACCCTCCATATTCGGCAGAGCTCTTCTCTGTAGCATATCCCATGCATGCTCAATCGGGTTCAAGTCTGGCGACTGAGCAGGCCAGGGCATGACATTGATGTTAGCTGCGGCGAGAGTCTGTCTTACAACTCTTGCGGTGTGCGGTCGTGCATTATCATGCATTAACTGAAATAAGGGACCGATTTGCACTTGTAGAGGAACGATGACGTCTGATACAATCGTCTCAGCATAAATTTGAGCGTTGAGGTTGCCTCTGATCCAAATCAACTCAGTTCTTCCGCCGATCCAAATACCCGCCCATACCATGATGGTTCCACCACTATAAGGATGGACTTCTTGGCAGGATTTTAATCGCTGTTGGCGTCCAGAGGTTCTCCAGTGTCGTATACGTCTTGTATCCGGTCTCATACCAAAACGAGACTCATCAGAAAAGCACACGAAACGCCATTGTTCTTCTGCCCAATTTCTGTGTTCAAGAGCCCATTGATATCGAATCCTACGATTGTGCATTGCTATAGGTGGTACCCTTAGCGGTCTTCGGGAATGAAGGTTCACTTCGTGCAAGCGGTTTCTGACTGTTTGGTCGCTAATTAAGTTCCCTGAAGAGTGATGAAGCCTCACGGCTAACATCATGGCGGTTATTGTTGGAGCTCTTCGAGTTGTGATTTGAATGTATCGGTCTTGTCTCCGTGTGGTGCAGCGATACCGTCCTCCATGGCGCTCAGCCACGGTACCAGTGCTTCGGTAACGTGTCCAAAGTCGACTGATAACACTCTGACTTGTATTCAGAGCTAAAGCCACAGTACGTTGCCGGGAACCAGCTTCTATCATTCCCACGGCTCTGAGCATTTCTTCCCTGCTTAAATGACGTCGCCGCTCCATAATAACGTTGGTTTTAATCAGTAGTAGGGAAACAGTAGCACTAATAATGTCTTCAATGCGTTGTATGTTTTTATAGGGAAAATATTGACAGCTGATTTTCATCTTTTACTAGAAATTAATTGAAAGTTCCTGTTTCAAATTATGAAATGCACCAAAAAGGATCCATATAAATTTATAAAATCATAAATTTATTACAAAGCCACATCTCAATCTCAAGAAATCCGCATAAAAATGCTTGATCCCTAGACACTTTTGATGTGTGTATGTATACTTGATAGTTACGCAGCTAGTGTTTTATTTAGGGTATAGACGAAAGCAGTGTTTTGTTTAACAGAAAAGACATCCCATACGAATCTTTAAAGATGGCGACAAAATTCTATTACCCGTTAATTCTTTAGAAATCTGCATCCGCAAAACACAAGACAACGAACCCAATAGGGTTAGCGAGACACCGAACGAGAAAAAAAATAAAGTGTTATTCCCCCTAATTGCTCTCTGCCACTTTCAAAGGGACGAGAGAGAAAAAAAGAACGGCACCCGATACTACATAGAAACCAATCTACGGTGAATTGAATAAAAAAAATGTGCAAAATATCCGCAGGTAAAACGAGTGGTCTAATCATACTATGTATAATCCATTAAGATTTTGCTCTGCTTCGACGAACACACTTCCAAACTCCCGTGAGGTAAATATTTCAGCCCCCCCTCCCACACCCCCTTTCGCTAGTATAATGTATTCTACACCGCCCCCTCAGACCTCATCTTTCCGTCCCTATTTTGCATGAAGGGGGAATTTAAATTGTGTAATCTAACTTTCAATTCATTCATACATACAGCGCCATCTCTGGGTGATAAATTGAAACTGGGATGGATGCTTACAGTCATTTAGCTTTTGGACTTGGCGGTGGACGGACGTCGCGTGAATTGATATGGAAATATGGTTTTAGTTTATTTTCTCGGAGTTTTAAGTTGTTCAGCATAATTTGGAAAGTAGAACACGACCTTCGTACGTTTTATGGTTGTTGACGATTTGTCAAATACGAAGTGTATTGTGATTCGTACCAACTTTCTTAATTAATTTTTTTAAAACGCTGTACAGCTTGTCGAACGTTTGCTGTTTTTTGTTTCTTTTTTATGAACCCTAATTAAACTTAAGTATTAGTAATACTTATTTGTTAAACAGATACACATCTAAGTTGTTGGTGCTTTTGAATCTGACTATAGTCAAACATGGTCACCTTTACCTAACTAAGCAACAACAAAAAATAGGATTAAAAGAAGCGTAATTGGAGTTAAAGAATACACTTAGTTAAGAACTTTCTGTAATAGCATAAGTATTGATTATATTATGTACTCATTGTTGTGAGAGCCTAATTATATAAATACATACATATAACTACGACTATTATCCAATGCGTTAGTCAGAGACTAGGCAATGAGGACAGCAAAAGCAGTCCTCTACTATAGTCCACTTTTCACCAAATAGCGACTGCACATGTGTGTTGTTGATTTATTTTCTTAGACTTTTCTTTCTTCACCTTATCAAATGACCACCGCCCTCATCATTAGGTAGGTAGTAATGTAGGGCAAAGTAGCGTTTACGTAAGTGATGTTACTGCGTTTTGGCCATTCTCTGAAGCTAGACAATGTAGACTTTAAATCATATCACATAAAGTGTTAATCGCAATACCATGAAAGTTTTGCATCAACATACACGTCATCATGTTATTGTAAATGTTGTAGTCACATAAATGAAAGGAAATGAGAAGCTGTGATTACCGATTACGATTAAGATTTTTTGGTTTTAGATTAACAAATTATCGATATTTCAACATAAGATTTATAACCATAAGAAAAATCAAATAGAATTTATAAAAAATTATTAATTAAAATTAAAGTACAATACTTACTTAAAATTTTTGTTCAAAAAAGAACATTTCTAGCTTTTCGGACATCAATTTGTTCCGTTTTTCGATTTGATTTAATCCAGCAGTGGAGAATAACCTCTCCGACGCCACAGACGATTGTTTGATTGAGAGATATTTTCTTGCTAACTGTTTTTGAAAGCAATTTTGTGTAGAAAAATAAATGTCAGTAGTAATTGCTAAATAATCGACAGATTGGACGATTAAGTTTAATCTTGAAATATCAATAATCGTGGATTACGATTAATCGAAATCGTAATCGTTTCATAACTCTATGCCTACCCCTCCGGGAAACAGATGTATATATGTATATATGTGTGCATAGATTTACCATAGTTTTTATAAAAAAAATACTTTAGTCCAAATAATTTACTTTAGTCCAATTACCTCTTCTAACAGGACAACACAAAGTTTAGATATCTCCAAAATTAAAATTCAATGAACTCGATAAACTTTGAATACCCTCGCCTGAGTTAAGTAAAAAAAACCAAAATCTTTTTGATTCGCAATCAAAGTTAATTGCAATCAACGACGACGAAGGGAACGGTCCGTCTGTCTGTCACTCATTATCAAATTATTTGCAGGGTAACACGGAATTCATACGTTTTCTAATTGGCATGCATGTCATGCATTTATAGGGTAAAAACTATCATTTTAGCCTTCATTTTACACTAAATAGGTACAACCTAAATAAAAATAACGTAAAAGAAGAAACAAAAAATAGAACGTTTAAAATCGTTGTAGGCTTTACTTGATTTTATAAAAAAATACCATGGTCTCGAAAGCCTTATAATCTCCTTTAAAACTTAACAATGCAAAACGTTTCCAGGTTAATGACATTCAAAGCAATTCTGTGATGGATATTCTTGAAAAATAGAAACTGCAATTTCGGGGGAATCTACGATTTTCAGCGGAGCAACATATCCGTCGTCCTAAATTCATTTTTCAAGCTCTGTGCCAACAGACTATCGAGTTGCAGTACAACAATGTTTATCTCGCAATGTATATTGTTAGTCCAAAACTAATTAAATTATATAAAACATCCAGCTTCTCAGAGTCGTGTGACCATTTGAAAAATTAAGTACGAGAATACCAAGAAAAAAACTTGCATTTGTTCTCTCTCGAGAGTCTGGAGCAACTATCAATATGAAAAATTGTCTTGCGATTTTCTAGTTTCCACAATGCCGGCTACACAGATGGGAGGCCGAATTAAACTATCTTCAGTGTTTTAAAAGGCTTTTAAAGCTATTAATTGCATATTACGATAACAACCGGGTAAGTCAGCAATAGTTAAAACCCACGCATTTGGCCAGGGTTGTAGGTTATGTCTAAATCTCCACATATGCTTTTATTAAAAAAAAATATGTAGAAAGACCTAAACCCAGCATTGGATACATACAAACATACATACATCATACATACTTGTTTTATGGAAATGTAGGCAGACCACACAAATCTGCAACTTAATAATGGCATATTCAAACTCTACAACGGAGAAAATTTGCAGTGGTGCAACTGCAAATTCCCTCCGCTGTGACGAAACGGAGCAGGTGTCATATGGAAACTGGACAAGGTTTGCGTCCGGAACCCCTCTTTGTTCCAATGCCTACGGTTTTTGTTCCACTACAATGGCGTTCGACAGTTTTGTAGGACACTGGGATATTGTGAAATTCCGTGTCACGTGCGAGATGGTGTGATTCGATAGACTGTTGTTTTCGACACTGTACTTCGTACTTTTTGTCGGATTTCGCAAATATTATGTGTGAATAGTTAATTAGAGCGTATGCGATGTGTGTTGATGAATTTGATGAAATGTCATAGAAACCATTGTGGTGAAATAGTGACATCCTCTATAAAATATCCTGACAATGTGAATGTTACGTAAATGTTGTTTTATTGTTAATAATATGCTCTTATCACGAAGCAATTGTTGAAAAGTTTTATATTGTTACAAAGCTCATTTTGTAGTAATCTACATTTTGACTTATTTAAAATTTTAACCTGGTTTAGAACTGATGTTGTGTCATTTTTGTTAGAAACACGCAGATTTAGTGCATAAATATATTATGCTTTATCGTGCTCCGGGATACCTGTTGGATGGAAGATGTATTTAAGTATTTTTTTTATTTTCATACAATACGTCATAATCATCACCATCATCAGAATCTTGTAATTACAGTCTCCAGTTTAGTGACCAAATAAAAAAGTCTAGCTTTTTCGTGCTTTGTAATACTTGTTAGAAGGTCTTAACTCTTAACTATTGTTGTATCATAGTTGCTGTTATGCAAATATAAGCCTTACTGCATTTAAAATGGTTTCTTAACGCTTGTCATCTTTCTTTAGAGGAAACAAAAAACATTTGATAGCATTGGATATTCTACCTTTAACTTAAGTCATCCGCTGTCTCACTATCCATTGTATCAAGCTATGATCTCAGAATCTTCTATTGTCCTGCACGTCATAAAATGTATACCCAAGAAGTAACAAATAATATCAGGCGAAAATAATCTTTAATCCATTTCTATTGAAGTTGAAACTTGAATGCCCACAATGTCTAATTATCCACCAACAATTATTCTGTAAGTAGAAAATATGTCAATTTAGAAATAATTCTCTCTACGGCTCCCTTGTTTATATGTATATAAAGGAGACATTCCTAAAACATCGCTTTTATATAAATATCAAATATTCAAAAGATAGGTACTTATCGGGAACCACTGTAAACAATGAATGTGGTTTCGCAACAAAACATTTTGGTTAAAGGAGTGTTAAAACGCCGGGTGTTTTATGCTTATGTTGTATACTTTTTTAATGTTTTAATCTGTTGCTCTTTATTTATCAACAAATGACAGTTGTTGACAAATTATAGCCGCTAGCTGTCAAATCAAATATGACGTGACGGCATTGTTGACATTTCTCTTTTTTAAAAGCAAAAGAATTATGGTTTACGCAGCCACGTTAGGCATTTTTAACGTAACATGTCTGTTTTTAAAGAAATATTAATAATTAAATAACTCTTATCCGCGATTTGATAAAAATAAAACAATACTTGGTTTAGGTAGCAAATAATATTAGGATAAAATGTTTACTAGAAAAAAATCAACCATTCTCAGGAAGCTCGAATGGGATTCGAACCCTCGAAGAATTTTTTCTAGTAAACATTTTATCCTATATTTATATAGCATTGTGAATGCAAAATTTCAATAATAAAGATATTTATAAGCAATTACGTCCTTATCGATTGTTAAAATACTTGCAATAGTATTTCATTCGACTGTGAGGGTAGACTTCACAGTGACGTAATACCGCTGGCTTGCAGCGTAAATCAAACTCCTAGGAAAAATTCAGCGAGTCTTCTGGGGTCTCGGTAGCTCAGCGGTTAGAGCAGTGGACCGGCAATCCAAAGGTCGTGGGTTCGAATCCCATTCGAGCTTCCTGAGACTGGTTGATTTTTTTCTAGTAAACATTTTATCCTATATATAGCATTGTGAATGCAAAATTTCAATAATACAAATAATATTAGCTTTACTTTAGGACCAAATTCTATTGTATACAAATTAAGCATTTTTTCTATGGAAAGTGCCGGTCCTCCTTTAGATTTTTTTATAATGATATTTACAAATCTAACTGGATGGTGTTGAACGGTTAAATAATATAAAGATAGATGATCGTTTTATTGCCCTTACAGTTGCACAAGACATGAAAGATTGTATGGGCTAAGGCAAAAAAATATTATCGTTACTGTAAGTATGTGTAGTATTCCTTAACAATAGGTGAGATAAAGATCAGTAGGCCTGCCCAACACGAGATATGTCGCGGACGAGAGACGACAAATCATTTTAAGTTGTCATGCTAAGGTTTGTAGACAAATATACCACAGTTTATGCAAAAACTACTATTAAGTCTATTTTTGACATATTATGTAGAGTTCTAAGCGCATCCATGTGTCTTTAGTGTCGATAGGCATTAGAGATAAATGAATAAAACACGAGAAATCGGGTCGAGAAGAGTTCTCGTTTCGCGCATGCTAGGCCGGCTGGTGTTTTGTTTTAACCCTTTAACGGGCACAGCATGTTCCAATTTTTCATTGGTTTTCGACCTTATCTCAATAGAATAAAGTTCAAAATATGGTGGGAATATATATCCCACTGCCTTATAAAGGGTTAGAAAAAGGTTATCATTTTTAAAAAATATTTATACTCAATTAATACTTTTTTAGATTAAAAAACATTGTAACTGTAAAGATTTTTGTCTCCTACCCTCAAATAACAGACAGCTTAAAGCGTTAATTCATTTTCACGCATTAATAATTCACGATTATGGAGAAAGTTAAATCCTAACTAAATATTAGAACATTTACCTTTAAGACCTCCCTTCACCTGCATGAACGTCGCCCAAAGAATAATGAAGGATAATAAAAAAATCCTCTTCAAATACAATCACATTAATAATTGCCTAGCCCCGACTTTGGAACTTACTGGTACGCAACAAAGCTCTTTTTTGATCGGCCACGCCAACAAAGCGGGCAAGTTAGAGTAAAAAAAGTCCTTTTAACGACTGTAACATAAATTTTTAAGAAGAAACCACGGACGTTCGTTTTGATACCATTTAATTATGAAATCACGAATTGCGATCTCCGCTCGTGATTAATGAATGTATGCGGTATTTTATTAGTTGGCACTAAGCAAAACAATTAAAATAATGGTGGGAAATTTTTTTTCTTGATTTTACGTTAATATACGATAATACTGAAGATGGTAAGAAGATGGATGGAATGAAACTGGCTATCTTATCTCTGTGCGACGTGCTAGTGATTGTTGTTATGGCGACGGGCTAGATAAGATACATACGCCTGCAAAAATAAGTAGGTATCACACTTTTAAAAATTGCAATAACTTTTGAAGTACACAAGATAAAGAAGACGCACAAGACTTAAAAATGTTACTATAAATAATTTACTATAGTTTCAAAGAAAGCTGATATAAATTTCTATAAAAGGTTTTTTATTTTAAATCTCTAACTTCTATAAGTAGTTTAGAAAAATTTTAAATTTTAAAAGTCTGATAGGTACTTATTTTTGCAGGCCAGTGTAGTTGTAGCTAGCTAGATGGACTTAAACACTACTTTTTTATTTATTAGTCCACAATGAGATAGATAATAAATTTTATAGTAAATAATATTAAGACGATAATAATGCAATGCTCGAAAGTATGTAATATGAATACTCCTCCACGAAAAGGTTAATGGCTTTAAAGCCTTAACTTTCTGCACTAAACGCCTTTCAAAAGTCAATGCGAAAGGAGGTATAATGGCCATTAATTCATTACGCTCATTGAAGTGTCGAAAAATAAATGATTCCTCTGGCCCTTGGTCAATGTAGTGTGAGAGTCATCGCGATTCTGTTCCAGTTGGTAGGTCAGCGAGATAAATGATTACCTTGTCTGAGCTCATTTGAACGGGATCAGCAGTAAATTATAGTCAATGCTGTTTTACGAAATTATGAATACTCGTTTTAATAAGAATACGATGAATAACGACGTACTCAATTATGGCGTCGCCATCTCTGAGGTCGGGTTCGATTCCCGGTCGGGTCAGTTAAGAAAAAAACTGTTTTCAAATTGATTTCTAGTCTTTGTTTATTAAGTATGTTTATCCGTTATCTAACAAACAAAAACAAGTTTCAATATAACTAATAGGGCTATCAATCCCGCACGCCTAGCGGGATCTCATGGGCGGGATTTTATTTTATTTTACTGAAAGTAAAATAAAAAGTGGATGAAAACAAGATGAAAAACAGCATTACGGGATTGGAAGCTTTAAATAGAACCTTAACTTGGGCTACCTACATAGTTTGCGTGATTGCGAATACATTTTATTTAAATTTTTTTTATAAATTATGTTCTATAGTAGCGATCGAATAGAGTTTCGCCAAGTACTGTAAACTTGTCTACCAATTCACTATTGACAAATAATAACAAAAAGTTACGGAGCGTAAGCCACATGTCTAGTGGCACATAAGTACAGACAGTATAGCCACGTTATTTCCAACGTTAAAATAAAAAAGGTCCTGTGCAGATAGTAATGTTCCTTGTGCGGCTGTAGCCACGGCCCGCTGTTTACAGCCATCGCCCCTCAGGGAGTGGTCACTCCGAGATACGTTTTTATTCGCTAACAACTTTATACGGTGTTACATCGAATATTAAAGCTTTGCATTTAAAAGAGGGATCGGATGCGGTGCGAAGAGGAGAAAACCTTTTTGTCTGTTTTATATACATCAACATCAGCATATAAACGTCCCACTGCTGGACCAGGCGTCCCACATGAACAGCACACGGAGATTGGTCTATATGTCGCAGTGATATGATAAAAACAGAGATTTGGTCAATTCCTTAAGTAATTTGATCAAATTACGGAGAACGTTAAAATAACAACACGCCTTTATTATTTCCCTAAACAAATCTATTGATTTGAACAAATACCAGAACTGGTTCCAATGACAAAAAAGCTTTTCTATGGTATATAAAACACGCTTTTATTTGTCATTACATGCATAATTTTAATAATTAGTAAGTGTAGTATTGTAACATTGATCTCAAAAATCACCAGTAGAACGAACTTGACATTAGGCCATTAGACGTTTTAGCAATTTGTTGTTTTGACACCTGGATATATGACAACTGGTCATTTTAATAATTGGGCATTATTGCCTTGTCATTTTGACACACTGGACATTCTGACAATTGGCCTAACATAGCCTGGAAAATTATAAATAAAAATATATATAAATATATAAATAAATTAAATTGCCCTACTCCTGTAGGTCACATGTTTTATTTTGTCATTTCACGGAACCAGTTCTGGTATTTTTTCAAATTCAAAGATTTGGTTAGGGAAATGATAAAATCGTGTTGTTATTTTAACATTCTCCGTGATTTGATCAAATCACTTAGGGAATTGAACAAATCTCTGTTTTTATCATATCCCTGCGACATACAGGGTGGAAAAAAAGACCGTTTTTTAGGAAAAGTACCCTTAATATTGATGATGATGGCAAATTTTACTGAAAAGAAACATTCCTTTATTTTCAAAAATAATTATAACTGCAGTAAAGATTTTTGAAATATAACCTGCTTGAGCCGGGAATCGAACCGGTGAAACGTGAAAAAAAAACTACCTGTATTTTATGATACCAACCGCAGCAGTCATTCTTAAGGATACATTTTTAGTAATTAACATACCTAGTATCTTAAATTTAAGAAAGACCACTGTAAAGTAAAGTGTATTGTAAAGCTTACTTAGTATCTAAAGAAAATAGTTCACTTAACTTATATATTGCTCAAAATGAGACACATTTTCACGTATGCACAGACGTATTCTTGGTATTTCTTTAATTTAAGATACTATGCTGTTTAAAAGAAATCGATCCTTATGAATGACTCTTTCGGTTGGTATCATAAAATACAGGATGTTTTTTTTCACATTTCACCGGTGCACTTCCCGGCTCAAGCAGGTGATTTTTGAAAAATCTTTAAATGCAGTTTTAATTATTTAAAAAAAAAAAAAATATTTCCTTTCAATAAAATTTGCCATTATCAATATTAAGGGTACTTTCCTCTAACCACGGTATTTTTTGCACCCTGTATATTCTAACACGCTGGCCCAATGCGAGTTGGTGGGTTTTAACGACTGCCATCTTATAACAAAAACTGGGACCAACGGCTTTACCTGTCTTCCAAAGCACGGAGGTGCTCAAGATGATTTTAATTAGGTCACCCATCCAGTAACCCGGCATTGTTAAAGTGGCTTAACTCAATTCAAATTCAATTCTATTTAAAATTTCTTTATTCAGTAAACTTAAAATAAGCATTTTGAATTGTCTAAATTTAATTTATTTGGATGGATGGGCAATACCCATTCAGGAAGTCTTTTAGCTATAGAGAAGAACGGGTGCAAGAAACTCCACAGATTTATAATAATATAGAAGTTACGACATTTACAAAACAACTGGTAAGAGATATAGATAAATAGTAAGTAAGTTAAAACAAAAGCAAGGCCTAGATAAGATAAAATAAGACATAGCTAAAAGAAATTGTATTATAAATAAGAACCCTGGTATAGAATAAGATCAAATAAGAACAAAAAACTTTTATAAATACTTTATAAAAAAGCGATATAAACAAAAAAAACTGGTAAGATTTGTATTGTACTCTGTTTGGTCGGTGGTAGACCCAATTTAAGCCTGACTAGCTACCGTTTTATCTTAGACTGTCACCGTAATAACAATGTTATTGGCATTGTTGCATTCGGACAGCTAGAGATACAATTGTTTATCTTATCTCTAATTTCCTCCTTTAAAGGATCATAATTAAACTATAAACAAAGTGTAAGGTTTAATTTTAATTTTACTCATTACATTTAAACTGTTTTAATTTCCTAAAAAACAATTTAGTTCTACGGTAATCTTGCAAATTGTTGAAAAATTCCAAACTTCCTACCACATCGCTTTTCATTCTCAGATCAGACTTAGACTTGACATTTAATTACAAGGGTTACCGCTTCAGGTATAATTTATTATAGCCTTTTGTTGGCAGTGTCAGGATAAATTTTGGCTAGGATAATGAACTCTTTTATACTAAACCTTTACACGGTATCTGGCGACGAAGGTTAGTTATATTTTCAGCTAAAGATACATAAAACTACTAGAAATCGTAGTTATTATATACACTTGATAAGATTAGTACTATATCCAGTTAAATTACAGAACTACTGAACTGAAGCTTCAAAGTTCGTATCATAACGTCCCTTAAAAAGTTGGTCCTACTAAGAATGTATGTCGTGCTCTCCTCCAATCAGATTTTGCAAAATCGACAATCGACGAGGTGTATAATAATAATAATGATTGCATTGCAACTTTTGTTCGCAACAAAAATATTAATTAAAAATATTAAGATCGGATGTTGAAAACTTACGTTATCGACATCCGATCTTAATATTTTTACAAACATTAAAGATCAGCAGTTAAGAAACAGGCAAGCTATGTTATTGTAGATATAATTTTAACGCAAATTTAGTTTGTAGACTTAGAACTCCCTTGGCTTACAAAATAAAAAAATAAAAGATGGTGTTGATTAAATTTCGGCGGGCTGGATAAGTTCCGCGGTAGCTCAACTGGAAAAAGCACCTGGCCCGGATTGCCAGAAGGGTGCGGGTTCGAATCCTGCTCGTGGACATTTTTTCGAACTGTCTTTTTCAATTTACACCATCTAGAAAAACAGTTTTTAACCGCCTCCGTGGTCTAGTGGCTAAGCCAACGGTGTCAGACCCAGAGGTCCCGGGTTCGATTCCCAGCGGGAGGTACATCTTTGTGTGCTCGGTTTGGTTGGTGGTAGGGCTGTTAAGTCCGCCTGGCTAGCTACCACCATCTTATCTAAGTCTGTCGCCATAACAACGATGTTTATAGCATAGTTGTGTTCCGACAGTTAGAGATAAGATAGCCAGTTCCTCAGTGGTTGAGGATTCCAGGTGAAGCGCGCTTCCACCTTCGGCCTTATCGTCACTTACCATCAGGTGAGATGAAAGCCAAGCGCTTACCCGTTACCCGTAAAAAAAAAAGTTATCCCTAAATTAACCCGGCCTAGAATTGAACCAGAGACCTCAAAGATGCAATGCCAGAACCGGCGTGCAGAACTCTCGAGCAAAATTCGAAACGAAAGATGAACAAGAGTTTTTTAAATACTATTTTCATGTCCATATTGTGACTATAGATGAACCATTGCTCACAATGTCACAAACCATATACAGTCAGTTCAAACGCCGGTATACCGGTAGTCAAGCATTATTTAATTAAACTACAGTTTCCAATAAAAACTTGTTGTTCCCGAATCGCCTCATAATAACATGTTTACCAGTATCACTGACGTTTAAGACAATATTTGGAACGTGAGCATTATCCAATTAAAATGATTTGCTCCGCCGCAAAACATCGAAAGTTAAGCTATAATCATAAAATAAAAGTTGCCCCATACAATCAATGTTGCCTTACTTCTATTGAGATAGGGCTGCTACGTGTAGTAACCGTCAGGGTCAAATGTTGTGCTCGTAACATTTATATACATAATATACCTAATCACGACTGTTATCCCCGAAGGGTTAGTCATAGACTAGGCAATGAGGACAGCAAAAGCAGTCCTCTGCCATAGTCCACTTTTCACCGAATAGCGACTGCACATTTGCCAAGCGTGACAGGTGATGAGCCCATCGCCGCTCTTCTCTCTGCTGCTACGTGTAGTAACCGTCAGGGTCAAATGTTGTGCCCGTAACATTTATATACATAATATAATCACGACTGTTATCCCCGAAGGGTTAGTCATAGACTAGGCAATGAGGACAGCAAAAGCAGTCCTCTGCCATAGTCCACTTTTCACCGAATAGCGACTGCACATTTGCCAAGCGTGACAGGTGATGAGCCCATCGCCGCTCTATGCTGTTGGATGTATGTGCAATATTTAGTCCGTTAGTCGCCTTTTACGACACCCAAGGGAAGAGAGGGGGTGGTAGTATTCTTTCTCCGCTACGCGTCACGGTTATGTGACTATAACTGCAATAGAAATAATAATATGTAGTTGCTATACGACCTGCGGGTCTATCGGCTAAAAATATGGATATGGACATGGGCTTCATTTGACATGTGAAGCCCATGTTTTGCCCTTATATGGGCATATTATGGGCTTCAAATATCAAATGAAGCCCATGTCCATATTCATATTTTTTAGCCGATAGGGTGGCTGGTAGGCGGCATCTACGTATAAATTATAACGCCACTTGATAATTTCTTAGAAATTTTAAATGTAAGTATACATAGACAACGGCTGGTGGCAACCCTACTCCCGATGTATTTATAGAGCGGGCCTCGATACGAGTATCACCCACAAGGGACCAACATTCGAATCTAAGGAGGAAAAGTAAATGATTACAGTTTCTATTTTATCGTTACGAGACTTAATGGCTAGGCGATAAGGTACAATTTGTGTTAATTGATTTTTCAGATTCGTTGCGAATTACACGAAAGTACTTACAGTACATGTACGAACCGAACGCGCGTGGTATAGCTAACTATCAACCCCTCTCTTTCCTTGAGTGTCGTAAAAGGACTAAAGACTAAAGGCTACTGGGCTCACCACCTATTACGCTGATCACATATGTAGTTGTATTACGTTGATAAATATGCTGACTAGGTTTTTATTAAAGGGTATCCTACGCATACCTTTTTATACCCGACGTTTCGACCGAGTTGCACCGGTCGTGGCCACGAGCTGACTAAGTAGTTATTGTCAATCCCCGTATAAATATATTGGTTTATATAAGGCGGCTGCTAGAAACCGCAAGAAATTTCAAGGGCTGGTCAGGTCAAGTGTTTTAAACATAACAAAAATGACAAAAAAAGAATCCGTGTTTTTTTTATTATTATTAAATAAATAATTCATTTTTTGAATTATAATTGGATAGTCTTTGAGTATCTTATTTATTCTAAAGCAATAACATAAGAAACATAAAGTGAAAACAATTGAAAATAACGATTATTTACAACGCGAGGGCAACGGCCGGCCGGCCGGCCATCTGTTGACACGTCAACGTAGGTACTTATCGCCCAGCTGACGCGGAAAAACGCGAATACGACGGACACACGGACACGAAATGTTGTTACAAACATACATACATATAATGACGACTATTATCCCCGAAGGGTTAGTCAGAGACTAGGCAATGACGGCCGCAAATGCGGTCCTGTGCCATAGTTCCCTTTTCACCAAATAGCAACCGCACATGTGCTCAGCGTGACAGATGTTGAGCCCATCGCCGCTCTTTGCTGTTAGATGTATGTGCAGTCTTTAGTTCGTTAGTCGCCTTTTACGACACCCAAGAAAAGAGAGGGAGTGGTAGTATTCTTTCACCACACGGATATAAATGTTGAATCTAAATCTAAATAAAATATGACGAAAAGAACCCTAAAACGTTTTCGTTCAGATTCTTAAACACAAGGTGGTAGAATCTCATTAAACATTGACAGCTCCAGGTGTATTTATGATTAAGTGGACCTCTCTAATAATCATTTGAAATTTCCATGGGGTAAAGTGCTCACTTTCTCACAATAGGTAAGGTACTCTAGACTATATACAGCCTATCAGAAGCTTACAAACTGTATTGTGAATGTCTAATTCGTTTTGTGCCGAATCAGCGCGGCTGCGCCAGTTCACACGCCTTTATTGCTACCGTCGATAGGGTACAACCAACGGTACAGACTTACCACGAAATGTCAAATTTCTTTTATACATTTAGGACTTTGTAACTAGGGTATAAGGATCAATATGTATTGGAGGAGTTTGACAATTTTGGATAGGTTTGATTTGCAGGCTTCTGTACGTGTGTTGCAGAATGCAGAAAGAAGGGTTCTGCGATAGATATATAGTTTTTAAGTGTTAAGGCGAGTCCTTTCGGGCGCTTCTATCTCGCTCTCTCGACGGTACGACGCGGTACGGGACATGTATAACAGCGAAGCGGCAAATAGGCGCGTTTTGTAGGTTTTTATAGGTTTTTTGCCTATATGGACTTAATAGGACTTAATGAATTAGCAGGTTCTCTGTAGTACTTTAAAATAAATATTTACATGTAAAAATTATGTCAAAATAAAAATGTAAAAAATCATCCGTTTTAGACTTTTATTTGGCATGTTTTCGGAATTTTTTATAATCTAGTAAAGTACATCTAATCGCGTAACAAATTAGCACATTCTTTAGGCAATATCCTTTAGTGTATTATATATTTTTCTAAGAGCGTTATTTATATAAATAAGCTCGTTAGATTAGTTGTTAAGTCTTAACTATAAGGTAGTTAACTGTTTTTTTTATTATTATTTGTATTGACGTCAATAAGTGCCTGTAAAGGTTTACATTGAATAAATAATTTGACTTTGACTTTAATAGAAAATACACTGGCCTGCAAAAATAAGTATCACACTTTTAAAATTGTAATAACTTTTTAAACAAGACACGCAAGACTTAAAAATTTTACTATTGTATAATTTACTATAGTTTCAAAGAAAGCTGATAAAAATGCTATTAAAACGTTTTTTATTTTAAATCTCTAACTTCTATTGTTTAGAAAAAAATTAAATTTTAAAAGTGTGATACTTATTTTTGCAGGCCAGTGTACATAAACCATTTGATTTAGTTTTGCCCCCATTTACCGGTGACTTGCCTTAACTAAAATAGTAAAGTATTTCATTATAATAACGGTCAGCCCGTGTCTGTCCTCTGATAAACCTCTTTATGATGGGGTGAGCTCCGGTATATGTTTATATCGGTATAGGGAAATCCTTTAACCCTATGATGATAAAATCGAACAGCATTTTAACACTTTGAAAAACAAATCATCATCAACCTATAGACATCCCACAGCTGGCACAGACCTTCCCACATGCATAACAGCACTGCCGAAATTGGGCCATACCCCATTTGTACTGGCCCAATACAGGTTGATAGGTTGGTTGGGAAAAACAATATAAAATAGCGAAAAAAAAACATTCAACCGAATTTGAGAACCTCCCGTTTTTTTTGAAGTCGGTTAAAAATATAGCAATTATACAAAACTGTCAAAGTAAAACATCATTCTAAACACAAAATAATAAGTTTTTTTTCAATATTTGAAGGAGGCAAACAAGCAGGCGGGTCCTGATGGAGAGCAATCACTCCCGCCCATGGACACCCGCAAAACCAGAGGAGTCGCAGATGCGTTGCCGACCTTTAAGAAAGGAATAGGGTTAAGTAAGGAAGTAATAGGAATTGTGAGGGGGGAGGGAAAGGCGCCTCCGGAACTCTCACTGGCCGGACGAAACACAACAGCACCAAGTGCCATTATTACACGCCGGATATTCGTGAGAGGGTGGTATTATCCCGGGCGAGCCGGCCCAATGCGTGCTGCAACGCAGCCTGGCTCTACCACTCAGTCAGTGTCACTCATTTAGCACCACATAGGGGTCACGTGTAGGGTCTCAAGAGTAAACCTAACTGTAACTCCCAAAAAAAGTAATAAAAGTAAAGGCAATATATCTCCCGCCTTCAATGGAATCAAGTCTTGTCTACAATTGGTGGTTAATATCAGTTTAAATTAAAAAGTTTGTGGTTTAAATATCACGTCCCTTCTATCCCTTTTTAGGGCTACGCAGTAACTGTTGCGTATCTTGAACACACTGGTACGAAGGTAATCTCCTCGCCGAATAAAGTTCCACAATGACTTTCCATGTTTTATACAGAGATTGCTATGGAAATCATTATCCATCGGCGCTTACAATAGATAGCCTTCATTATTAGCAATTAGTTAAGTAAGACTTTAAACTATCGCGTTGCATTGCATTAAAACTGTTTTAACGGGACCTAACACGATATTGCGTGATGATCGTGTTAGGTCCCGTTAAAACAGTTTTAATTAGTTAAGTAATTTTTGGTAATCTTTTTTCACAAATTTTCAATTTATTAATTCATCATCAGCATTTAAACGTCCCACTGCTGGGCACAGGCCGCCCACGTGAACAATAGCACGTGGGTATATTGGGCCATAACCCACCACGCTGGCCCAATGCGGGTTGGAGGGATTTAATAATTATCTCTTACCCTTAACATTTTACGTGTATTATTACGAGTATTGTTACTTATTCTTGACGAAATGACGTTTAAAGTAAAACTGAGCCTTTTTTTTATCTGCAACGGGTAACCGCTTAGCCTTCATCTCACCTGATGGTAAGTGACGATAAGGCCGAAGGTGGAAGCGCGCTTCACCCGGAATCCTCAACCACTGAGGAACTGGCTATCTTATCTTAAACTGTCGGAACACTACAATGCTATAAACATCGTTGTTATGGCGACAGACTTAGATAAGATGGTGGTAGCTAGCCAGGCGGACTTAACAGCCCTACCACCAACCAAACCGAGCACACAAAGATGTACCCCCCGCTGGGAATCGAACCCGGGACCTCAGGGTCTGAGACCGATGGCTTAGCCACTAACCACCACAGAGGCGGTTAAAAAACCTACATCCCTATCCCTACATATTAATATTTTGTTCAAAGTTCAAAATACAAACGTAGAATCAAAACGTTTAGCTCCTAAACACAAGAATGCTTAATTCTGATTAACCCCATTAGGCAAAAAGTTAAAAACTCAACATAAATAATTAAGACCACCCCTCACGTCTAAATTAATAACTCTTTTAAGAATGTCATAATCTTTCTCATTAGCTTTCAGTTAATTTATGGATGGCACTGTGACACTTTAATGCTTCACGGAGATAGGAATGGAGCGAAGATGGATGCGGTATCACGGCGACTGTAGGATTACCGGATTAAAAAATAACGAAGGAGAACAAAATGATTTATTCGATACAACTTAGAAATAATTTACAAAAGATTACATAGGTATCGGAAAATGTTGAAAAAAGAATTGTTTTTTTTTCTAGGTTAAAAATAAATTTGTTGCTGAATTTTGGCGGGCTGGATAAGAGATACCACGGTAGCTTAATTGGAAGGGCACCTGACCCTGAATGTCAGAGGTTTAGAATTTTTTCAGCATTTTCCAATTTGTAATTTGTTCGCAGCATCGTTAAAGTTAAAATTACTTATTTAAAAAATATTTAAAAGATCACGTATTCAAATGACTGTTTGGTCGATTTACAATCGTGGATGCTAAACAACTTTTACAATATTTTATATGACAAACCATGACGGATGTCTTAAAAAAAATATATTTTAATTAGTGAGAATAGAGATACCACTTAATGTGTTTATGACAGTTTCTTTGTATTTTTACACCATCATAACACGTTTATTATGATAAAGTATAAATGGCATATTATTAAATTACAATTGAAGTTAGAAAAAACATACTTTCCGGTTGTCTAACGGTCAGCGCGCGAATTCTCAGATCATTGCGTCATTTTCATTAACTAATATAAAATTTTAATCAATGAAATATTAAATACTATCTTATTATTACTGTACATTAATGTTAATTGCCATTAAATAACATAACATCTTAATGAATTGAATAATAAATTGTTAATTGAAAAAAAAGAAAAAGTACCTACTTACTGTCCGTCTAACGGCGCGCGGTCTCAGATAATTGCTTTATTTTTATTACCGTTAACTATCATTTCCGTGTTATAACGCGCAACGATCAAGAAATACACTTTTATTACGACGCAAATTATTTTATAATTACTTACTGCAATCACTTTAAGTACCTATAGTTTATGCTCTTTATTTTGCACAACTTTTACTTTGAGAACAACACTGAAATGATGCAAAAAAAGTCTGCTATTTTATACGTTTTTATCAAGTGAGATATACTTAAGGGGGTGCCGCGCGAAGTTTCAAACATGGTAATTTAATAAGAGCTATGTTTTTATTCTGCGAAATGTCCAAAACCATTACGCGCTTGTGTTAAAAATTTAAATTTACTTTTTAAAGACGGGTGCCCTGCGGAATATCAATACAAATATTTTCATGTAAGAATTATTGTTTCATGCGTAAAATTAGAAAGATTTCGAAAAAATATGTTTTAAGATGTCATTACATTTATATACTGTTTGTTAATATTTAAGGAATTTGAAAAAGAAGAAGAAAGATCAGACTAACTTACATAAGTTCATTTAAAGTATTTAACTAATTCAGCGCATAGTACAAGTGACTTAAAAATACGTAAATTTTGACAATTTCGCGCAGGACCCCCTTAATAATACCATACTTTTTTCAACAACATTTCGCTGTTTTTGTCATTCAACTACTTGTTATTACTAATTATCATACTAGCTTTAAGATTGTGTCATGCGTTGTACAGCGTTGAACTGTTTCTTGTGTATGTAAAAGTGTTTATTTATCCATCTAAAAAATTACGCATAGACAGGGCGGGGCGTTTAACACTTGTCTTGAGGGGCAGAAGTGCCGCATCCATGCTATCACACATCTTAGCAGCAAGCGTACATAATTCATATGAGCCATCCATCATACATTCATGCGCCTACGCATTTTAAGATTTACCGAGCGCCGTCTTACACAGACTCATTTTCATTCAAATTCTAATAAAGCTGATGAGTTTATTAGTTATTATGTCTCAGAGATTTATTGATTACTGTCATTGTACGATATAATCTTGTTTGTGGATCATCTGGGAATCTATTAAAGCTGTTAAGGTATGGTATGAGATTTTTTTTCATGTTTCTACTTTCACTAGAGTCGTTTTAGGGATCCGTAGTTTCCGCCCAGAATCTAACTGAATGGCAACTACATTACTGTGTCCCGCTTGGAAGGGTCCTAGATCCAGTGAATTTACAGAGTACACACATAGGCATAAGAACGAAGCTTGAAGGTGCGTTGCGCGCGTAATGAACTCAATGTCTCGCGCGTGTAACACTTCTGTCTATCCACAAATCCTGAATTGTGCAGTTTTGCAATCAAACAAACTAAAAACGTAAATGTGATTATCGACACTAAAGAGATGGTTATTGTAAGTGTCCTAGCTATATAAAGTACTGCGTTGCTGTTTTCATTCCTTAATACCAAATTAAACCAAATGATCATAGTATTATACTATAAACGTCCCCCGTTTTTTTTATTGGTTCTTATTGCAAATACAAAAATGCCTTACTGCTATACGTAGTCCCGCAAAACTATTTACACAGTTTGTCTGCAGGATCGGTTGAGTATGAGTCTCAAATCCACGCGCTGGGCGCCACTAAAGCGGTTCAGTCTCTACTCCATGGGCAAGGTAGCCGCACACCATCAGGCGGGCCTTAGACTCGCTAGCTGGTTTAGTAACATAAAAAAACGCAACACAAAATACTAAGAATAAATTACCCTAATCATACTTTTACCCGAGTTGCACCGGCCGTGTTCACGGGCTGACCCAGGTAGTGCTTTCACCAATCAGGTATACCCTTATAGTTTTGTCTTGTCCATCTACCTTTGCTAAAAGCTATATCACGCAATGATGAGTTAGTTAGTTATGACTTTAAACTATCGCGTTGCATTGCATTGTAGGTACCTTCTTATTTTTGATATGCTCTTATTTACAAAACTAATAGTGTTAGGTCCCGTTAAAACAGTTTTAATAAGTTAGTAATTAAGTAAGCAACTATACATTATCAGCCTGTCTAAAGTTTACTGCTAACTTAATTCCTACTATTATTATGAACAATATGGCGCATACGAGCACATGAGAATAATAGGCGATTTACCTATCGCGTTGACTCAATACAGTTGGTAGAAAGCTTCTTAATCGAACTGTTTTATAGACTTTTAAAATTCACTTGAAACGGCTATTTTCTACATCCACAATAAACGGTCTTGCATGGGTAATAGTAATCTGTGCAGGAGAAAAAATAATTAGCATTCCCGTCGTCATTCCTTGAGCAATTTTAATAGTCGTTCATTAAGCGCATGGCTGCGCGTCACCACGCAGTTTTATGACGGCCATTTTGAATTAATTTCGCCCCAAACAAAATGGCGGATCGATGCGTTAAACAGTAAAAGTTTTATTGTTAATCTCAATCGATTATTATCTATTCGGTAGCGTCGGGGGTCTTTAATCATGGCTTTTAATAACGGTTTAATAACGTTTAAGTGCATTTTACGGTCGCCGCTGCTGTAGGCATTTTATATAATTATTAATATTTCAACATTTATGATAAGTCACCAAATAGTTTTCAAATACAAGTTTTCTCTATAAAGGGCCGGCTTTTCAATCCTCGGATAAAACTTATCCATCTGATAAAGTATTACGCGATCAACCTAAAATGTCACATGTAAAAAAGTGAAGACATAATCATGCAATACATTCTTTAAATGTTTGTATTACTCTTTAACCAACAAATGTGTTAATTGACAATTGAAAATTCGGCCCTTAGTCGTATAACTAAATAGAATAAAGGAAAAATACTCTATAGTGTTCAAACCCGGTACCTAGTAAAGTTTAATGTTTTAGGGTTGTTAATAATACCTAATTTTTAATTAAATTAATTAAACTTTCCTACAGTCACACCAATTATCTAGCCCAAGAGAAGCTTCGAAGAAACTCGTTAAATGGTTACTAGACAACGGATAAACATACTTAAAATACTTAAATACATACTTATTATACATAGAAAACACCCAGACCCGAGAAAATTTAGAAAAACAATAATTTCTAAATTGACCCGACCGGGGATCGAACCCGGGACCTCAGAGATGGCGACACCATGAAAACCGGTGTACAAACCACTCGACCAAGGAGGTCGTCAAACCTACTGTTGGGTTAGTGATTATTCTTGTCCATTTCTCCTGGTTAGCAGCCATTATTCTTTCAAGGTCTGTGGCATTAACCTTTGGGGTGCCTGGTGGGTAAAACTCACACGACGTGCTTAGTGGGGTCTTATGGACCCGTTTATAAAATATCATATAAATTAATACTATAGAAATATTTCAATTCATATTTTTAGTCTGTCTGTTTGTCCAAATATGTATTAAAAAGCTTCAATTCAGAATAAAGATTCATTTTTAATTAAAAATGCATGTAACATCTGACTTTAGGTAAAAAAAATAGCCTCGTGCCTGGTCGGTCAGCCCAAACGCACTAACAAACGTGCTACTCCGACACAAGTGCACTGAAGGCTGCACGTGCGGTGACAAAATTAGCTCTAGTCTATATTGCGAAGCTACTCTTGAGCACCGCAAGCTTGGTTTCATATTTAAAAAAATATCGACAAATACTTAAAGTGACGTGTCTGCCAGACCCACCAGGCACCCCAAGGGTTAACAGAAATGGTACTAATATTGTGGTGTTCGAAAAGTTAATTAAAGGTACCTAATATAAGATAGACAGCTCTTCAGTGATTAAATGTGCTCAGAATAAAGCGGTTCCATTTTCGACCTTATCGCCACTTACCATCATGTCTCGATTCAACTATTATAAAACGTCCATAGTCAGTGACTTAATTATTTCATTTTTCTGTAGCCCTTACTTGTATTATGTAGTCTATGGCCCTAAGTCAAAATGAAGACAGACTTGATTTTGAATGTTTTAAATAGAACAATCGATGTTTTGCCGCAGTGTGATATTGTCCAAGGCTGCAAAATACATACACATACACATCGTGATTATATTATATTATATTGTATAATAATACATAATAATATAATATAATCACGACTATTATCCCTAAAGAGTTAGTCAGAGACTGGCAATGAGGACCGCAAAAGCAGACCTCTGCCATAGTCCACTTTTCACCAACTAGCGACACATGAGCTCAGCGTGACAGGTGGTGAGCCCATCGCCCTCTAAGCTGTTAGATGTATGTGCAGTCTTTAGTCCGTTAGTCGCCTTTTACGACAAACAAGGGAAGAGAGGGGGTGGTAGTATTATTCAACCGACACGCAACACGGTTAAATAATAGATAGAACATACTAACTATAACTCGACGACCTCCTAGGTCGAGTGGTTTTAACACCGGTTTTCATGGTGTCGCCATCTCTGAGGTCCCGGGTTTGATCCCCGGTCGGGTCAATTTAGAAATATAGGTCATAAGTATGTATTTGAAGTATGCTTATCCGTTGTCTAGTAACCATTTAACGAGTTTCATAACAAAGCTTCTCTTGGGCTAGATAATTGGAGGAGATAGGACCCTTGTGCTGACTTTCCCTGTTTGCCGACTTTACTGAAATATCATACGATTACCCTTATGCCGAATTTACAAGTGTCTTTGAGTTTGGTTCCTTTATGTGTGGTGGTAATAGGAAAGTTTATTTATTTATAACATGTCTGGCCAACGAAAGCTGAACCTCGTAGTTATTTGATTGGCAACACTTTGTCTCTATGTGTGTCTATCTGAGGTGTCATGTCGTATGTCAAATTGATATTTTTCTGAGAAAATTGCTGCTGTTTGAGTGACCCTGTGTTACCCAGTCATGATTTTTTTGAATTTGCCGCGTTTTTCCTGGTTCAGCTTTTGTTAGCCAGACTCTATCAATGCATCACGCTTGTTTACCCAAGGGGTGGGCAGAATTCACAGCTTTATATTTGCTACAATCATCGCACACTTCTTTTGCTTAGTTAATTATCTTTGCTATTGACAGATAACCGTAGTTTCTCTAATTACCCACCATCTGAAACTCATATTAACATGCACTTGAATATTTGAAAACCCGATGATACCAGTCTAATGGAATATGCAAACACCGAATCCGACTTACAAAGAAAATAGTTTTCCTTGGAACAAAATAAAAAAATACTTTTATTTTTAACAACAATCACTGTCAAATGCACCCTTCCCTTCTTGGTAGGGTAACTAAATATTTAACTGAATGACTCTGCTTTCATGTCATAAGCGCAAAGCGATATGAATGAATACCTTTTCTTACATCTTTTTTATTTGCCTTGACTACTCAGTTACTAACAATGATAAGATTATTATACAACTAATGAAAAAGTTTAAAATAAAAATGGTAGGTACGTGCATTGTAACTTTAGTACCTTATTTATTCTAAATTTTATTTTCTAGTAAAGTTGCAGATTTACAAGATTTACAGAAGACTATTTACATAATTATAACTGGAATTGGACTAAAATAATTTTGATGACTGCTAACAGTGTCGCGTAGAGCTGTGAAAGAATACTACCACCCCCCCTCTCCCCTTAGGTGTCGTAAAAGGCGACTACGGACTAATGACAGCACATACATCCAACAGCGTAGAGCAGCGATGGGCCAACCACCTGTCACGCTCAGCACATGTGCAGTCGCTATTTGGTGAAAAGTGGACTATGGTGGAGGACTGCTTTTGCTGTCCTCATTGCCTAGTCTCTGACTAACCCTTCAGGGATAATAGTCTTGATTATAATATGTATGTATATATATATACATATTATGTATGTATATATAAGGCGACTGCTAGAAACCGCAAGAAACTTCAAGGGCTGGTCAGGTCAAGTGTTTTAGACATGACAAAAATGGACATGGAAAAATGGTCAGACTAACGTAGGTACTTATCGCCCAGCTGACGCGAACGGGTCAACAGACGGTCGGCCGGCCGGCCGTTGCCCTCATGTTGTAAATAAGCGTTATGTTTTTCATTTTATTTTTCTTATGTTATTGCTTTAAAATAAATTAGATACTCAAAGACTATCCAATTAAGATTCACTAAATGAATTATTTAATTAAAAACGAAAAAAACATCAATTCTTTTTTTGTCATTTTTGTCATGTTTAATACACTTGACCTGACCAGCCCTTGAAGTTTCTTGCGGTTTCTAGCAGTCACCTTATATATACATATTATGTATGTATGACTTGATTTCTTTTGCATCATTTACTAACATAACATTCTTCATTAAGCTCGTCGGATTTGGGTACTCTTGACCTGCATGCAGGCCTATCTTCTAACTCGACAGCAAGTAAAATGATGAACACCCAAGTAAATTCATCGTACACTACTGTTTACTGTGCCAATAAAATTGCTAGTGAAAATACAGAGTGCGCGCGCAATGTACGACGAATTTCCTTGGGTTTTCATAATTTTAACTGTCAGCCGAGTTAGATGACCATTCACGAGAACAAAGTTATATTATAACATTAAAATAATGGCACTTAGTGCTGTTGTGTTTCGTCCGACCAGTAAGAGTTCCGGAGGCCCCTTCCCTCCTCCCCCCCTCACAATTCCTATTCCTTCCTTAGCCCTATTCCTTTCTTAAAGGTCGGCAACGCATCTGCGCCTCCTCTGGTTTTACGGCTGTCCATGGCCGGCGGTGATTGCTCTCCATCAGGTGACCCGCCTGCTCGTTTGCCTCCTTCTCATATATATAAAAAAAAAAAATTAAAACCGATTGCCGGACTATGGCAGTGCAATGCTTCTGTAGTGCCCATTACCTGGTAATGTGTAATGACTAACCTTTTTGGGATGATATTCATAAATCTAAATGTATTGTATTAAAACCGCTTTCAGCTTTTAACTTGGACGCAACCTTATAAGGTATTCATAGAACAGTCGCTCGGCTATTCCTTACTGCCTACGTGCCCACTATTATTAAAGTGACTATTTTACTTTTACGTAAATCCTTGTTTTTGTCATTACTCCATGCGGGAAAGTGTTAGCTGTCATTAACAGCAATTTCTTAGCACTAGCAACTCTTTCTTTTGTTCTGTAGTACTAGCCTAATACGTGCTATTACTGTCACTGTGGCAGTAGCAGTATTGAATGGAATGGATATTGTTTGAAATTTTTCATATCACACATTCTATGGCTTAAGAGGCCTATTACATCTCGACTGTGATTTTTGTGTAAAATGGCCAATTTTGGCGTTCTCGATCTCAGAAACAAAATTTAAGAAAAAAGCATTTTGTAGTAATTTTGCAGTTGTATTTATAGTTTTTATCGAAATGGGATAATAAATTCATGCATATTGTTACAAATCTATAGATGAGATAACATTTTATTTTTTTTTATTTCATTTGTTTAGAACAGTAGTTCAATCGATGAGCTCAAAAAAGTACCTTAATAAGTTAAGCAAAATTTACAAAAATCGAGGCCGCTACGCACTATGCCAATAGCTAATCTACATTATTCAATAAGTCAAAAGTCTTAATGTATATTTGTTTCTGAGATCGAAAACGCCAAAATTGGCCATTTTTAGCAAAAATCGAGATGTAATAGGCCTCTTAATATTAAGCAATACTTAAAAGCTACAAACCTCAAAGGTAATTGTAATACTTATTAAATAAGTCCTGATGACCTTTAAGGTTAACAAATACAACACCGCCTTATAAATAAGCAAATGATGCAGAATAGTGTTCTTTATAAAATTCATTTCTTTATGTACCTTTTTCATTTTTTGGGTATCGGCCAAAATAAATCAAGATTCGATTTATCTAGTTAAAGATAAATCCTAAAATACTCAGATATGCTCGATTAATAACGCCGTTTTCGATTACACGAAAATTGTACACGAATTTTCGTAGAATTTTCTTTTCAGCAAAATGCGTAATCATTATTTCATAAGATGGATATTTCAGGCATTGGAACGATTCTTTTATTTATTATATCTCTACGTTTTGGGATACTTAATTCACTATAAATCTTTCGTAATAATATACCTTAATATAATTTTATTGCTCTATGGCGCAGCGGTTAAAGCTTAGCGTTCGGTTTACGATATTGGAAGTTAAGCAACTTTTGCAATGCACTGTCACTGGATGGGTGACCAGAATTAACAACATCACGAGCTCCACCGTGCAGAACCGTGTCGCGTAGCGGCTCACTAAAATAACTACCACCCCCTCTAATCCCTTGGGTATCGTAAAAGGTGACTAACGGACTAAAGACTGAACAAATCCTGCACATGCATCCGACAGCATAGAGCGGCGATGGGCTCACCACCTGTCACGCTGAACAGTTGCTATTTGGTGAACGTGGACTATCACAGAGAACTGCTTTTACGATCCTCATTGCCTAGTCTCTGAGTCTCTCTGAAGCTCCTCCTCCGTGCTTCAGAAGGCGAGTGAAGCTGTTGGTCCCGGTTGTTGTCGTAAGGTGTCAGTAGCTATAACCCACCATCCCGCATTAGGCCAGCGTGTTGGGTTGTGTCAGACTGGCAGGCCAGGCGCACTCCGCGCTTTAGGTATGAAGCTACAGTAGGCGGCGGCTGGTCCGTCCGGACGGACCAATTTCTTCGGGCTGCCACCCACGTGCCGCGCCGGCCGGATCGCAAATTACCAACATAAGTTGGATTTCTCACATAATTCGACTCACTCACGCGCCGCGAATACCCTGAAATCGTTAGAAGAGATAAGAGCTACGCAATAGAAAGAGAGGTAACTTCTAGTTAAATATAACTAGGGATGGGAGCAGCGTGCGACCTGAATTGAACTTTATTGTTTCTAGCAAGAGTCGCTATTTATTTAAATGATTTTGCGGAGTGCATCTTCTGTACTTGTACTAATTCTATGGTTATAGTTCAATATCCCCAGCAACATCTAGGTGAATATAATTAGGGATGGGAGCAGCGTGCGACCTGAATTGAACTTTATTGTTTCTAGCAAGAGTCGCTATTTATTTAAATGATTTTGCGGAGTGCATCTTCTGTACTTGTACTAATTCTATGGTTATGGTTCAATATCCCCAGCAACATCTAGGTGAATATAATTAGGGATGGGAGCAGCGTGCGACCTGAATTGAACTTTATTGTGTCTAGCAAGAGTCGCTATTTATTTAAATGACTTTGCGGAGTGCATCTTCTGTACTTGTACTAATTCTATGGTTATAGTTCAATATCCCTAGCAACATCTAGGTGAATATAATTAGGGATGGGAGCAGCGTGCGACCTGAATTGAACTTTATTGTGTCTAGCAAGAGTCGCTATTTATTTAAATGACTTTAAAGAGTGCGTCTTCTGTACTTGTACTAATTCTATGGTTATGGTTTAATATCCTCATGTGCTGTTGTCCATGTGGAAAGCTCTGTGCCCAACAAAGGGACATGTTTAGGCTGACGATGATACATCCATATACACATAGATTCACAACTATTATCAGGGGGTGTCACTCCGCAGTTTAGGTACGTTCGGCCGGCGCGCCTCCCAGGCAGGCCGCCTAGGCGTATGGCAATAAAGGTTGCCGCTCGCGACGCGCGAGCCATAGCACCGAACACCGAGCGCCGAGTCGCTTACTCGTAATCCCTGCGTGCGCGCGTAAACCCTACGCTCTGTGACGTCATGACGTCAAATCGATATCGAGTCGGCGTTGCCTAGCGGAATATGAACGCTCGGGTCACACGATAAGTTTCCATTTCGCGTTAAAGTCGTTAGAGAGTGAACCTTCTGTACGTAGTACTATTAGTTATTCTGTGCTATTATCCCCAAAGGGTTAGTCACAGACTAGGCAATTAGGACCGCAGGAGCTCGTTTGCACTAGTCCTCGTTTCAGTACATTACAACTGGACATGTTAAATAGATAGATAAAAACTCTACTTACTGCTAAAAGACACACATTTATGTTCACAAAATCACAATAACAAAACATGATAAGTACACAATAAAGTTATAAAACAAAAATTAATAATAATAATAATGAAGTTATTCGAATACAGTTTTAATCAATCAACAAAAAAAAGAAAAGGTGTGTTTGTGTGTGCCGCACAGCAGTAAAAGGGTAGCAGCTCAGCGTCATATTCGATCGTCTTGCGAGCGAATCGCTAGTTTTCAGTTACAACCGTGAGTGAAAACACCAGTACGTTTACCAACGTTAGAAAAATAAACAAAAGTTTAAGGGGATCCTGCACGAAATTGTAAAAATTTACGTATTTTTAAGTTATTTATACTATGCGCTGAATTAGATAAATACATTAAAAGAACTTACGTAGGTAAGTTAGCCTGATCATTGCACAAGGTCGTGGCCTTGTTGAAATTTGAAACAAATTCTTTAATCAATAACAAACAATACATAAATCTAATGACTCCTAAAAACATTTTTTTTCGACAACTCTCTTATATTTAAGCATGAAACAATAATTCTTACATGAAAATATTTGTATTGATATTACGCAGGTCACCCCCATCTTAAAAAAGTAAATTTTAATTCTTAAACCAAGCGCGTGACGGTTTTGTACATTTCGCAGAATAAAAACATAGCTTTAATCAAATTACTAGGTCTGAAACTTCAAAGAAGAATTGTTATAATTTTAAATATCAATATGATTGATTTTGCTTTGAACTTCTAGGTGAATATAATTAGGGATGGGAGCAGCGTGTGACCTGAATTGAACTTTATTATATTCTTTATAAATATTCTTTAAACCGAAGTTCATTAAGAGACTTATGTCAGTTTTTGCGATCGCGCGGCACCCCCTTAAGTAAAAATTAAATATTAAAACTTAAATATACCTGTGATGATAATGTAAACAGATATTTGATTGCCTAAATTGCAGTTGTTTTAAGGAGTTATAATTTTATGAGATTATGATGATGTTCTGCGTGATATGTGGTGATTCCATCGCCGCTTTATGATGAAGAATTTAGTCCGTTAGTCGCCTTTAACGACACCCTAGGGAAGAGAGAGGTTGGTAGTATTCCTTTAATCAGCCACACGCATAGCTGATGATGATGATGATGATAATGATGTAACAAGCAAACTTTTCTATGTCACGGTCATATTCGGTCGCAATCGTAAATATTAATAAACGTTTGTAGACAGACAGACGGCACGTGATACGAATGCTATATATGAATAAACTTATGAAGCCCGCGGAATGTGTTTTTGTCACCGGCTTTATCATAAAGCCTGCATTATTCATAATGAAAGCGTTATCAAGCTATGTTGTTTTTTTCTTGAAAAGGACCGGCAATCACTGGCGCAATCATTTTAATATATTATTATAATAATATATTTTAATTTGATAATGTCATCAGCGTGTGCGTGTCCACACTGTTCTGCATAGGCGATTATTAATTTTACTATTAACTCGATTAAACTTCCCTTATAAAGCACGGCTATTGTTTGATCACCCATCCAGTGGCAAACCATTACGCGAGGTGCTTAACTTTTAGGATCAATCGCTGCCTGCCGCGCCTGAGAAACTAAATTAATGATTATTTATTGTTATTTTATGTGTTAATTACTAAATTACATTTTTTAATTTTTAATCTTTTCTAACGCTGGTAGGCACGTTTATCTAATCAAAGTTAAAAACAACTCATTCAACTTATAAATAAGTCGCCTACGTATTGACAAGTAATGAAGAATTTCGTGTTTACAACTAAATGTTGGCTACGTGACATGTACTGCGGTCGTCTGGAGGATACTGCTTAACGACCGAAGGCTGAATGCTGTAGTACTTTAATGGGATAACTTTTCTAATTTGAAATTGACTTGCATACAACTTTATTGATGAATTCTATTGTGACTTTTTATATAAGTGTCCAAATTTCGATAATATTATGATGTTGTATCCATGGAATGAAACATCTGGACATTCAGAACATGGGACGTTAAAGATACGATTATAATTATTGTTATTTACGGATGGATTTTTTTCTCTGGTTTTTCCTGTAGTTACAGGTAGATACCAAGTAGGTAAATACAGGGTGTGGTGTGTATTTTGAGTGTGTATTTTATTATTATTCACGTATTTATTTATTTTCTTAAGTGTAGGTTTTTTATAATATTCCATATAAAAATAATAAACAAAACTACTAAAAAACATTAAACATTATAAAAAACCTAAACCTAGGGTCCCGCCAGTAGCGGGGCAGGGCCCAAGCTACCGGTGGTTAGGGCTGCAGAGAGAGGAACCTCCCGATGATGCGTGCCGTGTCAAGAAGTACCGCCTTCTGTATCTGGCCCTTGATCCAGCCGTCTAGCGAGAGTCTCTTGAGATGTTGGTCGAGACTCTTCGCTATTAGGCCGTTTGCAGATACGACTATCGGGACAATGATAGTCGAGTCAACATCCCACATGGCGGCAACCTCGTAAGCCAAGTCAAGGTACTTGCTCAGCTTGTCCTTCTCAGCCTTCACGAGGTTCTCATCATGTGGGACGGTGATGTCGACTAGCACTGCCCGCGCTGGGACCGCGTTCCCTAAAACATGGTTGAGCGAAGCGATGGCTGATTCACATGTCATACACGTGAACGGGTGCCGCCTGTGGAGGCTGGTCTGCTCTTGCTAACTTATTTTTATTATTAGTATATTAGTAGTTGTAGTCTTACTTTTATTTTTCTGTACTGTAAGACATTGATTACATTGATTATTTTATATTGATGAATACCTGAACTTTTTATTTTTATTAATATATTTTTTATTTTTTTATGTCCTTGTAGTTGTTTTATGTTTTATTATTGTAATGGAAAGTGCTCTTCTATAATAGGGAGGGCATTTTAATTCCCTCCCTATAAAATTCTAATTGACGCTGTAAAAGAAAGGGAGAAAAGAAATGCCCTTGCTGAGTTTCTTGCCGGTTCTTCTCAGTACAAGGCTCCCGCCCCATAGTTAGACTTACGAACCGATGGCATAATGACATTCATAAGTGCTGTAATCTAAACATGGCCTAACCTGAAAAAATGATATTGAATCTTGAATCATCCATACTTACAAACTTTCGCGTTTATAGTAGGATAAATCTTTAGATTTTTTTTTAATAAAAAAAAAAGTTACAATGTAAAATATTATGAAAAATTTAACCTAGTCTGCCACCGGCAGCGGTGCGGGATAGACCCAAGCTATCTATCGGTGGCTAGGGCTGCAGAGTGAGGGAGGAACTATTATTATTATTTACGGTTGGATTTTTTTCTCAGCTTTAAGCTGGTTTTTCCTGTAATTACGTGTATATACTATACACCTACCTACCAAGTATATACAGGGTGTGGTGTATATTGTTATCATTATTATTATCTAGCCTTATTTGTCCCACTGCATGGTAATTGCCTGATGTACGAGTAGAAAAGGAGAATGACCAAACCAGCCTATTCGATATCTATTGCGTCTTAATCATTCACATATCAAAAGTGTTCTCTTAAGTTACAATGATTACTGTTAAAAAAGGGTTTCTATAGAACACCGCGTTAAGAGTCAAGTGATAAATAAATGCTGAACTGAACTGATAGTAAATACCTAAAAAGTCTTAAGCTAAAAATGAAGATAGCTTCAAACTCCCGCATCATATTGTAATGTAATTTTTTCTTCATAATTCAGAGCATTGCTGCTATTGATTACTATTTATTTCATTAAAGCGCTGTGTTACGCTAGCTAGCTAAAAAAATAGCCTAACTCCCATAGTAAAAAGGTCATTCTCCTTTATACTTAGGTACTAAATCGATCAGTTTATTCATTGTATTAGCTCTTTTGTGTGATAGTTCCCTTTTCTGTCACGAAGACTCCTAGTGGTTGTTAACAATTGAATTTCTATTGTGTCTGGTATCACGACCTCCTGAACTCATAAGTTAAAAAATGTTTGACGTATTTCGACCTTTGTTTCTTGGACAAAATTGTTGTATTTCATTAAACTAACATGGCGTTTATATTTGGATACTGTTTATAGTATCGACCAGTATATTATTATTATTTATCACTTCCAAATATCAGATTGTCACTTGCATAATATCATTGCTTGCACCGTATTAAAAAAAACTGCCAGATCGGTTAGAAAGTTCGTGTAGATAATACTGAGAAAAATATGTTACTGTATGGAGAATATGAGAGTGAGGATCAACATGAAGGAAAATATAAAACACTTTGTCCAAGAAAGTGTCGATGCAACAACGAAAATCCCAAAAAAGACACAATTCAGTTGACCAATGAGATGGCTGCATTAAACCACAAACCACCCTTGTTTTAAATCACTAGTATTTCAGTCACGTAATATCGACGAGAAAAAAGTTGTCATTTGATATATTTTTTTCTGCCTACGAGCGATTAATGAGTTTGCGTTCTAAATTTAATACCTCATTAGTGTTGTTATAAAATATGAATAAGATTCCCACCACTTCATCTGAATGTTAATCAAATAGTATTCATTGTTCAATAAATCCGATTGAAAATATTTTATACAGCATTTTTATACATCATTTGGAATACTTAACAAGTTCTTAGAAATTTCTTTATGTAGTAAATTAGCTTTTTGAATAGACCTAATTTGTGAGTCGAGAGAGAGAGACAAACTTATAGATTATGTAACAAAACAATTGAAGAATCTATTAGGAACAAATAGGTTCTATGCTATGTAGTTAACGAATAAGTCAAGTAGCACAATAATAATAATAAAATTTATTAAACTTAATTAAAATATCAAAACAAGTTAAATACGCAATGCAAACAATAATTCAAGAATAGCTTAATTATTACACGAAAAGGTTTCAAACCCCAGTATTTCAACTCAAAAACAGTGTCGGTACCTTTGACACAAACACACTTAAGTTTGTCAGCGGTAAATAACATTTTTTTACCTAACATCTTTTAAACAAATTTTGAGTTTGTACTTATCTCCAAATTCGCAGATCTTTTAAGTTTTTGTTACATATCGTATATATGCATGGCGTATCAAAAGTAACTACGCCTCCAATGCCACTCCTAGGGCGTGTAGACATAAAAATATTTACCTAGCCGCCGCAGCCCAACCTTTCGCGGACTGTTCCATAAAATGCCTTCGCTGACATCGTTAGGACCTTTCCGCGAACGATTACCATGTGAATGTATTGAATGCGCAACATACTAGTCGGGGGAAAAATATCACATCTTTTATTATGTTGATGCGTCATATAAATGATATGTCTAGTTTATTTCTCTCGGTTCCGTGATCAACCGTAATATTGACTTGCAGATCTGAAATGCCCAATTTTCCAGTAGACTACGTATTCTGGTTCGATCTTGCAAATTAAGCTACTTTTGTAATGTCGATTTGCCAGATGGGTGACCTTATTGTATATAATAGAGGCAATGTAAGGCAGCTCCCAACACTTCTTTATCCTTTAGAACGAAATTAACTTTCACAATTAACTTTTTAACTACCTTTAGAAAATTACCGTAATATTCCACTGAATGACTTTTAATCGTAAGTCAAGTCAAGTCAAGTCAAAATATATTTATTCAATAAACTCAATTAATAAGCACTTTGAATCGTCCAAATCTTTTTTAACCTACCACCCATTCAGGACATAATTTTTTAACTGTGGCAAAGAATGGGCGCAAGAAACCACAGCGCACAAAAGCAACGACATTTACAAACAAAAAAAAGAGTATGTCGTTACCAGGTCAATACAAAATATGAATTTAAAAATAAAAAAAAATGATGCAATACAAAATTACAATACAATGTAGTATCAATTAAATAAAGACAATTAGAAATAGCTGTTGGAGTGCTTGTAGCATTTCAGATCCAAGCTGTTTTGTCTTCTGTGTAATCTGACACTTTATAATAAGCTTTTTTATAAAGCTTTTCTTTGATTTTGATTTTAAATTTATTAAGATCTAATTTCTGAATATCATTTGGTACTTTGTTGTAAAATCTTACACACAGACCCCTAAAAGAATTATTTATTTTATGGAGCCTAGTATAAGGTACTGCTAATTTGTTCTTACTTCTAGTGTTTACATTGTGAATATCACTGTTTTTTGAAAACATTCCAGTATTTTTATGAACATAAATCAAATTTTCATAAATGTATTGTGATGCAACTGTCATTATATTTATATTTTTAAATCTCTCTCTGAGAGAGTCGCCAGCCTTTAGGTTATAGATTGCTCGAATAGCCCTCTTCTGAAGCACAAAGATAGTTTGAATGTCGGCAGCATTTCCCCACAGTAAAATGCCGTACGACATTACACTATGAAAGTAACTGAAATAAACTAATCTGGATGTATCAACGTCAGTTAACTGACGGATCTTCATTACTGCATAAGCCGCAGAGCTAAGTCTATTCGACAATTTAGCTATATGTGGGCCCCACTGAAGCTTGGCATCTAACGTGATGCCTAGAAACACAGTGGTGTCCACAGGATTCACATTCTTATCTTTAATTTGTACACTAGTTGTTACTTGCTTAACATTAGGCAATACAAATCTAACACATTTGGTTTTTCCCTCGTTTAATAGCAAGTTATTTATACTAAACCAGTGAACAATCTTTGAGATCGCATTATTCACATTGTCATAATTTGGGTGTCGTCGTTTCACTTTGAATAAAAGTGAAGTATCATCAGCAAACAATACTATCTCATGACTGTCTTTTACAAAATAAGGTAAGTCATTAATATAAACCAAAAACAAGAATGGACCTAGTATTGAACCCTGCGGAACTCCCATTGTAACCACTGATCCCGGAGATCTTTTACCGTTAATGTCGACCTTCTGAATCCTGTTACTCAAGTATGAGATTAGAAGGCTCAAAGAAGCATCCCTAATTCCATAGTGGTTAAGCTTCCTGACCAAAGTTTCATGTAAAACACAATCGAAAGCCTTGGATAAATCACAAAATACCCCTAGGGCATCCTGTGATTCCTCCCAGGTATCAAATATTTGGATTAAAAGCTCAACACCGGCGTCAGTTGTTGAGCGACCCCTAGTAAAACCATACTGTTTACAATGTAAAAGTTTATTTCTATGAAAATGAATTTGAATTTGGTCTAGCATCAACTTTTCAAAAATTTTACTAAATGTGGGTAGCACAGAAATAGGTCTAAAATTAGAGGGGTCAGAAGTGCTACCTGATTTAAACAACGGAATTAATTTGCTATGTTTCATTAGGTCAGGAAAAACACCACAGTCAATGCATTCGTTAAATATGCAAGCTAAAACTGGAGCTATTGTCATAATTACTGATTTAGCGACATCCACGGAATTACCCCACAGATCAGCAGTTTTTTTTTTATTGAGAGTGTTAAATGTTTTTAATATACCTATAACACAAATTTTTTGAAAACTGAAATTACTTTCACAATCTTTAACATTCTCCTTCAAAACAGATTCAGCTACAGTGGGGGAGGAAATCAAGGCTTTTGTAGTTGAAACTGGAATGTCAGTAAAAAACCTCTCAAATGCTGCAGCAACATCAGCATCAGAAGTCAAGGTTTTATTATCACAATTTAAATTGTACTCATTATTACGACTTCTGACCTTTCCTGTTTCACTATTTATAATATTCCATGTCATTTTTATTTTGTCATTACTATTCTTAATCTTAGAACTCAGATAGTTTGCCTTGGCTAATCGGCATACTCTTTTAAATAACTTTGAATAATTTTTAACATATAATTTGAAGTCGTCGCTGGTGTTATAGTTGCGTTCACCATAAAGTTCATAAAGGCGTTTCCTACTTTTGTGAATACCAATTGTAGCCCATTCATTAAAAGATGCAGTACCACTAACCGAGATCTTTTTTGGAACAAAAGATTTATTAAATTCTGAACAATATATGTTAAAAAAATCGTTATAAAAGACATCAGGGTTGTCATTGTATTCTAAATAATTTAATTTTGTATCTAGATTGCTTTTAAAGCGTTCCAGCCGACCTGCAGTTTTTGGCACAACAGTGATATTCTTTTTCATCACTTGCTTACGCTGGTGTGGAAAGCTGACCATTTGGCCACAATGATCAGAGTCCAGGTTATTAATAATTTGCTTAGCCAGTGGTTTTACATTTGTATATATGTTATCAATACAGGTGGCCGAAGTGGCAGTTATTCTTGTCGGCTCCAAAAATAAATTATTCAAATTGTATGATAGAAATAAGTTTTTAATTTTAGTTGACAATGTGGAGTTTTCTAGCAAATTTATATTAAAATCACCGCAAACAATTATTGTTTTACCTACATTGCGGACCTTACGCAATGTCTCATCCATAACTTTTTCAAAAAGATCATACAATGCTGAAGGAGGTCTGTATACACTTATCACAACAAACTGCTCCAACTCCACAGAAGCTATTTCTATTGTTCGCTCAACCGAGAGGCTCACTATGTCTTTGCGTTCTTTTAATTTAAACTTTTTACTAACAATAATTAAGGAGCCACCATGTATTGCATTTCCTCGACTGAACGAACTTCCTACCAAATGATTCTTAAAATTGAACATGAACTGATGGTCTCTAAGCCAGTGCTCGGTAATGCAAAGAATATCAATATTATTACAGTTCATGAACAATTCAATCTCTAAATCTTTGCCTATCATTCCTTGGATGTTCTGGTGAACAATGTTCAAAGATTCTACATTTTTTAAATTTAATGATTGATCGGGACTTTTTATAAAGTTTTTTTTACATTGATTTAATTTCATTTTATTTGCAAACATTTTGCAAGAGAGTTCCTCTTTTGTCTTATAATTTAATTCCAATAATTTGCTAGAGGTGTCCTCTATTGTCTTATAATCTAATTTAAATTATTTGGAACATATTCCAAAGTCTGAATTGGCATGTCAGTATGTTGCAGCTCAATAGAAGCCGCTGAGCTAGCCATGTTATTGGCTAAATACTTAAAATAAAATGATAGCGAATTTGCTATCTGTCGCTTAAAATAAGTCTTAAGATAATATTTATCTTTTGTCAATATAAAATTATTATCTAATAATTTATTTATGTCTATTAATTCTACTTTCTTTTCATAGAAAGCCATCGTATTCAATGTCAAATTAAGCTTAAATCTATAATTATTTTCTTCGTGTGGCAAGTTTTTACTGTAAGGAAGTGTGAACATTATAATTTTTGGAATATTTAAAGAAAGTAATTTTTCATAAAAGTTAACTAATACTTTTTTGTTCACATTTCCCCTTTTCCCAATTAAAATAATAACAGTTTCTACATTATTAAGGTCATGTGAAATCAATTTTTTCATTATATCATGGTATGTCAAACCAGGCATACAATAATTTAAGACAGTTTGCCCCTCAGTGTTTAAAAATTGACCCAACCCTCTTCCAATTTCATCACTAAACATTAGAGTGCTACTTTTAGTACATTTATTGTCTTTTTGGTAAGAAATATTGGAATTCAAACTGGACAAACCATGGCATAGCTGCTTAGGAGGTGAGGGATCACACACTGGTATGGACATGGAATGCTCCGAGGCAGCCAGGCCTGCCGCCAGGGATTGCCTAGATTCATTATCAAAGTTCTCAGTCCGAGAACTATCCAAAAGGTTATTTAGGGCCAGTATGTATTCCCCAATCTCCTTCTTTGAGGACTCATACCTAGTAGTCATACTTGTTAATGACTCCTGCAAACTAGTTAACTTATAATTTAATTTTTCAATTTCAATGTCATATTTTAATTTATTGTTTTCTAATAATGATGAACACTCATTTAATTTATTAACTAATTGTAATCTTTCTTTAATTAATGTTACATTTTTCTTCATATAGACTTTTTTTTTCATTAAAAGTTGAGTTTTCTTAATACATTTATTTAATTTAATATATTTTTTTAATTTATTTTTGCTACATTTAACAGGCTGGATAGTCGCACTGGAATAAATACTATCCTCCTTTGTTAAGTCAATTGTTACCAAAGGATTAATATTAAATGAAGCAGAAACTATTTCAGGCGCACAGCTAACTAACTCATCGAACAGACTTTGGTTCTGTATGGTAGCTACTTGTAATTTGTCACATTCTAAGAGTAAGAGTTTGTACCTAACAGTTTGTTAATGATACTGTATTTTTTGTTACAGGTATGCTACCGACGACCCTTTACAACGGTAATGGTACAGACGACAGCAAATCAACCATACACACACATGTATGAGATATTTGGTGAGCACATCGCCGCTGTATGCTGTTATAAGTATGTGCAGTCTTTAGTCCGTTAGTTGCCTTTTACGACACTCAGCGGAAGAGGTGGTAGTGTTCTTTCACCGCTACGCGACACGTATCTTCCCTTGAGTGTCGTAAAAGGCGACTAACGGACTAAATACTGGACATACATCCAACAGCATAAAGGGGCGATGGGCTCACCACCTGTCACGTTAAGCACATGTGTAGTCGCTATTTGGTGAAAAGTGGACTGTGGCAGAGGAACCCTTTAGGGATAATAGTCGTGATTACATATTACGTATGTATATATCATACATATGTATTAATCACCAAGTTGACCAAATGTTGGTTGGCGATCACAAGCCCTCGAATCTAATATGCGGAAAACCACATTAACCGACCAGCGCGGGTCTATCGGCTAAAAAATATGGATGTGGACATGGGCTTCATTTGACATTTGAAGCCCATATTTTGCCCTTATATGGGAATATTATGGGCTTCAAATGTCAAATGAAGCCCATGTCCATATTCATATTTTTTAGCCGATAGGGTAGCTGGTAATTGAATTATTGAACCCAGAACGCGGCCAGGGTCCGTCGTAAGTATCTTGATCGAATGTTAAATAAGGGATTAGATTAATTGTTTTAATACAACAACAAGCATTGGTCGCGTAAAACAAGAGCTAGAAACAAAGGCGACATATCTGCGATCTATTAATAAACTCGGTTAATTTGGAAAGTAGGGTTTTCAAAAAAAGGTTGAGCTGAAATTCTCTTTAATGCTAGAACAGCCACATCAGTATAAAATTTTTTTTAATAACCTTTTTTTTTATCATAACAGACGGTTTGACATTTTAATTTTTTTAAGAATGCTTTTAATGTTTTCTTTTGTTGATTGTATGATCTGCCATTTTATCATTTCGTTTAATTTCAGTCTCAGTTTTACCTAATTACTGTGTTTGGTACACTTACGACCATAACTAATAATCAATTTATCTGTTGCTCAATTTCAGTTTGACTTAAGCTCTATACAAATTATGCCAAATTTCTAACACTACACCGACATTTTGACATTTTCGGGCGTTAATAACAAAATCCTTAAAGATAACCGACAGCTGACACGACACATCCCCGGACTCAATCCGCCTGTTTTGCTGACGCTGTGACACCGCAAGAGCCAGATGAATGGTTATATTTAAATTATCCTCGTATATTTCATGTTGTTTTTTTTCGCCGTCGCGTTTCCCGCCTTCCTTTATTCCCGCGTTTTTCCACTACACGTAATCTAAGCTAGCATTTTTCATTGCGGTTGTACAATTCTACCTTTGACATTGCTCATGATTTATTAAAGGGATTTCGTTTTGTTTTTTAATTTCTGCTCTGTGCAGAGGGTAGGTTATAGGTATCTACGTTACGTGCGGTTACTAACGGATTTTGTGTTTTTATTTAATTATCTTTTTTCACGTTGCCTGTTTATTGTTTGCGCTATCGAGTAGAGTTCTTAGCTCTTTATAGGTAAAACAATGAATACTGGCCGCGCTGCTGTCGCGGAGGAAAACGAGGAGCTTGATGGCGCGGCGACTAGCACGTTCGGTTTGCGATCTTGCCCGCTAAGCTTTCGAAATGCCGGGTCGCTGGATAGGTGACCAAATTAAAATCATCACCTCGAGCTCCTCCGTGCTTCGGAAAGCATGTAAAAGCCGTTGGTCTCGGTTGTCGTCGAAAGATGGCAGTCGTTAAAACGCACCAACCCGCTCTGAACCAGCTTGGTGGGTTATGGCAGAGTGGTGTCACTCCGCAGTTTAGGTACTTACGGCCGGCGCGCCTCCCAGGCAGGCCGCCGTAAAGGTTGCCGCTCGCGACGCACCGAACACCGAGCGCCGAGTCGCTTAACTCGTAATCCCTGCGCGCGCGCGTAAACCCTATACGCTCTGTTATGTCATGACGTCAAATCGATATCGAGTCAGCGTTGCGTATCGGAATATGAACGCTCGGGTTTACACGTATAAGTTTCAATTTCGCGTGAGTCGTTAGAGAGTGAACCTTCTGTACGTAGTACTATTAGTTATTCTGTGGTTATGGGCCAGCTTCCCCATGTGATGTTGTCCATGTAAGAAGGCCCAGCAGTGGGACGTTTATAGACTGTTGATTTAAAACGCTTAAAATGTTAAGCTACGCTTGCGACCGTACTCAATTCGCTACGTTAGCGCCTAATCTGTGTTAAAGTTGCACGCCAAACGCACATTAATAATAAAACTGTACGGAGTATCGGAAAGGTTCTGTAAACTGTAAACGGGTCACTCGTTCCATGTGTTCGAGCAGTATTTTAAAGGGAAAGAAGTCAGTGCAATTACTATTAATGTCGCTGCTTATAAGATTAAATCAGATTTAATCAGCCTGTTGATTGGACGGCTAGAAGTCTAGCTTTGTTCGAATTTATCATTCAGTCTTTATAGAAATATACATTTTCACAAATGAAGTACTTATTGCTAAAAGTAAGTTAAAACAACTAAGTTGCTGTTTAGTGACAGACTTGTTCCTGAAATAGTTTTCAGAAAAAAAGCCTTCCACTTGGTAGGGGTCGGCAAAACACGTTTTTCTCTTCCTTTTCCCATGTTCTCTTTCACACAATCCATCCATATTTGTTCTACCACTTCTCCCATATCTCCCCACATACCTGTCAAACATACTTCTTGTCATATGACACTTCCCTTCGCATGACAAGACCGTAAAAGTAAAAGTAAGAATAAAAAAGTATTAGGGCAACATAACGTCCAGGCGATTCCACGCCCGCGCCCTTATAACATAGTGACGTTTCATTACATGCCAGCTTTATCGTTATGTGCCCGGAAATTATAAATTCAAACCTTTCGCCCGGGTCTGGCTAAATACATTAGCTATTTAAGATCCGACTTAACCGGTCCGGTTCGTCTGCTAAATTTGCCATGAAAACACGTAAACTGACACAGATGTAGAGTGGTGGCTAGATGTGGCTAAGGCGAGCGTGGTTGAAATATGAAGATGGCGAAGTGGAGATACAGGTTTCGCTGCCAGACTCGAATTGTTCGACTGTCCAAAGACATTGTAGAAGCAAAAACGATGGTTTTTGGCTTAGACAATAATAAAGAAACCTTTCAATATGTCATAATTGCTTTAAGCCTCGGAATTCATTTGGAATCTATGAATATTAATAGGTATTACGAAAAAATTACTGTCGCACCCGTTACCACATACATTATAATCACGACTATTATCCCCGAAGGGTTAGTCAGAGACTAGGCAATGAGGATCGCAGTTCTCTGCCATAGTCCACTTTTCACCAAATAGCGACTGCAAGTGAGCTCTGCGTGACAGGTGGTGAGCCTATCGCCGCTCTAAGCTGTTGGATGTATGTGCAGTCTTTAGTCCATTAGTCGCCTTTTACGACACCCAAGGGAAGAGAGGGGTGGTAGTATTCTATCACCGCTACGCGACACAGTTAATACGTGCTTTTGCTCATGTGTGAAAGACAGACCCCATCTGTGATGCACTAATAAGCTGACCATGATCCATCCATCCATCCATCCATCAGATACGAGATGCTTTCTGAGGCATAATCCCAATTGGTTTAAGTTTATTTGGCTGATGCTTAATTTGTATCAGTATAACCTTTTAAGGTTTTGGCACTGTCATATTAAAAAATGGCAATATACACATACATATAAGTGCATGATTTTCTCGAATTTTAATATAATATTATAAGATCTAAGCGAAAGTAAATAATTATCGCTTCCTGTGATTCAACATCTTCGTCTAGGGACAGAGTACGGAGATTCACTATTTATCTATGGCTGTATCTCGAACCGGCTTTCGTTGGAACTAACGAGTGCCTCTGTTCTGTGATGTAATTTGCTTTGAATACCTCTATTATATTTAAGTATGGTTTGGAAACACATAGATAATTATGAAACACTGAATGTGTAGAATACGATTTATTACTAATTAATTAACAGGTTCACCGCCTAACGGACCGTAGAAGAAACTCAATTCTATGCTCAAGGACCAAAATTCAGGACGTCTCTTAAAAATCATGCCAGAAGAACTTTGGGTAAACATTTTATCCTGATTTAATTTAGTTGTTAATCGAATGTCTGGAAGCGTGTAGAGTTCCTTAGAGTGGCGGCTCGGGCTGCTACCGTTTGAGTGCCTTCCAATGCTAGAAGGCGACGCGGCAGACTGAGGTGAAGATGGCGTGACGAGCTGGACGCATATCAGCCAGATTGGAACACTGTGGCGGTGGACAGAATATAGTGGGAAGAGGGAGAGGAGGCCTTTTCCCTGCAGTGGGACAGAATAGGCTGACAATAACTAAAATAATAATAATAATGCTCTACTGGGATCGCTCTATCATCACAGACGCAGGACTATTGTCGCTAATAAGCCTGATATCGTGGTGGTCGAACAATCTCAACGCCGGGAAATTTTGGTTGATATTGATATCACTATACCTCATGGTGAGAACCTCGTGAAAGCCGAGATAGACAAGCTCAGTAAGTACCTTGACTTGGCTCACGAGGTTACCGCCATGTGGGATGTGGATTAAACCATTATTGTACCGATAGTCGTTTCGGCACACGGTACGTCTTTTAGCCTCAAACCATCAACACCTAGAGAGGCTCTCGCTGAAAGGTTGGGTCAAGGGTCAGATGCAAAAGGCAGTACTCCTTGACATGGCAAGTATTGTCAGGAGGTTCCTCACTCTGCAGCCCTAACTAACGATAGCTTGGGTCTATCCCCGCTGCCTGTGGCATCCTAGGTTAAGTTTTATAAAATATTTTATATTGTAAATATGTTGTTTTTTTATTTTATGTATATAAAATATTGTAAAATTATAGAGTAATAATAACAGGTTGGCGAGATACGCATTAAAATTGGTATATATTTTTGATGCACATTTTGGATTGTGTATGCGGTAGATTTAATTAGTATCATAACGAAAAGTTACGAAAAGAACACGTGTAAATTTCTAGAACACGATTGCAAAATAAAACTACCTTTTGAGGTGACGGTCACGTAAATTAGAATAATTATTAGTAACGGGAATAATAATTAGTGTCGAAAACAAAAAACTACTAACAGAGAGATCTTTTTGTCTGCTTAAAAATATCACCATTAGGCACTAACATAATTACATTTTTAGATGAAAAAGAAAAGTGTTAAAAATTCGTCACGTCATGCTGGGGTGTGTGGAGGTGGCGGGCGAAATACCAAACAAAGGTAATCACCAAACATACATACATACATATAATCGCGACTATTATCCCCGAAGGGTGAGTCAGAGACCAGGCAATGAGGACCTCTACCATAGTCCACTTTACACCAAGTACCGACTGCACATGTGCTCAGCGTGACAGGTGATGAATGACCAAACACATTATTAATATTATATATATAACAGTCATGATTAAAGATATAAAAAAGTGATAATGTAATAAAATCTATCCTTTCTTACGTAGTTCACTCTTGTCCCATTCTAGTTTTGTTCGGATACCGTCACGTGCCGAATCCAACGCTCCCCAGGGATACGTTCAGGATACGTGCCGCCGCTGGCCTATCCACCTGTCAATCTGATATGCACCACTATCGGAGTGACGGGTTAGGATATGATTTTATTTCTAACGTATTAAGACCTAAAATAACGAGACCAGGTGCTATGATAATAGCGACTCATTAATAGAACACTACCCCATCTCTTCCCTTTGGGTGTCGTAAAAGGCGACTAACGGACTACAGACTACTCATACATCCAACGGCATAGGGTGGCGATGGCCTCACTTCCTGTGCAGGCAGGCGGGACCATAATGTCTATTATATATTTGAATGGCAAATGGTCTTAATCTAGGAACAATGCCAGCACAGTACTCATGCCTGCCTGTGTCCATACTTGTGGAATTTAGGGAAAAATATCTATCCGTGCGGTGACGGAGAAAGAACACTAATCGCCGCCTCTCTCCTCCTTCCGGTGGGTGTCTAAAAAAGCGGACTTTTCCGAGCGTTGATTTGCTCCACTGGTGGTAGGGCTTGACCCGTCTGGTTGGTGACCACCGTACGGTGCAAAACCACCAACCAGAATACTACCACCCCCTCTCTTCCCTTGGGTGTAGTAAAAGGCGACTAAAGTACTAAAGACTGCACATACATCCAACGGCATAGAACGGCGATGGGCTCACCACCTGATGCTCACGGCGATGAGCTCATGTGCAGTTATCATTTGGTGAAACGTGGACTATGGCAGTGGACTGCTTCCGTTCATCATCTAGTGTCTAGTCTCTGACTGACCCTTTGTGTGTAATACCTATTCGAGAATCTATCTACTATATACTTTTACCTTAGGCTGAAAGAGATCTTTTTTAGTGATTAGTTCAACTGTAATATATTATTCGTGTTTGGTCTGCATAACTCACATTTTTTCAAGAGGAAAAACTTCGTGGAAGTGGCATGCAAAATTCTCATACAAAACACAGATCTAAAACAGAAAAACGACGTTTCATAGTCCCCTGTTTTCTCCTTCAGAACTGGACCAATTTTTGTTACTTTTTCAGCATCGGTTAAAGAAAGAGATTTTCTGTGTCTGTATGTTTGATTGTTTTTTAAACCAATGTTTAAAAAGGTGACCTGACCTGACCTTAGATGTGACCAACAATATATCGAACTACTCTTTGCTTCGCACGTAAAGCCGATGTTCCCGGTTGTGAGTTATTCGTCAACTCGCACACTTTAAACTCGCACAGATGTTCGATGTGATGTGAGATGGCACCTTTTGATTTCACCTATTATTTTAGTTGTCACCTCGCACATACGTACAAAGTACAGTCGAATAAAAAATTCGAAACAAGAAATTTTATTTAATTTGAACTCATAACTCATAACTGTCTGGTAAAACATTTAAGGATGATAACTTTATGCAAACCTTTTTGTAGTTATGTTAGTTATCATGAATGACTACCTTAGATTTTACTGTTGTGCGAGTTGACGACACACATAATGGGTAAAATCAAAAGGTGCCATCTCGCACATCTGTGCGAGTTTAAAGTGTGCGAGTTGACGAATAACTCACAACCGGGAACTCCCGGTGGTGGTCGGGCATTGGGGCCTGACCTGCATTGGAACATCGTGGTGGGTAATGGCCACATTTACAACTCGTCATGTGTTATTGTCCTTGTGTCCTCCCACTTTTACTTTAGAGTGGTTGAAAGAGATTTCTTTTAGTGATTCACACAATGTGCGTATGAATAAATACAAATTATTCTGTGAAACTAAGTTGAAATATTACACTTGTTATAATGCACGAAACACATTCAAGAATCAAGCAAAAAGGTTGGAATACATATTTCTCTTTTAGTGGATCCCATTTTTTGAGCCCTGGAGACCTAACATGAATAAAAAAGTGTTTTAGGGTTTTTAACAGGCACTGGATACATTATATAGTAGAAGACTATTTAGATAGATAGATATATGTAATTCTCTTATTGCAACATTATAAAAAAACTATTGTATAACTATTTTATGTAGATAAAGCAAAAAATAAGTAAATTACACAGTGCAGTTACTTTGGCGGTTTTTTCGCTTCGCAGGGATTTCTTCCAGACATTCATTGATTTAAATAGTTAAATTCATTAAAAAAAAATATGTTGTTAAGTAGTATTATTTTTAATTATTATTATTATGTTAGGTAGTAAGGTACTGTACACGCCAATGCCGCGACTCAGTAGTAGATATAAAATATCGTTTTTTTTTTCTAGTCAACATTTTATCCTATATCTATACCTATAGCATTGTAAATACAAAAATGTAAAGAATAAAAATATAAAATATCACCGACAAGCGGCTTAACTTATTTTGTCTTACCATACATTTTCGTAACTATTATTTCTGAAATAAAACATAACACCGGTTTTGAAACAGCAGTCCTGAGTTCGTATCCCAGCGATACATTCTTGTTTAGGTAAGTAGAGCTTGTTCTGCATAAGCCAGGTATATTGGTCAACTAAGGATGTGTGTAAGGATTGTGGCAAGTAGAAAGCTGTGGACACAGCCTACCCCTCCTCCCTAAAGGTCAAAATCCCTTGCACACCGCGTCGTCTATTTGGTACGGGCACGTACCCGGGCGGTCGGTGTGCTTCATACGAAAATCGCTGCAAAGTGGTAAAGCGACGGTGAACCCGACATACATACATATAATCACGACTATTATCCCCGAAGGGTTAGTCAGAGACTAGGCAATGAGAACAGAAAAAACAGTCCTCTAACATAGTTCATATTTCACCAAATAGCGACTATATGCTGTGGGATGTATGTGCAGTCTTTTGACACGTTGCGGAGGAAATGCGGGTGAGCACACACGACTAGGTAAAGGTTCAGGTAATAACTTATTATTATTATCAGGACGTATGCCTGGAACTGCCTAGTTGTAATAATGCACTGTTCGCAATAACAATAATTCGAAAGGATAACAATAATTAGAAGGAGCTCATACTAGCTCCGCGGATGAATATTAACTGAATTTACACCAAAAAATAGAGCTTTAATGAAAACAGAGGCTAGACAGAGAATGCAAGTAAAATTTGAATTTTAAATTTAAAACTAGATATAAAAGAATGTCATTCACAAAGAAGGTCACAAAAACCAACAAGGCTTTAGTTGCCTTGTTACACTTTAGTCCGTTAGTCACCTTTTAGGACACCCAAGGCAAGAGAACAAAGGGGGGTGGTGGTGGTAGTATTCTTTCACCGCTACGTGACACGGTTACACTCTATATTTTGGATAAGAAAAACAATTTATTTTTGTTAGTCTAGTTTATACTCAAAAACGGCTTATGAACCTATGTATGTATATTGGTCAAAATCACGTTCATTATTTATCAACTTTGTACATTTGCTTTGTACTATTCCAGGCATAGTAGTGTATACAAACTGTTATATTCTCTCTCATTCCTCTATTTCCCTATATACGAGGTTCACAGATCTCGGGCGTAATGTGTGAATCGCTCGAGATGTTTCAAAGGTACGATATTTACGGTCGTGGTGCACGTGACGTGAGCGATCCTTCAAAAAACACTAACAAGATCAGTTATATTCTTGTCTATCTCGAAGACTCCTAGTAGTTATTTCTGTTGTGTTAAATTATTTAGGGCCGATTTTTCAATTGGCAGATAAAACTTATTTGACGGTTAAAGTATAACACAACCATTTTGAAAATGTGTTGTCATGTCATGTCTTTTCTTTCCTTACAGGTGACATTTCAGTTTGATCGTGTTATACTCTATCAGACGGATAAGTTTTATCCAGGGATTGAAAAATCAGCCCTTAGTGTAATAGGTATTTGAATATTTTTAAGTTTCTTTATTTTGTAACATCTCTGTAAACCTGTGACTTGCAATAAACGTTTGAAATTGAACGTTTGAAATTGAAATTGAAATAAGTATTCTTTTAAGTAAAAGAGTGTGTAGGAAGGAAACCAGCTCTTATAATCATCATTTTCAACCACTGCTCGCCATATAGGCCTCTGTCTTATACAGATACAATTAGATTATTGTATCTACCTTTTACATGAAGTGTGTCAACTTTCGGTTCAGAATTTTTTTGTATATAGGTATGAGATAAGGCCTATAGCCAGCAGTGGGTGGTTGCGGGCTAATATGATGACGATGATGATTAGATACAAAAAAAAACTTCAGTGACTCCTGGATCCTAAATTCATTATATTGTATAACTAGCGGCCGCTCGCAGTTTTACCCGCGTGGTTTCAGTTCCCGTGGGAATATCGGGGTAAAAAGTATCCTTTGTGTTAATCCAGATTATAAACTATATGTATGCCGAATTTCATCCAAATTCATTCAGTAGTTTTTACGTGAAAGAGTAACAAACATCCATCTATACTTACAAACTTTCGCCCTTATAACATTAGTAGGATATTTAGAACACTAACTTGAAATATATTTTTAATATAATAAATTATTAAAAAAGGACTAAAATTAAGTGATTACTGTATAACTACACTGTTAAATAGTCATTTAAATTTCAAAATCACTGCAGATATAAAAAAATATATCTATCACTAGAAAGTTTCCGTATAAAACCTTAAGATTGTGTTGTTGTGAAGTGGCAATAATTTACATTGTTGTGTGAGCGAGACAGTTATATATGGCCTTAATAAAAATGGCGCTGAGGTCTCGGGAAGACTTTGTATGATGCTTTATTCTAAGACCACCCTATGTATTCAGGTCAGGCTGTGTTCTAGAAAGGTGTTTATCACACTAAGTTCGAGATTTGCTTTTAGGGAAATGTTTAAAGTAGATTTTTAGATGCGACTAGCTTTCCGCTTGCGACTTTGTTTTTTTATTTTTACTATAATATTATTTTTACTATTATTTGTTCATTCTATCGAACTACAAAGAGCGAAATACTTAATTCCTAATTTTTATGTTTCAGGTAAAAATCTCACCAATCTTTTGGAAAGTGAAACTCCTAGGTATATGGTTCTGTAAGTTTTTTTTATAAACAATGTTTCACTTAACTGCAAAATGCTTTTCCTATATGTATATGTTGAATGAAGACAAGGCATAAGAGCTTAGCTGTCGTAATACCAGACTCAATAGAAATTCAATTATTAACAAACTCAAGGAGTCTGCGTGACAGACTAGGGGCTATCTAATTGAATGCTCCTGAAAAAATATTTCTACAGCGCCAGGCAGATTTAGAACGTTTAATAAACATACATACATACATACATGTAATCCCAACTAATATCCCCGAAGGGTTAGTCAGAGACTAGGCAATGAGGACAGCAAAAACAGTCTTCTACCATAGTCCACTTTTCACCAAATAGCGACTGCACATGTGCTCAGCGTGACAGGTGGTGAGCCTATCGCCGCTATATGCTGTTGGAAGTATGTGCAGTCTTTAGTCCGTTAGTCGCTTTTTACGACACCCAAGGGAAGAGAAGGGGTGGGTAGTATTTTTTTACCGCTGCACGACACGGACGGTTACAGCAAGTTACACGTTAGAATAAGGCCTACTAAAAATCACTACCTACTTTAATTGCACACACCGACCACAGATTGCGCACTATCATTAACAGATTCAGCGGTCATTATTTGCGCTAATGCATCGCCGAAGCACACCAGTCCAGTAATCCAAGGCTGGTGGGATAGGGTGATCTACCCCCAAGGGCACGCGAAGCTTAATGTATCCGTATATCATTGTCCGTTCGAGCGGTTCCAGACTAGCGTTTTTTCGTTGCGTTCAAAGTTCGCATTTTGCCACACGCACTACTCGTACGAGCGATGATTATGATTTGATTGTATTTTTTAATTATTGAATAAACCGGACTTCTCTGCTTTTGTATATAAACTTGAGTTGAAGTTAAATGTGAAATGCTAAAATATTACGAGTAGTGTGTTATAGCGGCTTACTAAAAGAATACTACCACTTTGGGTGTCGTAAAAGGCGACCTATGGACTAAAGACTGCACATATATCTAACAGCATAAAGCGGCGATGGGCTCACCACTTATCACGCTGAGCACATGTGTAGTTGAAAGGTGAAACGTGGACTATGGCAGAGGACGCTTCTGCGGTCCTTATAGACTAGTCTCTGACTAACTCTTTGGGGATATCGATCTATGTATGTACTATTGCGGACTCCGTCGCTTTACCAGTCTAAAGGTCAAAATCCCTTGCACACCGCGTCGCCTATTTGGTACGGGCACGCACCGAATACGAAAATTTCTGCAAACAGGTATAGCGATGGTGACCCCGATAGTACATATATTACTGACTGAGGACCTACCCACATCGGCTCACGAACAGGGGCCCAAGTCTGTTAAATTACGAATGGCATAATTGAATCGCAATTGGATCGCATTGTAATTGTTTGACACATTTTGTATTCTCTTACTCATATACCAAATGTGTCAAATAATTACAATGCGATCCAATTGCGATTCAATTATGCCATTCGTAAATTAGCAGACTTGGGCCCCAGGATGCATGCAATAAACGCGAAGGTCTAAGCGCATTCGGTTTTTTGAAGCGCACGTGTAAGCATGTAGCCGATATGAGATTAAACGCTAGAAAATGAACGCTCGAAAATAAACGCTCGTAAATAAACGCTCGTCTGTAACGTGCTTTAAGTGTGCTAACGGACGGTTAAAGTAAGGCAGCAGGAAGTAGGGCGGTGGTGTATTTTAAGACAATGTGTATTTGAACCAACTTAAAAGGAGGGTTTACAACTTTAAAAGGAGAGTTTACAACTTTGCAGTTTTCTAAATTGTGAATGCGAATGATGTGGTTTACAATATTGTAAGTTAAGTAACTTTTGTAATGCCGGGTCGCTAGATGGGTGACCGTAAAGCTATTTATTGAGCTTCTCTGCGTTTCAAAATATTAAGACCCGGTCTTTTATAAAAAATGTTCTTACGATAAATAATAAAAAGAAAACGTTATGATCGTCTTTAATAGATGGTACATATTAGAATTATTTTGACGAAGTATATTGTAAGTACTTGAGTCTTTATCTGGGCGACTGCTATTTCAATTAAGCTATCGAGACATCAGTTTAGGTGTACATTTTTTAAAATAGTAAAACAACTTTTTCTTACGTTTTTCTTTAGACTCTTTATAATTACGTAAAAATATTTTGATTAATTATCGGTTACATTGGAATACTTATTATTAATTATTTCATGTGAAAATAAGGATTTTAGGCATCACAATATCATTTTCCAATTACGCATTAAAAAATAAAGTTGGTTACCATAATTTCTCATTATCCGAATCTCGTCTGAATTTATTTTTAGTTGGAAAACATCGTTTTTTATTGAAACTGAAACTTAATATTATGCTCAATAAGAAAAGTTTCTGAACAATTTATGTAATATTCTTTTAAATTTTCTTAGAATTTTAGGAGTCTTTAGCTTACCATCAAATTAACGAAAGCCTATTAAAAGCTACTAATAATATCGGGTACACTTAACTTTTTAATTCGCCGGAGCACAGGCAAAAGCTTTTTTTTTAACAATTAAGTATTCGTAGAATTTTTACCTACCAGTCCAATGTAAACTAATACCTACTTACCTTTTTATCCTTATTTTTTAATGATCGACACAATAGACATACTTATATAATATTGAAATTGCGCCCATTTTAAATAGGCTAGGTAGAAACCACAGCTTTAAATTTGCTGCGACCCTTATTTTACACTATTTAATCCTTTTTATTTTACTTATTTTGCTTATTTTACTCTCATTAAGGGCCACCGCACATCCGATACTTTCAGCATCGGCGATCGGCGATTTTGCGACTGGCATAGCGTTTTGGCGACTCCCTGCGTTCGATTGCAGTATTGGAATCACGCATTTTAGCGATTCAGTCGCTGCATTCAGCTTCTAAAAAGCGTCTAAATCGCCGATAGTAGCATGTCTGATCTGGCGCTAACCGCCGTACTCAGAGACGTCAATTAAGTTTAATGACAATTAAATGTCTTTCCTTCTCTATTTATCACTATACATACGAAAGTGACAGCAAGAGACTTAATTGTCATTAAAACTTAATTGACGTCTCTGAGTACGGCGGTAAGTCAAGTCTATCTATCAACCTATGTTATGGATATAAACATCAATTTATATTCGTTAGTCTGGCTTATACTCAAAAACGGTTTGACCAATTTGATTATCTATTGTTTTGTATTGTTCCTTTTATTACAGGGGTGGTTAAGAAACGATCTAACACCTGAAATTGAAAATTTGAAATTCGACGACCTCCATAGTCGTGTGGTTAAAACGCCGGGTCTGGCGTCGCGCTATCTCTGAGATCCCGAGTTCGATTCCGGGTTTGGTTGTTTTTTCTATGTTTATGTATATATTTTATCCGTTATCTTACTGTATTAACGAGTTTCAAAAGAATACTCATCTTGGTCTAATTAATTCGGCATAAACAAATTTAATAATTTTTTAAAAATTTACATGCCTCGAACTACAGTGTTGTGGAACCACCTCTTGGCGGCGGTATTTCCGGACCGTTACGACTTAGGGATCTTCAAGAAACGAGCCTATTCCTTCCTTAAAGGCCGGCAACGCGCCTGCGATTCCTCTGGTTTTGCGGGTGTCCATGGGCGGCGGTGATTACTTTCCATCAGGTGACCCGCTTGGTCGTTTGCTTCCTTCTTCTATAAAAACATTTTGGATAGAGTGCGCCAGGCAATAAGGTGTGTGTATTCTCATCACGCCAGTCACAAAGACATCAATTACGTCGTCTAGAGACTGTGTTTATATAGAAATATGGTATTACACCCTAAAGACAGCAATCTCACCCTAAAAGGGCTTCTTAACTTAACGCAACAGGTATGTACAACAACACTGTCAGTAACATTATACTCGTTCGTCTGACGAATGAGGAGCATTCGGAAACGCCGGAGAGTTCCAACTTTGAGTGGTTATAATTCCAAATCAGATATTACTGCAAGGACTGGACGCGTACTGGCTTTAAATTAGGGATGTGCACTGTGCCGGTTTATTTACCGTTACTTGTGAAGATATACCTAACATATTTTATGTTAACTATCGTTATGAGTTACTAAACTAGACGCATGAAAATGGACACTCAGAAAGCACAATAACAAGGTAATTTATTGTGTTAGTCATTAATGAAATTTTACTGTCAATCAAAATCTTAAAAGATTATTGTATGTTTGTGTGCGATTTCCACAGCCGTCTAAACCAAATAGGTTCTAGTACGTACGACATAAATATTGATCATAATCAGTTCAATAATTTTAGTAATAGGTAGTTTAGTAAAATTTACTTAACCTGATATGTCGTCTATTGTTTTGACCATTACATCTCTGAAAATAGTTGGCCGACCGTTGGCACAGCGATCTATTTCTAGCGTAGGGTACATAATGATTGCACCAGGTTTTGTATCAATCATCACATATACAGCAATCTGTTTCTTTATCTAATAAGAGAAGTCTGTGCAAAGTTTGAGCTTTCTATTTCTAGTTTTCACGATTTCGTATCTGGAGTTTGTAACCTAATTTAAAGGTATCTTCAAAATGTCCGTGCCACCGTCCCATCACTAGCGCGTAATCCGGCCTGAACCGGTCTAATCTGGCTGAGTTCCCGCATGGTTACACTGATTTAGAAACTTCTTGTTTGTTTCTTGCGATGTTGGACACTGGATCCTATTGAGAATTCCCGTCCGATTTCATTGGGGATGGAACTAATTCCAGATAACGACCGAACTTCGCTATGTAAGTTTCGCCTGTCGCGGTCGAATTAAAAAATTTGGTGATTTTCATCGAAATTGAGGACTTATTGTTTTGGTACTAAGCCATTAAGGTTTTTCAGTATTTTCTATTAGCAAGCATTAAATAAATAAATACATAAATAAATTATGGATAGAAAAAATTTGTTGATGTTAGAAACAACAGGTTAAACAACAAGTTTTTTTTATCTCAGCTTGACTAGCTACGACCATCTTATCGAAGTGCTGTTTTCGCTCACACTTCAACCCACCAACCCGCATTGGGCCAGCGTGGTGAGTAATGGCCCAATATTCCCATGTGGGAAGGCCTGTGCCCAGCAGAGGGACGTATAGAGGATGATACGTATCGTATTCCGTATTTTTAAGTAGCATGTCGGGTTTATAAACAAACACATTACTTTGAGCTTTAATGGACTTGATGATATTTTTGAGAAGCATGTGAGAATTTCAAATAAGTCTTACGAATTAGTTTTGAAACCCTCAAAATGTTATTCCTTAAATTCCCCATTCGGATGCGCGCTTACTCTCAGTTTCTAAGTAACTTCAGTTTATCTTACCGCTGTCTGGGTCTCGTAAAGTTGGTGAATCTCACGTCTAATACCTCGCCGGCGAGGAGCGAGATGTACTCGACAAATCGCCACTTATGAAACATCAAGCTCACATGGTTTTTGCCTCCAAACGTTTGCAGCGACCTAATTCTGTTGGAGAATTTCTTTTGCTGCAAAACGGAATACTGTCGGGGTAAGGTAAGGTGAACGTGATTTTTTCAAATACTTTTCGAGTTCTGCACTGTACTGCTAAGTAGTATTCGATGCTGTAGTGAAGAGAAGTGATTAAGGTGCGTTTGTTTAGTACCGCGTTTTTATTATCGATCAAATCCGCACCGTTTTGGATACCTCTGTGCATGATGCTCTGACGTCGCCGGAAACTGCCCTCTTCTTTTGAAACCGATCTCGATCGATCGAGATTAATATTGGGAAGTTTCGTACCCGTACGTAATAAGTTACAACAACGTAACGTAACTCTAAGTTACGTTATTTTGGATTCATATTGCGCTGATATTGAGTAAACTGAATGCAAAACTTAATACCATTTAGTCCACCCAATATAAATTCAAATTAGCGCTGGTGTCGTAACTCAAAAGTACTAAATTTCACAATACCAATTTCGGTCGATCGGGATCGAATTCAAGAGTAAAGGGGCGCAGGTCTAGATGGCGCTCAATTATCAAGTGCCGCATAAATGATAAAATTCAAAATCATTTATACAATTTAGGCTATAATAATTGAGCACTTTTGAATATCGCTATGCCATCGGTTCGTAAGTCCTAACTATGGGGCGGGAGCCTTGTACTGAGAAGAACCGGCAACAAACTCAGCAAGGGCATTTCTTTTCTCCCTTTCTTTAAACAGCATCAATACAAATTGGAAAATGCTCTCCCTATCATAGAACGGCGGTCACGACCCTCAGCAATGAGGATAACGAAACATGGAGGTGGAATACTGCGAGATGTATCACGTCGGGGTCACCAATTATGGGAAGCCGAAGGTGGGTAGAATGGATGCAACTTTGAGGAAGGCAAAGGGAAGATCTTCCTCCGAGCTGGGTGGTATAGCTCGGGGACCGAGGTCCAACGGGTGTTAGTTGGAGGTGCTATGTATAGCGAAGGAGGTGGTGAGACTTCGCTACCGCGATGCAGGCTTCCCATACTGTTTTACTGTCGTATGTATGGAGATGTCGCTGAGTTGGCTTTTGTGGCGCCATCTGTTGACACGGTTGGAAGGTGTTTTGCTTCGTGTCGAACTATGTGCGGCGTCATGCAGGTAGGTGGCGGCGCCACATATCAATCTCTATCTTTCTTTTTGTAATTAAAAACCCAACAACGCTACTAACATCGTTATGTATTGGACAGACTCATATAGTGGTAGCTATTAAGATTTTATACAGGCCATACCACAAACCACATTGATAAGAGATTGCAGGAGGTGACAGACGCAACCCTTATGGTAGTTAGAAAGGGGGTTTTATCAGCAGTTGTGATTCGATGAAACGTGGACTATAGCAGTGGACTATTAGTCCTATTTCCTAGTCTCTGCCTAACCCTTCGGGGATAACCGTCGTGAGTGTATGTTTTGAACTTAAACTTTATTATTTATTTTTAAATCAAGAGTAAAGTTGTGTGTGGATTTTGAATAAATCGTAGAAAAAATACATACATACATATATAATCACTATTATCCCCGAAGGGTTAGTCAGAGGCAATGAGGACATCAAAAGCAATCCTCTACCATAGTCCACTTTTCACCAAATAGCGACTGCCCATGTGCTCAGCGTGACAGGCGGTGAGCCCATCGCCGCTCTAAGCTGTTGGATGTATGTGCAGTAGTCGCCTTTTACGACATCCAATAGAATAGAGGTAGTGGTAGTATTCTTTTATCTCTACGCGACACAGTTTTAAAATAAAATAAAATAAATAAAACATATTCTACAACAATATGGAGTTGTTCTTACAGACATAATGTGAGTGTCGCGAGTCAAAAACAGCGTCGCAGCCACCAGATGACCGCGATCTGCGCGTGTAGTTACAGTCGCTGTTACCCGGTGGAATTATAAAATTTCACTGGCAAGCTCTGATATAGGGCTGGCTGTACTATGTTTTTACTGAAATTAATTACATACATACATATAATCAAGACTATTATCCCCGAAGGGTTAGTCAGAGACTAGGCAATGAGGACAGCAAAAGCAGTCCTCCACCATAGTCCACTTTTCACCAAATAGCGACTGCACATGTGCTCAGCGTGTCAGGTGGTGAGCCCAGCGCCGCTCTATGCTGTTGGATGTATGTGCAGTCTTTAGTCCGTTACGTTAGTCGCCTTTTACGACACATAAAGGAAGACAAGGGGTGGTAGTATTCTTTCACCGCTACGCGATGCCCGATTATATGTATGTATGTAAGTGCATCACTTCAAAACGGCTGCACCTATTTGACTAATTCTTTTTTTAATTCATAAAAATGAATAGCCAAATGTGTTGCTAAGCACAAAACTCGAGAACGGCTCAACCGATTTGGCTGATTCTTATTTTGTTTGTAATAATCGTGATAAGTTTTATATGAAAAAAATAATGTTGTAAATTCGATGTAGTCGCGAGCGGCCTGCTCATTTTTAACAGAAGCTCCCGGCGGCAGCCCTACCCTCACCCCGGATGCGAATATCAAAACTTCATGAACAACTTCGAGCTCCGAAGTCGCGTACGAACTTTATCCACGCCGTTATTTGAAAAATGAATTGTCTACACTCCAAATATATGGTCTTAGTTTCGGTACGAATATGAAATGTGGCCGCCCCTTGACTAAAACGTCTAGATTAAAATAAGGAAAATAAACTAGACTACTTTTTTCTTTCACAAATTTATGGAATGACGCTTTATTTCTATGTCTATCGATAAACTATAATTAACTATATTTAATATTTATATACAACCCTATTTTTTCTTTATACAAAAACAATTAAGGGTGAGTTCCACCCATGAAACTGAACAACTTTCCCATAGGTACTATTGTCGTCAGCTTACCGGACAGTTTTGTATGGGAGATCGAATTTTTTTTGTCATTTTTGCACTTAGGTTTCTTGGGGAAAGTTGTTCAGTTTTATGGGTGGAACTCACCCTTAATTGTTTTTGTATAAAGAAAAAATAGGGTTGTATAGTTAACTATCCTATCCTACTAATATTATAAACGCGAATGTTTATGTATGGATATTTGTTATTCTTTCACGTAAAAACTACTGAATGGATTTGGATGAAGTTCGGCATACAGATAGTTTATAACCTGGATTAACACATAGGATACTTTTTATCCCAATATTCCCACGGGAACGTATGGATGGATGTTTGTTACTCTTTCACGTATAAACTACTGAATGGTATTAAATGAAATTCGGCATACAGATAGTTTATAACCTGGATTAACACATTGGATACTTTTTATCCCGATATTCGTACGGGAACGGGAACCACGCGGGTAAAACCGCGAGCGGCCGCTTGTATTTAATATTTCTGAGATCCGATTTCAAAATTATAACATCCTATTTCAATAGGTACATTACACATTCCGTATGAATAGTTTCCTTCTTATGTATCTACATTGCTTCTAGAAGCCTAATGACGAAATATGTTGACATTATTTATGTAATTAATAAATAAAAATAAATTAAAGTAAATTCGATTAACACCATTTTCATTAGCTATATCTACATTCAGTAACTGACATAATTACCGTTTTAGTAGGTATTATTTTGTGACGTCATGAATGATTGTCCCTTCATTGTTCCTTACATTGCTCCTAGAACCCAAAATACAAACTATCTGTAGTAATTCTAGTCTAATATTCATTTCATTCCGTAACAGACGTCAACCATTTCATCAAAGTGAACTCATCCCAGTCCGCAGTCTGACTTGTGACATCAAAACAAGGCAACATAATAATATAGTTAACCTAGATCTGACATCCAGCCAAATATCCTCCATCTCACTGATAGCAGCTTCGTCTAGATTTGTTAATCTTTGCAAATCGCTCCATTTTGTGTGGAGTATGGAAAATTTTAATTAAACTTTACTTGTGAGTGAACTTTGGAATGTGTATAGAGAACACTGAACACTTTACTTACGTGCACACGAGATAGTCTTTATGTACTATGTGTGAAGCAGCGATATATACGTTACACTAGATAGGCCCTTCCGAACACGCACATGTTCCACCTCATCTGCGGAGTCGATTCGGCACCTTGCTTTAGTGTGGCTTTGACATTCGCGCGTGCGGGGCGGCGAAAATAATTCTTTATTTCTTTTCAAAGTGTTTAGACGTTTACTACAATTCAGTTGTCAAGTAAGTGAAATTAATTGTTATTCAATTATGTAGTTTTAACGTAGGTATTATTAGAATAGAAAATACATTTTTTCCAATATTAATTGACAATCTATTTGGGACGCCATCTTGATACACACTACGTTGTCTTTGACCGATCTCGCGCTGCGGCGCTGCTATGTCTGTCTGTTGATTAGACAACATTTAAATGTTTAAGCTCTGCATGCAGCGGCTGCAGCGAACTTTAGGTCTCTCATTCAAGAATTTGAACAAATGGTTTGTATGGACGTTCTTGTCTATACTTCTAGGTCAATGGTGTAAAGTAAGTGGTTTAAAAAACTAGAAAACTAACGATAATACAATCTTACAACTTATGAACTCATTGTTGTAATACCGAATAGAAATTCAATTTTTGGCAACAGACAAGGTTTTGTTGTTTTGTTTTGTTTTAATGTGTGTCTGTGTTTTTTGTGCGTTTGACATAAATGTATATATTTATTTTTCTATATCTAACCTCTTCAACTGCATGTGTCTACACCCAGCGGGATCACCTGTCTGGGAGACTTATGAGTGATGCAGGGAATTAGATCTAGATTTGTTCTACCGAATTATGCTGAAGACAGAATTTGTTCCGTAAAAACAAATGAAAAGCTTTTCTAACCGACCTCTAGCAAGCGGGATATTTACCAAAGTTGCGTCCGATGAAGTATAAATTGGTACTAGCTTTTAGATCTGTCATTGTTCTGTTCACTAAAGCAAAAAACATTCTTCTAACGACCTTACTTCAGCCACAATCAAGCTGCAAAGAAACCTCCAGTCAGCCGACTTTTTCTCTTAACGCATTATTTTTGTAACTTTTACACTAAATTAATAAAGTCTTCAGCATAATTCAGTAGAACAAATCCAGATCTAATTCCCTGCATCACTCATAAGTCTCCCAGATAGGTGATCCCGCTGGGTGTAGACACATTTAAACTGCAACAAATGTAATTATCAAACTATTGTCGTTAATATCAACCTGATGCCATCTACTTTAAACTGCATTATTTTCGAATGTTTCTAAATCTATCTTGAGACATTTATTATCTTTTTTACTTTATCTATACTGATATTCATAAATCATCATAATACTACATTAAGTTTAAAGACACAATTAGATTCTCAGAATCACAAACGCGGTGCGGTGCTACCACAAAATCTCGAACTACGACAATGTCGTTGCACACAAAATGTTCTTGTAGAAGTCACAAGCAAAGCAACAGAAGTTTTGTAACGGTACAAGTTGACATCCAAGCGAGTTAGCATGCGTTCTGATCGTAACTTAGGTACGCTGCAGTGTAACTCAGCGCTGCAATAAATCAGCCGAGACTTATTCGTGAAGCTTGCGTTTCTCTTGTAAATCTCGATGCTAGTTTGCATGGACAGGGGAGACGGTATTTTCTTAGAACTTTTCTATCGATAAGATAAGTCGATAGGTAGGTAGATGGTTAACTATAATTTCAATAAAAATAACCACTTTGATGCTTAGCTTTTAGGTCTATTTTTTATCATACAAAAGACACCGTTACAAATTAATAAGGAAACGACCAACACCTTAGGTATAGTTTCCGCATAGTTTGTGAGACTATACAAAAATAGTTAAAAACGTCCGAATAATTATAAAAATAAACTGGACATAGGCCTCCATCATCTTTATCATTATTTTTTTTATTGTGACACGCTATAAATGGCCTCACTCTGCCTGATAAAAAGCAGCCAGTTCATCATCACATACCCGGCCTATACATCGAAAAATTCCCAACACATTTTGCCTGACTTCAGTATTGAACGCAGGACCTCCGAATATCGAACCGAGAGCTATGCCACACAACCTGTACTTACCCGTGGTACTCGATGGTCTTACTAGTAGTACCACGAGACTTTTTTTGCCCGTACTTTTTTACTATCCTGTCTGGTAGTAGTACCACGGGAGATTTTACATTACCCCTGGTACTACTTATCAATTTAATATTCCCTACAAAAGTATTTCGAGGTATGCTTATGCTTTAAAAATCGAGTGTTGTAGAACTTTTTTTTAAATATGTAGGTACGGTTAGCTGTGAAAGTTTAAAAACAAAAAAAAACAAAAACAAAAAACAAAAAAAGAACGAAGGAAAATACAAAAAAACACAAGAAAAGGTTCTACAACACTCGAATTTTAAAGCATAAGCATACCTCGAAATACGTTTGTTGGCAATATTAAATTGATAAGTTAAGTAGTACCAGGGGTAATATAAAATTTCCCGTGGTACTAAATGACAGGATAGTTTAGTACAACGGCCAAAAAAAATCCCGTGGTACTACCGATGGTCTTACTAGTAGTAGTAAGTATAGCACACAACCACAAAAGCGTCTAAATGTAGGTACCCATGTACAACACTTAGCACAACATACACATTTAAAATAACAGAGTACTCTCTCTCTATCACACAATCAACAACCTAGGCACGTTTACGAATGCACTAACATCAGGATATGATGAAGCCAACAAATCCGCTAAACCCCGAGTATTATTGCTGTCGTAAAACGGTTCTGTAGCAACCAGGTTGCCTATTTAAGCGGCCGTGTACGTGCAACAAATGCATACAATCTTATTTCATATGCAGGTTGCATTGAGGGAGCGTGGCGCAGGGTTGGCACAAAACATCAATTAGTTTCACTGAGCTCGACAAGACTTTGAATGCAATTGCTGTTTCATTGTCTATTAGCGATGTTGCGTCTCACCTGAATGTAGCTAGTGATGGGTACCTAGAGACTATAGACAAGATTGGTAAAGCCATTCGTGCCAGTCAACATTTCATCGATTGTTTTTGTTAAAACTGTATTAAATTGCACTTAGTACCTATAATACCTACCTGTAGGTAATTTCTTGTTACATCATTCGGTTAACTAACAACTACCATTTACTTGCAGAGTTTACATTACACATTTATTGCATGTTCTATCGATGTTACGTTAAAGTAAAGTACAACCTGTATATTATCCCACTGCAGGATAAAGGCCTCAATCAAGACATCCTACTAATATTATAAACGCGAAAGTTTGTAAGTATGGATGGATGTTTGTTTCTCTTTCACGTAAAAACTACTGAATGGATTTGGATAAAATTCGGCATACAGATAGTTTTTAACCTGGATTAACACATAGAATACTTTTTATCCCGATATTCCCACGGGAACGGGAACCACGCGGGTGAAACCGCGAGCGGCCGCTAGCATTGCTATAATTTGATGGGTATTGGCTTAAACACTACGCTTGCCAAATGTGGGTAGGTGATCACAAAACCGAGTTTTGCATAGAATCCGTAAACACACTTTCGAGCCGGGCGGCCAAGTGGTCAGCGACCCTGACTGCGAAACTGACTAAGCAAAAACTCGGACACTTTAAATTCGGACACAGTGTCCGAATTGACACTTTTTAATTTTATTATTTTTTCACTGACAATTTGGACAGGTTTTTTTTCTACATAATATTATATTTTGAAGCTTTTTTATCTGACTGTACTGAACAGCTCCAATAATTTAAGAGTGTACGAATTGTCAGTAAAAAAATAATAAAATTAAATTGAGACAATTCGGACACTGTGTCCGAATTTAAAGTGTCCGAGTTGTCGCTTAGTCGCGAAACCCACGGTCCTGGGTTCGAATCTTGTTTGTGTGATGAGCACGACCGTTTGTGACCGAGTTATGGATGTTTATTAGTATTTATGTATATGTTTGTCCGTTTTTCAGTCACCTTTAGGCTATGCCTTGTTTGAGGCTGAATGAGTAGTATGGTGTAATAGTTGTGAAATTTATTTAATTTTATTTATTTACTTTGCCCGACCTGGGAATTGAACCTAAGACCTCCTGTGAAGAAAAAAAGTATGAAATCCCACCAGAAACGAGACATCTCTAAAAATATAAATTAGTTTACAATATTTTCAACATTATTAGACAGATTTTTTTTCATGTTTTGTTTTTCATATGATTGACAGCCCTTAAAGCAATTTAGCTCTGCATAGAAGCACTAGATATGACACTGAAACAGGCAATGAATTGTAACAACCCACAACTGACTGTAACTTCAGTTAACCTACTTTATGTAATTTACTGATGTGTATCATGGCATCATACTTATCGTGGGAATGTTTTAAAGCTAAATTACTAACAGCAATATTTACTAACAACTCGGATGCATATGATTTAGTTTAGTTTGTTTAGTTAGTTTGAGCTAGAGTAAGTTAAAACTTGTAGAATTAATAGCCATAGGATTGAAATTATATTATTTGAGTTTCTTGGGCTTCTTTTTAATCATAGTAACCTTGCTGAACATAGAAACATAAAGTAACCTTCATATAAACCCTTTAAATTGATTAGACTTACTAAGAAAAAAAACGATGATGATAAAAAAAATGCAACTGGAAACAGCTTTATTCATAATCTTAAACTACCAAAAAACTGGGTATATTATCTCTAAAAACAATGCCACCAACTTTGTTATTTCATTTAGTTATTTATAGGGAAACAAACAGCAATTTTATTTTACATGATAATAACTAAATCTAGGTTTTACATTTGTCAAAAGAGTTTTCAATTAAGAACATTAAATTACTGCACTATATACATAGGTACACAACACCTATCATTTGTTCAGTACAAACAACACTGAGTAAGAAAATCACAAAAAAAAATTGTTATGGTGACATTACTTAGACAATATTTGGGTTAGCAATGGAGATGGACTTAGAACAGGTCCTACCACCACCAACCTAATCACAGTATAAATAAACTCTTCGCTGGGAGTCGAACAAAGGGCTGACATATATTTTTACATACATAGTTAATTATAATCAATACATATAATCACGACCATTATCCCCGAAGGGTTAGTCAGAGACTAGGCAATGAGGACAGCAAAAGCATTCCTCCAACATAGCCCACTTTTCACCAAATAGCGACTACATAATGTGCTCAGCGTGACAGGTGGTGAGCCCATTGCCGCCCTATGCTGTTAGATGTATGTGCAGTCTTTAGTCCGTTAGTCGCCTTTTACGACACCCAAGGGAAGAGAGGGTTGGTGGTAGCATTCTTTCACCGCCACGCGACACGGTAACATATATTTTTTGCTTTTGTAAATGTCGTTAAGTACTTATTTAAAAGGTTGTGCGAGCTGTGCAGATTCTTGCGCCCATTCTTCTCCACAGCTAGAAATGACGTCCTAAATATCCTAAACGTCCTCGCTCTGGCACGCTACAATGACGGTCTTTTTGAGCAGAAGGAGTGAAAAATATTTAACTTGTTCCCGCTAAATAAATACAACTGTAAAACGAAAATGATGACATACCTTAAGTCGCTAAATTATGAAGAGACTGAAAATATTCTGACAACTGCGATCCGCTATCCGCTGCGATCTGAACCAAAAGGACTACATCGAAACCGTGATTAAAAATGCCTCACGTAAACTCGGTGTCTCGGTGTCGTTCTTCACGCCTGATCAGTCGTGTCTATTATACAAGACACAGGTGCGGTCTTGCGTGGAGTATTGCTCTCACCTTTGGGACGGCTCCGCAAAGTACCTTCACGATGCCTTGGACAGATTGCAGCGCCGCGCTGTGCGCATTATCAGCAATGCGGAGGTCACTAAAACTCTCGAGCCTTTGCAATTGCGTAGAGATATTGCGTCACTCAGCGTCTTTTACCGTTTATACCATGGCGAGTGCTCTGAAGAACTCTTTGACCTCATCCCTCCTTCTCCCTTCCTCCATAGGAGTACGCGTGCTGCTCTCCGGAGTCACCAATTTACAGTCTCTAATATTCCATCACGCACAAAGAAATTTGGTGACTCGTTTCTTTGTCGCACTTCCAAAAGATGGAATAGTCTACCAGCACACGTATTCCCTCCTACCTATGACATAGGGTCCTTCAAACGAGGCGTGAAGAAGCACTTTGTGGGCCGGCAGAGTGAGGATGGCTGATGCTACGTCTCGTACGCTGCACCAGTTGTCCTCGCGCCTGGACTTCATTTCCACTTAACATCAGGTGGAGTGGGGTCATTTGCCGGGCTTAGCATAAAAAATAAAAAAAAACTATTAAGTAACAAAATAACTTACATCCTTCACTAACTCACTCACTCAAAAAAGTGGTTTTGGACGATTCATCATCATCATCAATTTCTTGCCCTTACCCTATTTCGGCGCGCGATTCAAAGTGCTTATTTTCTAAGAGGAGCTCGATGGCGCGTTGGGATCCGATCTTGCCCGCTAAGCAACTTTCGCAATGCCGGGCCGTTGTTTGGGTGACCTAATTTAAAAACAGGTCGAGCTCCTCCGTGCTTCAGAAGGCACGTTAGGCCGTTGGCCCCGGTTGCTGTCGTAAGATGGCAGTCGTTAAAACCCACCAACCCGCATTGGGCCAGCGTGGTGGGTTATAGCCCAATATCCACACGTGCTATTGTTCACAAGTTTATTGAATAAAAAAAGACTTTGGACTTCCTGAGTAGTGAGTAAAAACTGGACCACGAAGGTAGTAGTGTAATCATTCATAATTCCCATAATACTAGGTCAGTACAACTTGGTTTTAAAAAGAGTAAACATAATGAATAAAATGCCAACTCCCATTTTATAATGCAGCTATGAAAATTGCCGTTAGCCAGAAAATACTCAAATTCTGTCTACGCCAGCGGAATCGGATGCTGGCTATGCAAAAATCCATCTTTACTTACAGGAATCCATTATCCGAAATTTGAAACATACAGAGTGGCATCCGTTCAATATCGAATTCATTTTGCGGCCCATTTTTAATAAAATAACAGCCAATTTGGCCGATGGAAATCTATAAAATGAGCCTGAAAATACATACATATAATCACGACTATTATCCCCGAAGGGTAAATCAGAGACTAGGCAATGAGGACCGCAAAAGCAGTCCACTACCATAATCCACTTTTCACCAAATAGCGACTATACATGTACTCAGCGTGACATTTGGAGAACTCATCGCCGCTCTATTGTTGGTAGTATGTGCAGTCTTTAGTCCGTTAGTCGCCTTTTACAACACCCAAGGGAAGAGAAGGGGTGGTGGTATTCTTTCACCGCTACGCGACTAGGTTTAACCTGAAAATGGTTATGCAAAAATTATTGTAAGTTGCGGTCGAATAACAAAATCGTTTCTATCTTCATCATCAGCCTAATACCGTCCCACTGATGGGCACAGCCCTTCCCACATGGGCCGTGGGCCGTGCCGTGGCACATATGAAATTTGGGCCATAATCCACCACGCTGGCCCATATCTGGTTGGTGGGTTACCAAAGAAACATTGTCATCCCTTTCACGCAAAACGAGGTCAGACAAACGTCTTTGTCTATACCTATGTATAGACAGAGACTAAAGTCGTTGCTCAATTAAAATAATTGCAATTAATAATTGCAGCGGCTTATTGAGTCATTAATACCATGATACGCCTAAAGAAGAATTAAAATTGTAAAATAACGGTAACCACACAATAAAAAAATAAGCAAAAGTTACAAAAAGCTTTTAAAATCGTCGGTACAGTCGGGGGGCAATAAAACGCAATCCATACCAACTTCTCGAGTTTAAACGCCCGGCTATCAATCAAAAACACTGTCTCCCGCCATTCATCTTCCGAACCCGTATATTAAAATGGAAGAGGGGAGAGGCCAGGGGAAAAAACACTCCGGCCACGGGAATTATTCATGTAACTATGTGGCGGAAAAAGCGATCGTATTGGCTGGATTGGATGGCTCGTCGCTCATTTCCTATGTTTTTAATATTGTGTGGGCGGCCGGCGCGGCGGGATGGCTAGCGTTTTCGATTGCCGATTATAAATTCGCGGTTAAGAAGTTTCGAAGTGCTGTGTCGCGAGATGGGTGACCAGCTAGTTAGTTCTGCTTGTTGTTGTATGATGGCACCCGTTCTCCAACCTGCATTGAGTTAGATGGGGCGCAGCCCAAACTAAATGATACGGTCATGTGTGAGGTCCTAAGCCTTGTAGTGGGACCTAATGGCTTATGATCACTTCTGAAAACTTCTCCTTGATTGACATACAAGATCTCAAGAATATCCCTATACGGAAACAAAAATTCTTAGCGTCTTTTACTGTACTTGGAATATTTTGCCTCAGTGAAAATAATAGATCTTTGTTTCTTTTTATCAAAACATAAAAATGCTATTCATTTTATTATTTTACCTAAATTGGCTTAAATCCAGTGCTTAAATCCACTACCTGTGTCTGTGGGATGGACTAATAATAAGCTATATCAGTTACTAGATTACGATTCGCCTGCAGAGTCAAAAACCTAAGAACATAAGGTTTCGTAACCAGCAGTAGTCTTACCAGACTATAGAAGCATTTGAGCAAAAGTTTCTATGAAACCGGAAAAATAGTCCATCAAAGGGCTGCTACAAACTGGCACGGTACCCGGCGACCGTTTCCGCTGACAAGGTTAAGATTCTCGCTCACAATTTCTGCGTTTCGAGCGAAAATATATATTTTTCGCTTTCTCCTTTTCGCAATAGTAAGCCGGAGTTATCCGCGGTCATCTCGAGACAGCGGGACTGGCTCAAAAAGACATTCCACCGAAGTGCACACCCCCAAACGCTATGTAATATTTATTTTAAATGTCCGTCCTCTGGCGTAATAGGGTTCTGCGGGGCAGGGGAATATTGCAACTTGATTATAGCAAAAAAAGGTATTCCTCCTTTATTGCCAAAAAGCGGGTGCTGTAAGACAATGCTCAACTCTTTAGTATTGGTATCATAGTACTAAACCGCACATATCTGTCGTAAATGTGGATTTCCGTTAAACCCCGTTTGAAATGTGTAGCTGCAAAGTTGTAATAAAAGAAGAATGTTTTTGTTTCTTTTTGTAGCCCTACTCAGAACGTTGATATTTTGTGTTTTATTTATTTAGTCGTATTGTAAAATCAGATCTATGATGCCTCATGATATGGGTACGTCAGAGAATTTCGTGTAAAGCTTATACCATCCTCTCCGTCGTTTATCATCAGATGGCATGAGACCATGAGCTTAGCTCTTCTTCGTTGTGAAATAAAATATTTATCGTCTAATTGTTTTTAAAATTGCTCTGATCGTTATTGTTCGCTCCAAATAAATAATTTAAACTGGTAGATCAAAAACATCATTAAAAGATTTTTATGAGTTTTCTTCAACCAAGAAATACTCTTCATTAAACGAATTTGGAACTTCTGCATACAAGGTAAATAACGCTTCTTCGCAGAAGCACGCAGACGCACAGTACTTTTGATCTACCTCGATAGCTATTGGTAAACCAGATAACATACATATATATACGGTCGGGATCACCATCGCTTTACCACTTTGCAGCGATTTTCGTATGAAGCGCACCGACCGCCCGGGTACGTGCCCGTACCAATTACTATGAAATAGACGACGCGGTGTGCAAGGGATTTTGACCTTTAGACCCTTTAGTCATGGAACGTCGTATTACCTGAATGTCCAGTCAGTTCGTAAGGTCTATTTCCCTGAACGTCCACTTATCTGAACGCCCACTTACCTGAACGTCCACTTCTTTAAACGTCCTCTTCCTCGAATGTCCACTTCCCTAAACGTCTAGTTTGGTAAAGCGACAGAGTCCGCCATTGTATATCACGCAGCTTTCCATTTGTTACGAATTTCAGACACTTCGAAACCAGAATGGAAACCAATTAACCAATCACGTTACGGAAATATTAATAATCCTAGAACCTAGACTGGGTTGGGTTGTTTTTGACACAAACCTCAACAACAATTACATTCCAAGTACGATTTTTATCCAATCATTCCATCCCCTAGACGACGCAAAACAAAACGATGAATGTGAAACAATTATGCGGGATCGAATTTGGTATTAGCCACTACCGGGCTTAAACACAATGCTCTTTTAGATTACTGAAACAATTGTAATTTATTTGTAATACCAATATTTCGCACGTACCCATTTGAAGATCAAGTTTAAATAACTATGGTAACCAAACCACAAACAGGCCATTTAAATGACGAATTAAATTTTTTAAATGCTTCTAAAAAGACGCCATCTTCTGCTTACAAAAAATACGCTATTTTGTTTTATTAACTATTACTTACTTTATTTGTTGCTTTTGAGTACGACGCAGTTGCATGCGCCATAATCATTTACTTTCACTCAGAAATAATAAGATGGTGGCCTGCTATAAATCGAACTCTGCATGGTATTCTGAGTTTGTCAACCACAGAGGTCATTGCATTCAAGTCTCTTTTCTGTCATTATGTTTGCAAGTGGCTCCACCTGGGGCCAGAACAGTATTACTTAAATTTTACTATGCAAATTCCCATACGAATGTTACTTAGTAAGATGAAAATAATAGTCAAGCAGGATCGTGCTTTCAATATAATACACTACCATACACTATAGCCGTGATACAAAGCGATAACAGAAACAATACATTATTGAATATGCCCTTTTAATCACTCACGCTGCCTGTTGTTACAAAAAAGGGTATTTTCCATTCAATCGTTTCGACGTGTAGACAGAAAACGAAGCGCAGGATTACCAAATCGAACTCCGATGGCATACGAGTCACCCTCGCTCCGCCATCAATCAAAACTGTCTGCGCCTCCGATGGTTACACGCATCCATGATACGTTCAAGTGGCCCTTGATTGGCTTTCTACGTGACTTTTTCTACTTCTATCTAATCAGCCTACGTCTATACACTGCTGAGTATAAGCGTCTTCTTTTTCACGCCCTTTTTCTCGTCCTGTGCCAGCCTAACCCATTGCTTTTGAACAAGTCTTACTATGTCGTCCACTCATCTAGCTGGTGGTCGGCCCGCTTGTCTTCGCGCTTTAAGAAGTGCTTTTCTACTAGGTGACTTGATGATGAGAAAAGATTACAATCTCTAGTTTACTATGCATGAAATAGTGCCATGGGGCTCATTGTATTGTCTGCTCCGTTTCATTGAAGCAATATTCCATACCCATAAACCTCTCAAGCTCCTCCTTGCTTTGAAGGCACGTTATACCGTTGGTTGTTGCCGTAAGGTGGCCGTGGCCGAAATGCTGGCGATATATAAAGAATTCTCCGATATGCCAATGAGTCACCCCAAAACCACATCGTAGTAAAGCAATATAAAGTCAAAAGTAAATGTAAGGCAGTGCTATATAGAATAATAATCGACGTATCATTCAAAGCGTAAGCGTTCAAAAGCTTAGAAACACATTGCACAGCAATTACGCATCCAAGATAAAGCTGGCAACATTATTTTAAATTTTTCAACATTACCAGTCGTAAAAAAGGCCCTCCTCCCTGCCAAATTAGCCGACTACTATAATTTCGAATGCAAATTGTACAAAAGGAAAGAATGGGCGTAATTCGAATGAGGGTAAGGTTATCGCAGACAAAAAGATTTTTATAGAACTTGCGAGAGATTTTCGAAAGAACGCTTAAGAATATTAAATAGCGGCTCGAAAATGTTTCATGTCGACAAATGGACGGGATTGAGATGCGTCAGTTTGTTTTGTTGCATCGTCTAACGGTCTTCAGGGTTGGCAACGCATTAGTGATACCTCTGGTGTTGCATACCTCCATAGGGTACGATAACCGTTAACCATCAGACAAGCCGTATGCCTGCTTATCCCCTTCGAGGAATAAAAAAGAACAGTGAGCAGAAACAAAACCCACTTCAATTAGTCGAAAGGTTACCCCTCGAACCTCCACTCGAAATCCCCACAGGGAATTGAATCTGGAATCTTTGGTTCTGAGACGTTTAGCGATACTCCTCGACCTTTTCTGGGTGTGATTAGTTAGATATTTGTCGATATACGTCTTAAGTCTAAGCTCGAACTGTCAATAGAAATATCCGTTTTTATTTTAACCAAACTCGATCGATGAAAAACAGCTTTAACCAGATTTAGACGCTTCAAAGACACATCTCAATGATTTCCAGTTGAAGACTTTCATGTTCCACCGGAGACGATGCCACGATAGAATATTATTTCTGGCGGTGACGTGCTCGTCGGAAATTGGACTTCGCGTTTGTTGGGATATTATAAAACGTCACGGCGACATTAAAAGTCTCCTCTTTTCTCTGGTTCAACAACCCTTTCTCAATTTCATGTTATAATTTATTAAAACGTTGTGACAATCGTTTACATAGACATGTCTGCGACCGCCTCTGTGATCTAATAGTCAGAACACCGATTTTAGAAATGGAGCTCCCTGGTTTAATTCTACACAGGGGGAAGTTTGGGCTTTTTATCTTAGCTAGCCCATATGATCTTATATAAGTCTGATACTAAAACAATAATATTAATTTATTAATTATACGAAAAAAATAATATTATCTTCGCCCGTTTCCCGAAAAGCAGAGACCTTATAGTTTCCGTATAGTTAATAGTATTGTACTTGCAATAACAAGTAGTGTAAGAAAGATACATCGTTGTTTTCAGACAGTTGGAGATGAATTTTTGACGACCTCCTAGTCGAGTGGTTTGTACACCGGTTTTCATGGTGTCGCCGTCTCTGACTCTGAGGTCCCGGGTTCGATCCCCGGTCGGGTCAATTTAGAAATTATTGGTTTTCTAAATTGTCTCGGGTCTGGGTGTTTTCTATGTATAATAAGTACTTATGTATTTAAGTTTTTTAAGTATGTTTATCCGTTGTCTAGTAACCATTTAACGAGTTTCATAACGAAGCTTCTCTTGGGCTAGATAATTGGTGTGAGTGTATGAAAGTTTATTTATTTATTTATATTTATTTATTTATAATTACCTTCAGTCTCCACACAATCAGGACTGGTTAGATTGGGGCCAAGTGATTCTATCCTATCGGAAAAAATCATATTTATTTTATATTTAAAACCTTTCATTTCAAATACAGAGAGTTAGTTAAAAAGTCGGGGAATCTTTCAATGACTCTCTTTCTCCCTCTTTGTATTTAAGTGTTTTTAGTGCTACTTCTTTTCCCGGTCATATTCTCAGGGCATTCCGAGACTTATGTGATAGACCAAATTTCTCTTGCAGCTAAAACAGTTTATTTTTATTTGATACGAATATTTATTTTCGTCACCATCTTTATTGAAAACTGGGGCAAGGAAGCAAGAATCATGTTCTAAAATTTTAATATTGTGTACGACGTCAAAATGCTTTCGGCATATTTCTAGCTCCAAGAAACGGTCCCTACGCCGACTTCGTGATAAAATGTGTAATGCCCGGATTACTGTGAAGCTCCTGCAGTAGGAATGTGCTGAAAACATCGATATAGTTTGTTTTTGGTTATAAAAAACCTAAAAATGTTTCGCAACACGTATTGGCGTGTAAAAACAAAACTAGTAATAGTAGCTAGAGCTCATTAAGCTTAATATTTTGCGTTATTGTGATTGTTTATTTAAAAAAAAATAAAGCTGTTTGTTGCAAACGCAAATTGCTTATGGTATGTGACACTACTAAATAAAATAATAAACGAACAATAGGACAACTGAAACTGAGGTAGATATCGAAGTATCTGCCTAAGAAACTATCGACATTTTGTTTATCGCAAACGTGACATCTCTAAAGAAATATGCTACTCTCATAATGGCGTAGCGGAGGGCCGTTGCAATTATTCAGTGATTAGGAACAACTGTTCTAGTTGGGGAGTTCAGTGGCGTGGCCTTGCACACCTCCGATGAATTATTGCTCGCGTCAAATATGGCGTGTCTCGTAGCGGTGGAATAATACTACCACCCCCTCTCTTTCCTTATGTATCGTAAAAGGCGACTAACGGACTAAAGACAGCACGTACATCTAACAGCACAGAGCGGCGATGGGCTCACCACCTGTCACGCTGAGCACATGTGCAGTCGATATTTGGTGAAAAGTGGACTATGGTAGAGGACTGCTTTTGCTATTCTCATTGCCTTGTCTCTGACTAATCCTTCGGGGATAACAGTCGTGATTATATGTATGTATATGTATTATTATTATGTACATTTGGCGTCATCTGTTTAACATTAATTACTATGAAGAAAGAAAAAAAAGTTATTGACTTCACAATTCTATCAGTAGAACAAAATAAAGACAAAGACGTACAGAATCAAACAGGACACAAAGACAATCATAATTCATTAAAAGATAGGGTACAGTTCCTCACAAAACTGCAAGTACTCATAATTTTTTTAAATTATATACATTACGAATAAGCACTCGGTTTTCATCTTATCTGATGGTAAGTGACGATAAGGCCGAAGGTGGAAGCGTGCTGCACCCTGAATCCTTAACCACTGAGGATCTGGCTCTCATCTCTTAACTGTCGGAACACAACAATGATATTTACATTGTTGTTATGCCGCCAGACTTTAGATAAGATGGTGGTAGCTAGCCAGGCGGACTTAACAAGCTCTACCACCAACCACCAAGTACACAATGACGTACTCCCCGCTGGGAATCGAACCGGGGACTTTTTTTTATAATAAGGAGGCAAACGAGCAGGCGGGTCACCTGATATAGAGCAATCACCGCCGCATATGGACACCCGCAAAGCTGAGGAGTCGCAGATGCGTTGCCGACCTTTAAAAAAGGAATAGGGTTAAGGAAGGAATAGGAATTGTGAGGGGAAGGGGCCTCCGGAACTCTCACTGGCCAGACGAAACACAACAGCACCAAATGCCATTATTTCACGCCGGATATTCGTGAGAGGGTGGTATTACCCTGGGCGAGCCTGGCTCTACCATCTCTGAGTAAAGCCGGTGGCTCAGCCACTAGACCACATACATACCTACATACATATCACGACTACCATTCCCGAATGGTTAGTCAGAGACTAGACAATGAGGACCGCAAAAGCAGTCCTCTGCCATTGTCCACTTTTCACCAAATAGCGACTAATGTGCTCAGCGTGACAGGTAGTGAGCCCATACTATGAATTCGACGACCTCCGTGATCGAGTGGTTAGCACGCCCGGTCTCATCTCTAAGGTCCCGGGTTCAATTCCCGGTCGGGTAAATTTAGAGAAAAACTGTTTTTCTAAATTTATTTCGGATCTGGGTGTTGTTTCTATCTATCTATGTTTATGAATATTTATCCGTTATCTTACCATATTAACGAGTTTTAAAAGTAAACATACTTGGTCTACGATAATTGATGTGAGCGTAACAAATTTAATTTATAAATTAATTTATAATTAAAGCATCATTTTCTCACTCCACTGAAATATTTAAGAGCCACACATTACCCAGGCTTGCTGCTAAAAGATCAATGAAAGATCTATCAATAAATAATCACCCTCCAGCTATTAACTCCAACCTTAATATTAATGCCAAAAACTGAACGGTTTACGCGAACCATTAACATAAATCGACGATTATAAACGCTATTTTCCTTAAAAGCACCGAATGTTTCCTATGTGTTGCATTTAATATGTAATTATTCCTTCGCGGTTTGTTCCACGCCGTGTTGAACCCAATTGTGAGCGGGATACGGTTCGTTTTCCAGTGGCGGTACATCTAATTTGATTCGTATGTTCACATGTGTTTAGATTTCGACAGATGTGCCCCAAATCTTTGGATTTAACGGTTCAAGATGGCGTGTGTGATACTAAAGTTGTTTTTGTTATAAACGTAATAGGTATTGTTGTAAAAATTATTTATTTTTCCTAATATTTCGTGTTTATTGTGAACATAGCATTGTTTTTCTAACATGTTACTTATGTGACGATGATATAAGACAAAAATAATAACATCTAGACTTTTTTGAAAAATTAGTTAATATTTAATTTTATTGTAAATAAAAATCGAAAAACTTACTCTAATTAATTTGTCATCGGTTGTACACTACACATACAACTATAATCTGTTTTATTAACAATGTTTTTTCACAAACGCAAATTCATTTCATCGGTACAAACCTGTTTGTATATTACGTATACATATATCTTTCGTACCTATAACATTTGGAGTTCTCGAAACTCCAAACGAAATTACTGCAAGTACAGTCAGCAACAGAAGTAGATACACGTATTGACAGTTCGTGTTTATCATTCCTAAATAATCATCCTACTTTTTCGCAACAACACGTGTTGAGACTCCGTTTTTATTTCATTCTGCCGTACAAACTTGGTGTACTTTTAAAAAGCTACTTAAACCACTTGAAATTAGATTAATGCGTAACCCGAGAATAAATTAATTAAGATATAATAATAATAACATACACATACAGGGTAAATAGCAAAATTGTGTACTCACTTTTGTCGGTGACCGTACCGACCGATGGTAAAGTTTGTGCATTTTTACATCTTCCGAATTCTCGTTGCGAGTGTCATATTCTGTGGGAACCGAGGGATTTCTGGTATCATTATTACATGTTTCCCTGGTTCCACGATAAAAGGCAATTAAGGAATCCTTATAAACAAATAACGGTAGTAGCAACGGATAAATAGATGAATAATACATATAGTATGTAATACATATAGACCAAAGAAAGGATTGATGAACTGTGTGATTAACATATGTAACAAAGAAATGAACTTAACTTAATGAACTTAGTCACTAGACCACTAGGCGGTTGCCTAGTGGTCTAGTGACTAAGCCACCGGTCTTAGACTCGGAGGTCCCGGATTCGATTCGCAGCAGGGGTACACCTTTGTGTACTAGGCTTGTTTGGTGGTAGGGCTTTTTAAGAGGAAACATTACGTTTAAATGGCATGCAAAATTTTTATACATATCACAGAAAAACGACGTTTCGTAGTCCCCGGTTTCCTCCTTTAGAACTGGACCAATTTTTATAACTTTTTATAACTTCAGCATCGGTTAAACAAAGAGACGTTCTATGTCTGTATGTTTGATTTTTTTTAAACCAGCCACTTATTTTTTATGAAGACGCCTTAAAACGGAGTGATTAAGCTAACTTTTGAAGGCTACATGGTCGTTAAATAAATGACTTAATGCAAAACAATTAAACATAAAGACGTAGAAAATCTCTTTTTTGAACCGATGCTGAAAAAAGCATAAAAATTGGTTCAGTTCTGAAGGAGAATACAGGGGACTACGAAACGTCGTTTTTCTGTGTTTTGTATGAGAATTTTGCATGCCACTTCCACGTAGTGTTTCCTCTTAAGTTCGCCAGGCTAGCTACCACCATCTCATTTAAGAATTCTAGTCAACAATTTACAGCTTTTAATCAATTAATTAAATATGTTTTCTTTCATTCTATCTTGCGTAAACCCTGCGCTCCTGACGGACGTCAAATCGATATCGAGTCGGCTGTGCTTATCGGAATATGAACGCTCGGGTCACGAGATAAGTTTCAGTTTCGCGTGGGGGTCGTTGGAGGGTGAACCTTCTGTACGGTAGTAGTATTAGTTATTCTGTGCTTGTACCAAGACGAAAAACGAAACAGTTTTAAAACACACAAGTTTATGCTTATTAATTTTTGACGTTTTTTTATGCTTAAGTTTTTATAAAAAAAGATATTTGAATGATTAAAAATGTCAACCTTATTGGTTAGGTACTAATGTTTTCCAAAACTCATTTCAGCCGCTACTTTATTTTACTTCAAAAACTCTCCAATTTATATTACTAACCACAGTATCAATACGATAATTGGAAATCATCTTACACAATTCTATGACCACGGCTTATATTTCGGTTCGACGCGATTCTGTTTCGGCGTGCAGTGGTACTGGGGGTAGCAATGCGCATTTGTCTGGCACAGACTATAATAGCTCGTTAGATTAGTTATTAAGTCTTAACTATAAGTTAGTTAACTGTTTTTTTATTATTATTAGTATTGACGTCAATAAGTGCCTGTAAAGGTTTACATTGAATAAATAATTTGACTTGACTTGACTTGACTTACCGTAGACACTATAATACAATATTAGCCGCTTTGGATGACAAACGAAGTGAGTTGTAAGTAATATTTTTTAAACAATTCTCGTATTCGTAACGTTATAAGTTACAATACATACTTGTACAATATACCTAATCTCGACTATTATCCTTGAAGCGTCAGTCAGAGACTATATGGGCAATGAGGACAGCAAAAGCAGTTCTCTACCATAGCCCACTTTAAACCAAATAGCGACTGCACATGTGCTCAGCGTGACAGGTGGTGAGCCGATCGCCGCTCTATGCTGTTGAATGTATGTGCAGTCTTTAGTCCGTTAGTCGCCTTTTATGACACCCAAGGTCGTAAAAGGTGGTATTATTCGGTAGCATTCTTTCACCGCGACGGGACACGGTTAATTTGATAAATAAATAAAGTTATAAGTTGATAAATAAAAATGTATTGACTCACCATACATACACAAATACATTACGTCTGATTCCCAGAAGTCGCCCAAAGTCGTCCGGTTCCCCGAAGTCGTCCCATAATCCTAGATGCGCCATAATCGCTCCCGCTCCCGCTGTCGCTTCCGCTGTCACTCAGTGCACAACCTTAAAGTAACAAAGAAACTCATGTTGCGGTTAAACCGACCGCTAAGACGCGTCGCGATATGCCGGGAAGCCCAGACATATCGGGTTTTGTCTGAGTTGCGGTCGTAGACGGCTTACAAAATACGATACGGTGGTTGTGAAGGTCAATATTTTTTTTCAATGTGTCGTTTTTCTCCTTAAAGATGTGTGCAATGTAAGTTGTGTCTAAGTCACGTCTAAGTTGACCAACTTTAAAAGCGTATAATTTTTTTAAAGGATATTTTTGTTACTAAAAGAACATTCTACATATCATAATTAACCATAATAAGATTTTGTGTATTTGGAATTTAGAGATGTCGCGGATTAAACTTATATTAATTACTATGCATGGGCAAGTTATCAATCTTAATATATATTATAACGGTGTATAATATCTAATGTTATTATGGTTAATTATGATATGTAGAATGTTCTTTTAGTAACAAAAAATATCCTTATAAAAAATTATAAACTTTTAAAGTTGGTCAACTTAGACGTGACTTAGACACAACTTACACATAGATAGAATCATACACATCGTTTTGGTGGTATTCAGGCAGATTTAGCTCAAACCCAGTTCTAGCTACCTAGGCGTAAAAAACCCAGCATTTCTTATACTGTGTCAATATCATTGTCACCTAAAATCATCCTCTCAAACCCCAAGCGGTCGCATGAGACCGCACCTACAAAGACACACTTGACTTTGTACCGTGTTTTCATAGAGTTACAGACTCTTTAGTATGAACAAGGTCGATTATTTCGGTTCTGTGGTACATTTTATGCATCGTGATCGCAAAATATCGCTTAATCTATGTTCGATTCTTGTTGATGATTCGGTTCTTAATCGATTCTGTCAAATTCGACGTTGACAGTTGCGCCAATTTCTGTGTCTGAAAATTTCCAAGAGTGAGTAGTTAAAACAATTTAAAAAAAATGTTTTACGCTCATACCAATTATCTAGACCAAGATAAGTATTCATTTGAAACTCGTTAACATGGTACGATAACGGATAAATAAATATACGTAAGGCCCGAAATCAATTTAGGAAAACAGTTTTTCTCTAAATTTACCCAACCGGGAATTGAACCCGGGACCTCAGAGATGGCACGATGCCAGATCCGGCGTGCTAACCACTCGACCACGGAGGTCGTCATCGTCGTTGAGTTGGCATTCTAACGAAATCTATTTCAACAAGATTTTAACACTAAGCAAATAGATTTCATTTGTAAGTCCAAACCTTCGATCATGTATTGTTTGTTGATCGAAGGTCCAAACAGACCAATGGTCAGCCGCGTCAAACACGTATTTTCCACAATCGTAAAAAAAATAAAAACATAAACTGCATGGTACCTCTATATATAACTGAAAATGGCGGCGCTTCCGCCCGCCGCCGGATATTGGAGAGAGGCATCGAATATTCTATTTTATATCTACCTTAATTATCTCTGGCAAGTTTCGCGTCATTGCGCGGGGATGTAACTTTTTTTGTTACTTTCTTTTTAGGATCTACCATAATGTTTGTGTTTTGGTGAGAGAATGTGTTCTAAACTTGTCTATTGCTTTGTTACAGGTATGGCTACCTTTACAAGTACTAGTAGGTACTAGGCCGCAAGTAAGATTAGCGTTTGGTAAAGTACTAGCGGTGAAAGAATACTACCACCATATCTCTTCCCTTGGGTACGACACCCAAGGCGACTAACGGACTAAAGACTGCACACACACCCAATATCATAGAGCGGCGATAGGCTCACCACGTGTCACGCTGAGCAGTTGTACAATCGCTGTTTGGTGAAAAGTAGACTATGGTAGAGGACTACTTTTGCCGTCCTCATTGCCTAGTCTCTGACTAACCCTCCAGGGATAAAAGTCGTGATTATAGTGTAGTTATGTACTTATGATTTTTTTTTGTTATCAGTAGTTTCCTAATATACTAGCCCTGGATCGACTAGACAAGTGAGAAACGCTTGTAGAATATAATTATGAGATTAACGTCTACGATAATGTCATTTTGCGAGCTTTAAATTGGAAGTTTTTAATGATAGAGCTAATATGTGAATATACATATTTTATTTACATACAAAAATCACACTTTTAATAACTATTTTACAAACATTAAAATTAAGCAAATAAATAAACGGTTACTATTAAATATGCCCCAGTGAGTACCTATTAGTAATAGTTATGTTACCATGCAGCTGGGCTGCATTTCATTGGCTTGATGATGTGCTTAAGGCTCGAAAGACACCGCAGTGCCTCAAAACCAAAATGTTTGATCAATGTGTCATGCCCACTCTAACATACCGAGCCGAAACATGGATGCTCACAAAAGCGACTGTGCATAGAGTCCAATTTGCACAATGGGCTATGTAGCGTGCAATGTTAGGTTTAACTCTCAACGACAGAGTTCGCAATACCGAGATTAGAAGACGGACGAAAGTCCAGGACGTTGCTAACCGGATTGCGAAGCTCAAATGGCGATGGGCAGGACACGTGGCGAGACACGATGATGGACGGTGGAGCAAAGCCCTGCTGGAATGGCTGCCGAGGACACACAAACGATGCGCTGGAAGACCACCGACCAGATGGGCTAGGGTCATAGAGCTGATCGCTGCAAAAACCTGGATGCGATCGGCTCAAAACAAGACAAAATGGCATAACATGGAGGAGGCCTATGCTCAGCAGTGGGAGGATACGGGCTGACATGATGATGATGATTGTAGACTGTGGGAGCCGCCGATAGGTATAATGACACGCAAAGACTATTTTAAATTAGTTTACTAGACTCTTCGATCAACAATACAACTAGATGTCAGGTCGGCGCTAAAAATGTATCTCGGTAAATAAGAGCGCACTTGAGAAGTGAGCTCTTATTTTCTCGCAAGGCATAACAGGAAAAAGTACTTTATTTGTTGCCGCTTAAGGTTGATTTTACCATTAAATATTATTGACGTTTTTTTTTTTAAGTGACAGGAGTAATTTATTGATTTGAAGAAGTATTTATTCACGTGGACAGAATTTAGCTTTGATTTTGTACGTGATGCGTTATCTAGTTGGTATTGTTGATCGAAAACAAGACTGTACACTTAAACGAGGAGCAAGTGATACAAAAATATTGCTTATGTGAGCGCAGACAATACCAGACTGCTTTCAACATCAAGTGCTCAAGATGGTGGGTTTTACATTTTTCCTACCTTCACATAAATTACTAAAATTCTAACATTACAAAATAAAGTAAGTACGAGCGCGTCGCCAACAATGATGTTACCATAACCCTCACTAACTTCTTAAGATATTTTATATTATATTATGATTTACAATTCAGGTACCTAACGTAATATGACTGTTTGGGTAACTGCAAAGCAATTACATCTCAAGAACTTAGTAATTGTACTCGCTGATGGCTCGAAGGGCTATTTAATTAATGGTAACTGTTTATTTAGGCGTCTCTCACTAACTGGAGAGGAGACGCCATTTTAGTTTACATTAGTTGGGTATGATTAAAACTAAGCGCTAAAGTGACCCGTACATAATATATTTTTTATCACTAAGACTGGTCACTTGATCAGACCACAGATAGCAGAAAAAGTTAGATAAAGTAAAGTTTTTGAGTGGTAGAGCCACGCTGCGTTGCAGCATGCATTGGTAGGTTTTAGTAGGTTTTAAAAGTCATAATATAGAGCTCTATAGTCCCCCTAACCAGTGTACTAGCAGTTACTTACTGATCCCAAGATATAATATCGTAGGGCTAGTACACATTGGGCTATTATACACACACGCTTAGTATACTCACACACACACACACACATACGCGCATACACTCACACACACACACACTCATACACACGTACACACACACTCATATACACACGCTAACACACTCATACATTTATATGTATGACTGAGTTTGTGTTACCTGACTCATACCAGTTCTTAAATTTTAATCTTTACCTTTTCATTAATGTTTGTACTTGTAATTAAGTAAAATAGTTATCTAGTTAAGTACCTAAAATAAATATAAGAGATCCTAGGGAGGAGCAGAACCGCCCAAAACAAGCATTACTTCATACTTCCTGGGTAGTTCTGGCCACATAATAAAATTGTTAAAGAAAGGTTAACGAAATAAACTATTTTATTATTATTATTATTAATTTATTGGGCCGGCTCGCCCGGCGTAATACCACCCTCTCACGAATATCCGGCGTGAAATAATGGCACTTGGTGCTGTTGTGTTTCGTCCGACCAGTGAGGGTTCCGGAGGCCCCCCCCCCCCTCCCTCCTCCCATTCCTATTCCTTCCTTAAACCTATTCCTCCCTTAAAGGCCGGCAACGCGCCTGCGATTCCTCTGGTTTTGCGAGTGTCCATGGGCGGCGGTGATTACTCTACATCAGGTGACCAGCCTGCTCGTTTGCCTCCCTCTTTTATAAAAAATAAAAAAAAGTTAAAAAAGTTAAATAATGCGATAGTAGTTGGACAAAAAGTATTAAATTATAATAATACTAGCGGCCGCTCGCGGTTTCACAAGCGTGGATCCCATTGCCGTGGGAATATCGAGATAAAAAGTATCCTATGTATTAATCCAGGTTATAAACTATCTGTATGCCAAATTTCATTCAAATAGATTCAGTAGTTTTTACGTGAAAGAGTAACAAACATCCATCCTCACTTACAAACTTTCGCGTTTATAATATTAGTAGGATAAAAAACATCCCAAGAATTGGGTAATTGTTTGCACTTGTTTTTTCGTGAAACATGGGACTATGGAATGGAATACTACCAGTAATACCACCCTCTCTCTTCCCTTGGGTATCGTAAAAGGCGACTAACGGACTAAAGACTGCACATACGTATAACAGCATAGAGCGGCAATGCGCTCACCCACCTATTACGCTGAAAAGTGGACTGTGGCAGGGCACTGCTTTTGCAGCCCTCACTGTCTAATCTCTGATTAACCCTTTGGAGTCCATGGTCTTGAATGTATGAGAATTCTCGTCTTTCACTAACGTAGTCGAATAAAAAACGCACTAAGTACTCAGTACCTACTAGACCATTTCGGTTTCAAGGAGTTTGTATGAGTGTGTTAGTATTCTTAGCGTCCCGTCCCATGACACGGTACGCAAACAACGCCTGCGCGACGACCAGGGTAACCACACTGTAACAAACGAGCTGTAATCTACGGGCGAACATGTGGCGTGTTCGCGATCTGTCACTTTGTTGATTAATGAACCTCCCCGCACCTCCGCCCCACTCCCCGTTACCCCTCTCTTGGCTGGTTGCGTTCGGAACAATGTACGAGCGTTTTAGCCAGCCAGCCGTTAAAAACTTTGTTTTTGAAAAGTTTATGAAGAATCGAACGAACGAATTGAAAACTTTTTTTTGCTTCTTTTTTTGTGATTTCTTTTTAAGGCTTCTTTTGTTTGTAGGTTTTATTGGTAATTTGAAAAGTGTGATTGACGTTCCCCTTACAAAATGTATTTATTATTAGTAACCATTTTTATTGTTTTTTATTATTTAGTTTATAATGGGTATATAAGATGACTGCTAGAAACTGCAAGAAACTTCAAGGGCTGGTCAGGTCAAGTGTTTTAAACATGACAAAAATTACATAAAAGATCCCAGACTAACGTAGGTACTTATCGCCCAGCTGACGCGGACGGGTCAACAGACGGGTGGGTCAACGGCCGGCCGCTGCCCGCGCGTTGTAAATAATCGTTGGTACCTAGTGTGTGGTATTTAATAGTTAATTCTTTCATTGAATTTTTTTATGTTATTGCTTTAAAATACATTACATACTTACTCAAAGACTATCAAATTAAAATATTTCATGAAAAATAAAAAAGCACGAATTTCTTTTTTGTCATTTTTGTCATGTCTAAAACACTCAACCTGACCAGCCCTTGAAGTTTCATGCGGTTTCTAGCAGTCGCCTTATATGGTACTTTAGGATCGTAGCAAATGGAAGATGTGGTATTTTGCCTACCCCTCCAGGAAATTGATGTATACTTTGGAATTAAGTCAACCATATCAAAACACAATTAAGTAGCAAAAAGTTTGTAACATCAGCCTCAATTTACATAGCGTCCTCAGCAAACGAAGTAAGAAAAAAAATGTAAACAAGTTGCCCGACCCGTCTATTGTGAAATATATTGGATTAGCGCACCGCTTACCGAGCTCTGATTCTATCTACTAAGGTATTACAACTAAAGACGACAACGCGACGTTATATAAGGTGACTGCTAGAAACCGCAAGAAACTTCAAGGACTGGTCAGGTCAAGTGTTTTATACATGACAAAAATGACAAAAAAGGAATTAGTGTTTTTCGTAGGTACTTATCGCCCAGCTGACGGGGGCAACGGCCAGCCGGCCGGCCGTCTGTTGACCCGTCAAAGTAGGTACTTTTCGCCCAGCTGACGCGAACGGGTAAACAGACGGCCGTATGCTTTAAAATAAATTAGATAGGTACTCAAAGACTATCCAATTAAAATTCACAAAATAAATTATTTCATTAAACATGAAAAAAAAATACTAATTCCTTTTTGTCATTTTTGTCAAGTTCAAAAAACATGACCTGACCAGCCATTAAAGTTTCTTGCGGTTTCTAGCAGTCACCTTATACTTTGCGCACTGATTTGTGGATGAAACGTCCACAATCGCTTGGCTCACTCACAACCACTGAGACGTTTGGTCGCAACTCAATGCGCAAAAACTTACTTATCGGTGTCGTCTTTAGTTATAATACCACAATGATCCTACCCAACCTCCGTATCTGATTGTGGCCCTCAGCCGGTGCTAGGATTGGGCCGTTTTCAAATTTCCTTAATTATAAAGCGGGAATCGTTTTGACACCCCCAAACTCCGGGGTCGGATTGAGTTTAATAATGTTAATATAGATGACTGATCGCGTTCGGTTCGAGCACTCATTTATCTGTACAACAATTCGCTGTTGCCGTATTACGCAAATTAAACATTAACTTGAGTTATTCGACTGTTGTTAATGATATGTCGCCGGCGGGTACCCGGGTTTTAATTATGTTTCACGACAATGCCTTTGTATGTGCGATTTCTGTTACTACGCGTACTATTAACGTTTCGACGAAGCTTCAATGAGTTTAGCTTTCATCGTCTTCTTCCTGTCCTTATCCCACTAGGTAGGTTCATTCACTTTCTCTTCCATTGTCTTCTTCAGCTGCCAAATATTCATTCAATCCTTTCTTATCCATGTCATCTTTCATACAGTCCATCCATCTTTTCTTTAGTATAATCCTATATCCCTCTACATTTATATCTTTACTGTACCCTGTAATTGTTTCATTAACTCGAAAATCTCGCGGGCATGTACAACAGTCAACAACTCATCAAAATTTTACCACGATCAGAGCGTACTATGAAACGTTAAATAGCTTACAAAGCTATTTTGACAGTTCTTAAGAAAAATGTTAAATCTAAACCGTCTCAACCGCTATACAGAATGTACAATCTCATCAGCGTCCAATCAATGTTGCCAACCAAATAAAAACGTAATTATTCAAAGGGGCAACCCCCGCCCGAAATCGCAGCCACCCTACCAAAGTTAACTAGTATTCCAATCAGTGTTGCCATCGCATCCCCGAAAATTTCCCGTGATTTATGTGTCTGCGCAGTTCACCATTATAAACGATTTACCCGGGGCCACGCGGTTACCCGGATCTAACCGTAGTTAACTATTAACTGCTAGGCTAACGAGCTTCTTTGTAAGTGAACTTTTATTACGATTAACGGTTTGTAGTTTCGCGTGAACTGTTTCCTTTTAAAATATTTTATTTAGTATCATAATTAGGCTATTTCTTATGAATATATCGCCTTCTTTCTTACGGGGCGTAAGACCTACTGACAAGGAGACACAGGAAACTCAGCAAGGGCAGTTCTTTATCCATTTCATCAAATATTTTATAATACCCTTTCTACTATTTTAAGGGCACTTTCAATTTTTTTTCAACAATTTTAGGCGACGATATTCGAAAGAATACTTTTACCTAACATACATACAGACATACACACATACATATAATCACGACTATAATTATCCCCGAAGGGTTAGTCAGACACAAGGCAAAGAGGACAGCAAAAGCAGTCCTATACCATAGTCCATTTTTCACCAAATAGCGACTGCGCATCTCCTCAGCGTGACAGCCCATCATCGCTCTATGCTGTTGGATGCTGCAGTCTTTAGCCCGTTAGTCGCTTTTTACGACAATCAGGGGAAGAGAGGGTATGGTAGTTTTATTTTAATGAGCCGCTACGCGGCGAAATAGAACATTTTAATTTTACATTTTTAATTCAATAAATAATACCTACAATAAAGTATTATGAATGTGGGACAATTAATAATATGATATATTATTATAATTACATACGTCTATCTATCTTTACATACCTATAAATAATGTTGGATGTATGTGCAGTCTTTAGTCCGTTAGTCGCCTTTTACGACACCCAAGGGAAGAGAGAAAGTATTACATACATTAGCTAACTCAGCTACATTAATTACCTAACATAACCTAGGAGATAACTAGAAATTTGGGGCTGTTTATGAAAACGCATAGACTTTTGAGATTTTTAAACTAACCACATTTTATGCTTTTGATATTTCTGTATGAGAATATGAACTGAACATAGGGGCATTAAAAGGTTCTTTCTGTTCCCCTTATCTGTGTACCCTCTTTTAAAACAGCATACAAATTGGAACTTTACCACCTGAGTATAAGCTGCAAAATCAAATTTACTTTCTGGATACACGTACAGTACAAACCATTACCAACCATGCATGAAGTATAATCGTAGCAGAGTTTAAAATTCGTTGGTCACGGTATCTTTATAATTAAGTGCAGATGATGAGATACAAATGGTCTTGATTAACTAATATGAAAGGGTTCAATGTTTATGCTCACGCGGTAAACAGGGGACTAATGCAGTAGCGAGTACAGGGTTAGCGAAATTTAGTTTGTTTAAGTCTTTTTTTTATTGTTTACTATGGATCGCTTGCAGAGGATACACAAACACAAAAAAATACGTCACTATTTTGAGTCTAACATAATCCCATTGCAATACTATTTTGATTCCAGATACGTAATAGTATCTCTTTTTTGTACTATTTTTTTATTGTCCATTAAAATGTTCATTATTTAAATTAATCATCAGCTTCTAAATCTAGGAGTCTGGGCCACCGCGCTGGCCCAATGCGGGTCGGTAGATTGCCATGGTCTCTAGTTCCTATCCTAGGACTCTAAAGATTATGTAAATAATTTCCTATAATCTTCGGTACTAAATGACCATTGTGGGTTCGACTTCCATCTGAGACAATATTTTTTTTTAAAGTTTCGTTGACCAAACGACCACTTTATGAAGTGCGCGTATAATACTACTGTTCTTACAAATCCTACCAATATTATAAACGCGAAAGTTTGTAAGTATGGATGGATGTTTGTTACTCTTTCACGTAAAAACTACTAAACGGATTTGGATGGAATTCGGCATACAGATACTTTATAACCTGGAATAACACATAGAATACTTTTTATCCCGATATTCCCACGGGAACGGGAACACGCGGGTGAAACCGCAAACGGCCGCTAGTGTTATATAAAGTAAGTAACAGACGATATCTAACAAAACACTTAGTAAAGTCACTTCTAAGATCGAGTGGTCTTACAAAGTGCACGTATAAGTGTTAATTAAGACTGAAGGGCAATTAGGCTTATAAAGTGCGGGTATAATACTATTGCTCTTATAAATGTTATATAAAGTTTGCTTATATACGTCTGTAACAATAAGTTATAAGTAAGTATTACAGCCAATATCTTAAAATACTTAGATAAGTCACTTCTAAGATCGAGAGGACTTACATAGTGCATGTATAAGTGTTAATTAAGAATTAGGCTTACAGAGTGCGTTTATAAATAACACTACTGTTCTTATTGATGTCATTTCTCGTTTTGTTATACACTTCTAAAAGATTTTTTTACAAGTATATATGCTCTTATAGCTTAAAAAGACTTATGATATGCCATGATTAGTGTCTCTGTCTTAATCAGAACGTATATAAAAATTATTTAAGAACATTGCTCTTAAAAGATTTAATTTCTAAGGGTATTTTGCTAGCTAGGCAGCTTGTAAGTTTCCCAATACTGGGTCCCGCAGCCAGACTAACACTCGAGGAGTCTGGGCTGTAACCCACCGCGCTGGCCGAATGCGGGTCTGTAGATTGTCATGGTCTCTAGTTCCTAGGACTCCAAAGATTATTTTCATAATTTCCTATAATCTTCGGTACTAAACGACCATTGTGAGTTCGACTTCCATCTGAGACAGTAATTTTTAAGTTTCGTTGACTATACGACCTCTTTATGAGAGTGAAGATACACTTTCACCTAAGAGGGTTACGCATTTCGGTTTCCCATACAAATTTCCAAGTCGAAATTTTTAAAAACCAATAAGCCAATTTTGAATTTACTTTGCATGCTATAGTGAAATGCAGGGATCTAAATAGTTTGTTGAAAACATTTTTAAAAAACATTTATTTAACTGAGTTATTGCGATTTATAGTCCACCATAGAAAGTTTAAAATAAAAAAAATAAAAATTGAATTACAAAAATTTATTTTAGCGTGCAAAGTTTCATCAAAATTGGCTCATTGGTTTTTAAAAATTTCGACTTGGAAATTTGTATGGGAAACCGAATGGCGTAAACCCTCTTAATCGTTATTTCCATACACAAAATTCATACCAACGTGAATACAATGTGCTCTGTATAATAACCGTGGGGCAGCCCTACCAAAGATCCATTAGTCGAAATGCATTTAGGCTACTAATTATAGGGGAGTGAGAAGATTCGTATGTACCGTGACGATTTCTTTGTCGCACTGAATGGGAGTATTGATCAATCAGTTTCATTCAGTAGTGTATTGTGTGGGGATTTTGGAACGATCACGTCGTTACACTTCAGTCGATAGGTATATTTTAATTAAATATCATAATGTATGTAATAATGTTATACAACTACACAAACAACAATTACATTATTGTTTTGTGTAATCTTTTTATTTCCCACGGAATCCTCTTTATGGATACTGGCCACCTCCTGTTTTTCGAGAGCAAAGTCAGCTGGGTAAAAATATTGAAAATAGGGTTTGTTATAAAACGAAGTAAGAGTTTGTAAAATATAGATTTTACTAATTAAGGGTTTGCAGTTGCTAAACTGCACAAAGGGCTATGTAAAAAAAAGTGCGCATATGCCAAACTTATTGGTAATAAATAGGTTTTTTTTTAATAATTTTGTTTCGTGACCATGGATACTAGTCCTTCAGTCGAAATAATAGAGTTCATTTATTATGCTTATAAGATGATAATGAGTAATGATAATAAACTTAATAATATTCCCCCCCCCCAAATCCCTTGAGTTCCAGTAAAGATGTGGGACTTTACTGAATCTCACACGGACTTCTTCAGAGAATTTGAAAAGTAATGTTGCACTGTTTTGTTATTTGCCAACACTCATGCACGTTCACGAAAACTTAACGGTTAATAATCCACCATTATTTCACATTAATATTCGAGAAAACACAAATTTTAGAAAATAAGACAAAACTACAGACATGACGCTTCACTTTCCCGCCTAGAAGTCCGTAATAAATAGGAGATATAAAATATTGCCAGTGTAAAAAATCATTTATATGTTTATGATGTACTGAACATCCTGGCACGCAACCAACGTGGAACGACCGTGGGGTGCAGGGATTCAAGCAAAAATGCAAAAAACTCCTGTGACTTCGTTGTTTGTGGTATTTTTCTATTTCAGTTTTTATTTCTCTAAAAGAAGACATCAAACTATCTCGGCTCTCATAAAATTGCATCAGTCAGACCAAGCAAAGGTTT